>VZRF01008925.1:0-104481 GCA_013396875.1 Vireo altiloquus
CCAAGTGAGTTCACAGGATTCATACTGTTCTTCTTTCCCTGGATATTCCCACATCCAGCCACAGGAACCCCTTTTTTTTACATTACATAAAACTTATGACTCAAAAAATCATGCCCATGCTGTCACACAGCTTGACACATCCTTAGCCCATCCCATCCTTGACATTTCTCTTTCAATTTCCAGCAACCACATTAAAATCACCAATCTCAGTTCTTGATTTATTTTATTTTATTTCATTTCATTTTATTTCTTCCACTTTTACTATTAATAAAAAATGACATTATAGTTATCCAAGACAACAAATCAATTATTTGTGTTCTGATTTTCTAGGAAAAGAAATATGAAAATCTCATGACTCTTTCCTTTTTTGCCCTTTCATGAACAACCTTTCTTATGTGCCTATATATTGTCTTTTTTTTTCCACCTAGTAACATCTTGCCCATTACAAACAAATCTCAGTGGAAAAAAAAATTACTATTTAGAAAATGTGCATTTTTCTGAACTTTATTTTGTGGGGAGTTAAATTTTCAGCCTAAAAGTAATCAAGTAGATAATTTGACTGTTTCTTTCCATTTTGCTATGTTGAAGGAATTAATCTGATCTTACCATCACTAACTTATGATTTATGTATTTTTTATATAATTTAATTATCTATTTATATGTAGTGTTGAGACCAATGTACATTAGAGCATTATCAGAAAGGGTTCACTTCTTTCTTGATCAAATGAAAGCAAAATTGATCTGCCTTTATCTCCTGATAAGGTTCCATGTTTCCAGGTCACACTCCTCCCTCCCTTATGATTTTGTCCATATTGTCAGTACTTTGCCTACACATTCTGGTCTCCAGCCAGGACAGATGGCAAGATCCTGGAGTTCCTCATGACATGAAGATTCGGTTTTATCACCACATTAAATTACAGCCTTCTCTTTGACCTAACTTTGTGGCACTTTGTCCTCTCAGCTTTCCCTAGACCCTACAAATCCCCATTGCTCTGATTTTCTAACCCCGTTAATGGGGATTATGAAGGACACCTACAATGTCTCCTGATAGTTTTCCCTCTATATCTGTCTCTATTTCACCTTCTATTTGTCTTTGTCCCCAGTCATTTTCCATAAGATTCTCACTCCAATGCTGACAAAAATCTCTCAGGTTGCTTTTGGGGTCTTCTAATTTTTGTACATTTGCTTTTAGGTATTTACTGCTGCGCGAACAAATAATAAAAACCTCAAATACACCAAGAAAAGGAAAACACATGACTAGGATCACATTTTGAGATAGTCTTTAATTATGTGATCACATTCACCCTCAGATTCATCCTTATTTTGTGCCCAGAACATAATGATAATTTAGGAAGGAGACAGCCAATATGTTGTTTCTGTTTTCCCATTCAATGACTGCAGCAAGTTTATCCCAGTTTATCCTCGAACCTTACTCAGCCCTGTTCTAAAGATAAAACTAAAAATACCCTCTTGAGCTCTTCTCTTATGTTGAATTCTGTGTCTTCCGAAGGTTTTTCAAATTCTTAGGAGCCAATTTTCAAAATGTTTCTATTTCTGGGATCATGCTGACTGGATAGGCAGATATCTGATGCACATAATTAAAGGCAAATGTTTCCTCTAATTTTTGGGTGCTGAATTTCAGTGGCCGTGTTTTGATAAGGAAGGTAGCTGGTAACACAAATTAAGAGGATTTCCAGCAGAGTCTTACTGTGCCCCAGTGATAAAAGATTTGGTTCCTCTTGGATTTGTAGGATCCATGTAGAGAGCTGGCACCAGAACTGGTGGTTAAGGACATGGACACATCTCTTCCAATGAAGATCTCTTCCACTTTCTGGAAGCTCTCTGATATGCAGAAGATATGAGGATACATCCATGAATCTCACAAACAGTGGGAAGGATTTATTATACTGGAAGGGAAAAATCACCAGCACCTAGGCACTTGCTATTTGCTATGTCAAACTTTGGTCAAGAACTTCACATTTAGGGGCAGGTGAACTTTTCACATCGTGTCCTGAGCAGCTGAGCAGCATTTCAAAGAAATTCTCCTCTCTGACCTCTGCAGGAGTGCTTTTGTCCTAGCTGGTTTATTGATCCCAGATCGGTGATGAATAAATCTCCACAGTAGCAGTATTTTGTTGGTGGTGTTCAGAAAGTTCATCCTCAGATTTTCTAAGTTAGCTTTTTTCATGGAAATCTAGAAGGACCTGCCAACCTTATATCCATGGGAAAAGGAGTTGAAATGCTATTTGTGGATTTGTATTCTCCTGTCTTCAATAGATCCTAATGGATTAGACACAAAATTTGGCCCCAGGCTTATCACTTCTTCACCCACTGACCAATCTAGAGCTCGAAATTTTCTTTTTCCAAATCATGATTTGAAGAACACTCTAAAGGGGAAGTCTCTGAGAAAAGTTATTATCTTGGTTTTTATGCCTATTTCTTTTCTGGAGGAGGTCCCTACTGCTATGTCTCCCATGTTAGTAAATCCAGAGGAAACTTCCCCAAACTTCAGTGCCATTCTGCAACCCCTCAAGAAAGCTGAACTTTTCTAGTTCCAGTTCTTTGTTATTCTAAGTGCGACAGCTCTGCCGTGTTTCAGTAACTGATGAAAATAGACGATTTGCAGCTTCTTGAGAGAACAATAAAATGAATGAAAAGACTAATGACAACAGCCAAGATTCGTGGCCCAGGGAAAGGAGGGTGACATCATTTTCCCATATTCAAAGTTGGAAAACATGGATCCAATTTTCTTCTTTTCATCCTCAGCAAATAATTCGGATGTTTCCCATCCCTTAATTGTGCCTTTGTTTCTGTGATGAGGGGAAATCATTACCATGACAATCTGTTGGCTAAATTTTCCCTACATCTGTGGAGTTTTTCACCAAGTGGGCTATTTGCCCATTTGCAGGCTAATGAACAAGAGGAGCTTCAAATTCTTGAGATGGAGCCCACACTGGGATGTTGGGAAGCCTCATGTTTCAGAAGACAGCCTGGGTTGGGCTGGGTTTAAGATTTTATAGATTCTGCCAAAATATGGGCAAATGATGACAGGTTCAGTCTTCCTTTGTGAATTCTGGTGAAAAAAATCAGGTGTTCTCAGGACCATGAGATCTTTTTCTTCCAGTTCTCACAACAGGACATGACACCATTCTCTGTTGAAATAAAAGCCCTGAGGATTTCACTTGGCTGTTGCTTTCTTAAGGTTGAGAGCCCCACTCAGAAAATCTTTTAATAGCCAGCACAGTAAAATATTTTCACAACGTCATCTGCACTGGTGGCATCCAAAACAGAACTCTCCAGGCTTCATTTTATTCACAAGGTTTGTGCACACAATGGCCTTTCATTTCTCTCTTCTGTGACAAAGAGCTGGCTCAAGGTGAAATTTTGGGAAGCTGAACCCTGCAGCCCTTTGATTTTTATTCTCAGAGCTGCTGGAGAGCCTTGAGAGAACACAGTGTGCCAAAAAAATGAACGAGACTTGGGAAGTTTGCTGCTAAACTGGTCTTTAAGGAGTTGAAGCTGTTCACATCCCAGACGGCAGGAGAGGGAGTGTGGGATGAAACTGAAGCACTGGCCAGGACAGTGTGAGGGTTTACAGCCCAGGGTGAAATGAGTCCTTGTGGTGAGGAATTGTGCTGATGGAGGTACAGTGAGCCCAGGAAAGCAAAGCCCTGGCAGCTCTCTGATCCTTTCCTGGCCAATGTGGGGATTACACACTCGATCACAGCCTCTTTTACAATTTAGGAACAAAACAACTCCTGATATGTTTCGGTTAGTGGCCAAATTAGAGCTTCGCTGAGAAAGTCCCTTTTGGTCTTATTCTCTTATCTGTCCATAAGCACTTCCATGTTGCAATCCATGTTGTGGGATGCAAATAAATCACCAAGAAGGTGTGCATCAGTGTGCTAAATTGGAGGGATTGGGTCATTCTCTGGACCAGAGACATACAGGGATAAAGAAACACAAGGTCCTCTCTGGGATTTCTTAAACCATACAGAATTTAGTTCCTCTTTTAAATTGTTTCCAAACCTGAATCAAAACCCATCATGGTAAAAAAATCAAGGGAATAAACAAACCCTGTGTGCATTGTATTGTTCCATGTTCTCTTTAGGGTGGCAGGTGGCTTTAAAGCCTTAATAACAGGAATTAAGAGTTCAAATGGCAAACATTCAAAAGCACAGTCTCCATCTCCACATGCCTGTATTTGTGTTCCAGCCTTGGGATAAAAAGGAGTATTTTCTGCAAGAAGATACTATGCCAGCCCCCTGCACGTGGCTTTGCAGCTTGGGTTACACACACTGATGTTATATTCTGATATTCTCTACAGGATATTGCAAATGTTTCCTGCTAGGGCTTTAATATACTAGGATATCTTGTGTATGATTTCCTTCTCCTCTTTATAGACCTTGGGTATGTGTTTTCTCATCTCGGAGACTTGGATTGACATTTCAGCCAGGAGGGAAAAGTCATGGGAAGTCATTCATTTTGCGAGGGAGAAAACTAATTTCCTTGCTGTTTTAAATTTGTGAGACTGTTTTCAAGAAGCATCCCAACTGATCTGCAACTTTTCAGGCAGCAACAATTCCTTTTGGGCATGTCTGGTCTCAGGTTTTCATCTTCATCAGGGTTTGAACCTGAATGTCTTTACTGCATCACTGCCATAAAATGGAGAGTAATAAATAAATAAATAATAAATAATAAATAATAAATAATAAATAATAAATGCTTTGCTTATGTGGCTCACAGGCTGTTGGCCTCTAGCAGATTGATCACCAAACTAAATATGGCACTCACTTGGATCATCTGCACTCTTAAATACATCCATCCTGATAAATCTGTTAGTGTTTAACTTTGAATTTAGAAATGGCAATAACAAAATCCTGGTTAGCAAGGTTTATAACAGAAAAAGAGAGGTAGATTTCAAGTTTTAATTCAACATACACAAGAAAACTATAATTCACTGTAAAAAAATCCCCTTGCAATTTGGATGTGACTTCCTACATTTAGAGAAAAAAAAATCACAGCTATCTGAAATAGCCTGACACACAGAAATGTGAACTTGGTGCTACTGGGTGTTGTGGCTCCAAGCAGTAATGGACCACTTCAAGTACACAGACTTTTTATTTCTCTTTTTTTCAGGACACCTGGTAACAATGTCCCAGCTGTCACTATACAGAGTGCGAACATTGCCAAACGGCATCAGAACTACTCAGGATGTTTGGGAATGGTTCTATCCCAGACAATCTGTCCCAAATGAAGATCCTCAGATGACATTTCTTTCTGGGGAAAATTATGAGAGAGTTCAGACCCTTGGTTTTTCTCTTATTTGAAGAGAGAGGACTGGAAAATACATGATTAATGAATGATGTGACATAGTTTTCTAAACTTATGAGTGATGGAAAGAGTTATGATCAGGAAACAACTATTCACTGTCATGCTCCTTGCATGGTGGAGTCACCAGCCCTATGAGGGTTCAAATAAAAGAGTAGATGTGGCACTTTGTGGTATGGCTTAGTGGGCATGGTGGTGTTTGGTCCAAGGTTGGACCTGATGACCTTGGAGGTCTTTTCCAACCTTTATGATTCAGTGATTCTGATTCAAGGCTGGGCAAAGAGAAGACCAATCAAAGAGAAGCAATTTCTCAGGCAGCACTCAGGTGACTTTATCCATCTCCTTCCCCCAAAATGCAGTGGAATACAAAAAAACCTCAGAGAATTTTGAAGAGGAATTAACAGAAAAATTATTAAATTTGTGACTGGCTGCTAAACACTGAAATCTCCATGCAGTTGTGCATGCAGGAGTCACCTGCCAGAAGGTGAGAGGAAGAATTACTCTGTTATTTGCCTGTTTACTGTGTGTTTTATCAAAACAGCCATTCCTGCCTTTCGTTGGACTAAGTAGTCTGCCTAGCTGGACCATCGGTTCATGAAATAATCGTATTTTCTGATTTGATTCATTTTGCCTAATGTGAGGGTTTCATACTGACAGGGATCTTTGGCAGGCTCTGATGGGAAGTGTTGGACATCCACAACCACGGAACCACTGAATTGTTCTGCTCCCTGGGGGTGAGGAGGCCAAACTTTCACTTCCATGACCTCAAAACGCTTGAAAAATATTCTGATGTGTAAAAGAAGGGGAAAGAAATGAGGCTGAGGAAAACAAAACTGTAATTCCTCCATCACTGAGAGCTAAATCATAATAATTACCATTAATTATCAGTACTTAAGAGTCTTAGTAATGAATCATCTTGTCAGGAGTGTTAGTGGGATGAATGGGTGGATGGTAACAGATCTTAAATCTGAGCATCTCCACCTGCTCTGCTATTGTTCCTTCCAGATTAGATTGGGCTGCAGCTCCTGGCAGTGCACCTTTGCTGTTGATAAACTGCAGCATTCTCCCTTCAGGGCTGTCAGTCCCAGATCTTTTAAGCAGCATTGCATTATTTTAAATTAAAAAAAAAATAAATAAAAAGCCTACAAACTAAATCATGAAAGACAACAGAGAGGAAATCAATGTTTGGAGATGAGATGATTAAGTCAGGAAAGAAGAAGCTCTGTGAATGTGTAGCTACCACTGGAAAAATGCACACACAAGCACACAAACACACAAATAAATCTGAATTGCTTAAGGAATATGAGTGTAAATAAATGATATTTTATAGTACACCAAACTGCCAAACATGCCATAACCCTGTGAAAACCACTTACGCTTTAATGGCTGAAGGGAATAAAACTGACAGAAGAATAAATTCCCGGTGCACTCTGACACACGAATACATCTCCCATGAAAATTGTGCTGTTTTCCTCATTGACTTCAAAAAAGCCACTGAATAGGGTGACTTTAGAGGTAGCCACACTTGGTTGGGTAGGGTTGTATATCTTGGCTTGAAGAAGGCTGGGGAGATATTTTCCGGTGAGCTTAGGAGTTGAACATAAGATCTGAGCAAGAAAATGCTGGCACTGCTGGTGGAACAGGTGGGATACCTGGTGTGGAAAAGTTTGGTTGGCAGGTTCCTGGGACAAAATCTGAAAATTTAGGAGCTGAAGTTTGAGTTTATTCACACCACAATAGCAGAGGGGACCGTGCTGCTTGTTGAGTTCAACCTCCTTTGCTCAATGGAAATTCTGCCATGGTTTTGTGTCTTAGAAAATTCACCCACAAATGCCACAAGAAATGAAGCAGACCTTCCAATGCTCCATAACAAGCTAAATATTATATATTTAAATATATTAAAAGACAAAATCCAACATAAACCCAAGGTGTCCAAGGAAGCAAGAAAAATAGGCTGAACAGGTTGCTTTTGTACCTTCATTTTCAGTAACTGGAGATTTGTAAGGTGGAAAATGGCCAGATGGTCCTGGGATGTGGCTCTTTTCCTGAGGAAGAAGGTGACCCCTTCTTTCCATCTGTTCCTCAAAATTCAGTGTTCTTTGGTGTGTGATATGGATTTGGGGTCATAACAATATGGGGAGAGGAACAAAGGACATCTTTGGTTAGAAAAGAGTTTTCTTCAAATCATTAAACATTGACACCCCCATTAACCTAAGCTCTTCTGACAGATAGGGGAGTGATAATGGATTTAATCCCTTGAGCTAAAGATGAGAGTCCTGTCTTCCTAAGGTCTAACACAGGCCACAGGACAGATGAATGGAGCTCTTAAAAACCCCTATTTCTGTCCATTAACTATAGAAGAAGTCAAGGGTGACAAGCTCAGCAGTAGATTTGATAATCCAGACATCTAAACTTAGGTGAGATGAATCATGCAGTAAATGCCCCAAGAGTGAGAACACTCATTATTGTTACCTGGAATAATTGACCATGGAAAGGGGGAGAAACATCCCCATTGCTTCTCACCTTTTCTGGCAATAAATCTGCTGATATCTACTGTGCCATCTATTAGGTTTCCTTGATTTTTATTGCATTATCAAAGCAGGTGAGACAGTGTGTTGGCATTATATGAGCCTTGCACACGTTCTTCGTATTTCTATCATTCTTATGTCAGCTGACACAACCTGAATAAAAGGCATAAAACAGTGTCAATTCACACTCAGGTAAGGCAGCTGTAAAAATGTTTATGCATGTTTATACTTGCAATGCTTCTTTGATCATCGTGATGAGCCCTTGAACATTTCTGTCACTGGGAAGATCTGATTTGAGATTATTTTGACACATTTCTGTGTAAGGGCAGATTTCCGAAGCAATCCTGCATGAAGTAAGAGTGTTTAAAATATTGGCTTCACACATTCCCTGGCAGAGGTGTCAGTGCTGCAGAGAGGAGCACCAACAAAGCAGGAGGTGTGTTGTCTTCACCAGAAATGCACATCTCAATCCCTTTTCTGATAAAAGATGCAGATCCAGCATATCAGCACCTGCATGGCTCCAGGGCTCTCCACCTGCTGTGCCATTCATCCTCCAGACTCATTAAGAACGCTGCCAAAAAAAACCCCCAAACTAAAGGCTTAAAGCAGCCTTCAAGGGATTGAGTACACTTCTTTATTCAGCCCTTTTTTCCCTTTTCCTTGTACCCTTTACCCCTTTATTAATCTGTTGACTCCTGCCAGATTCAGGATGCTCACATCCCAAAATTATGTATTTCTGTGGAATGGCTGTATGGATACCTGGAGGGGTGGAATAAAGCTTGATTTTAGGTACAAGACAGGAGACCAGTGTGATGGCGACAGGAGAGAGTCAGGTCTTCCCAAGCATCCTCCCTGTCAGCCCTCAAACACACACCACCCCTTCCTTTTCACGGTCTCTGGTGGGAAATGTGGTTTGTCCTAAGATAAGACAACCAGGTGGGAATTGCAAGGACTGTCTGGATGCATCATTAGTACATTCCAGAGATGAGGGAGCTGAGATTTTGGTGCACATCAGCCTGCAAAAGGGTTTAAACTCTGCTGGAGGCTGGACCAGATGGGCAAACTGGTCTCCCAAGGTTGCAGGCAGCTTCTGGGTGGATCCTTTCCCTGGCAGAGATGCCCAGGGTACAATCTGGCCTGAAGATGGGGTAAAGCTCACTTTTAAGTGGGTGAGCATAAAGTTCTAAAATCCTAAAGTAGCTCCATAGTTGCTGTGCTGCTTTGTAATTGTGAATTCTACAAGCCCAAAGCCTGTAAACCTGTACATTTCTATCTGAATATGCCTTTATTAGCTCATCAGAATATGCCTTTATCAGCTCATCAGTGTGAGGAACTAACTGGTGAAGACAGCTTGAAAATTGCAAGGGTCCCAGGACCTAACAAAAGTGGGAATCTGACTTTTCTACAAAGTAAATTTTTTCACTTTTTTGTGAGATATGAACACTTGACGTAGGTTAAGGGCAAAAAGGAATAAGGGAAAGGAATAAGGGAGATCTTCCCATTTGGTCACAAGGTTCAGAGTGGACCCTCTTGCCAAACTTAGCCCCAGACTTGGGTTTAGACTAAAGGTAAAGTCCTTTAGAAGGTTTTAATAGCTCTTAAACTTAACAGCATTTAACTGATCGCTTAAATCAAACAATTTAACACGACTCAATAGATTTTACTATAAGCACAATAATAACTCACTTATAGGCTTGACTTAGAAATTTAATGTGCTTAAGAATCTATGAGAGCAAGAGTCATTGTGCATTTCCCATAGCAAATATTCCAACTGCACACACACAGACCCAGAGGAGTATGTTCCAGATATATACTTGTGAATAATGCCCCTCAAGGAAAGACTTACATCGCTGAAGGACTCGCAGCTGATGCTTTTCCATCTTCTTAATAGGTGAAGAGTTGAGCGTCAGAGAGTGGTAGGGATCAGCCCAGGATCCATTGTCATTCATTCGTCCTCCAGGTACAACAAACTTGAGAATTCACTGGCTTGGAGAGGTATCCACTCAGTCACAGTGGTCACAGCCCTCTGTGGTCCAGGAGAACTCAAAGGGTCTCGCTGTGGACCTCTGTTTATAGGGCTGCAAGAGACTGGGCTTTAGCCATAGCAATTTTCCATCCTGGCCATAATTTAGGTTGGCAACTTTTCAAAGTTCAATGACAAAAATGTTCTTCCACTTGGGTTGTTATTCAGGCAAGGAAAACAAATTTCCAAGGCTGTTCATTAAAAATCAGAGCTCGTTAGACAGCACAAGTTCCTAGGAGCAGTCTGTGTTTCTGATAAGCTCAAGAGAAGTTCAGCCCAGGTGCTGTTTGTCAGTGCTGAAGCCTAATGAGGATTTCTCAGATCACTGTAGTCTGAGGAGGGTGGAATGCACTACCACAGCTACTTACTGACCTTTTAAAATTATTTATTATTTTATTTTGAAAGAACTAAACTCACAAAAAGTGGGGCGGGGAAATAAACTGTTATAAGAGGATCTGGCAGATAAATAAGATTGAACAAATGAGATACTCTGGAAGCAATAGAGATTGAATGCAGTTTTGATACAGAACAAAAACCACAATATACAGTTACAGCAACCACACAGAACAGACTTGAGAAATAGTGCCAGAGTACTTTAAGGGAGAAGGTTTCCTTATAAAAGGCAGCACTGAAACCTTAGAAAGGTTTTTCCTTCTTTCCTGATTTCTCAGCAGAAGAATCTTGTAATGAGAAGTGAACCTCAAAGAGCTCTTGGCTGAGTTGTGTCACTGTGGGTTCCCACAGTAATTAGGGCTTTATAAACTTTCTGAAGTAAGACCCAGCTCTCCTTTCATTTTCCTTTCCTCCTACACAGTGCCTTTGCTACCCATGCTCCTAAACGTTTTCCTTTTTTTTTTTTTTCTGTCAGAAAGCATTGCCAAATTCACTGACTTGAAATAGGTGGCTGAATGAAGACTGAAGGAGTCAGAGAAATTTAAGGTTTCATTGAGGCAAGTTTCCACAGTTATTGAGATACATTATGGTATTTTTCTGTTAGTGAGGCTTCTTCCCTCTCAGTTTTTCCCACTCAATTTTCCTCTCCATTTACTAAAAGGCTATATTTTAAGACTTCCATAAGAAGCTAAGACTGTTGGAATGTCAACATCTCCTGATTCAGTGTAAGCTAGAGATCCATGGAACATCTTCCTGGTGGAGAGCTCTGCCTGCTACAAATAATATTTCATGATAATACAATCCTCGAAAATCAGTTATGTTCATTCTGTAACTTTACTTCTGTGAGAAAATCTGGATTTTTCAGAGAGAATATTTGTTCAATGTATTGGGAAGAGTAGTGAACTGATACTTTTAGACTTGCTGAAATATTGCAAGGCTTGTGTTGTACAGAAAATCATTGTGGTATGAAGACACATCCTATTTTCCACCTGCATGAAAATGTGTCTTGCTCTGAGATAACAGGTTAATTCCATTCCTGAACCCACGTTTGTCTGGAGAGCAGAGAGCGAGGAAGGCAGTGGAGTCTGGCTTTGAGAACAGGCTCAAACATTTTCCTGTGTGACTGCACTGACAGAGCCAGAGAGGCTGGATAATGGGATGATGGTATCTCTGAGGATACCCAGAGAATGACAGAAGGGTGAGAGACCTCATGCATCACTGTCCTCTGACTGGAAAACAAAGCCCTACTCCAGAATTAGTCAGGAATCCTTGCTTTTATTGGGGATGACAGAAAGAAATATGAGTTGCTTTCATGCAGTCTCGTGAATAGCAGTGAAGATGAGAGCCAGGACCAGGGCAGATCCCTGTGTAGTGTGTCCCCCTGCCTCCCTACTGTGCTCAGTCATCCAGCAGCTAAATGAGTGTGGAGGAGGAGGGAAATCCTGCCTGGCTGAGTCTTTTACCTTCTCAGAGTCATGGGCTGCACACCACTCTTCCCTCGGAGGCGTTTGGTGGGTAGCAGAGCTCAGCTTTTGTCAAGGCTGTTTCAGACTCTGACAAATTTGTTCCCTGAATCCACACTCCTTTTAATCTAAATGTCAGGTAGGAAATTAAAGCCCTGCTGAAACGGAGTGTATTACCAGCATTTTATTAGATCACAAACAATTTAATAACCAGATAGAGGGAGAAGGTCATTTTGTTGTCAGTCCAGCTTATCTCATAAATTAGGCATCAGGTTTTACACAAAAGCATCTCTCAGCAAATAAAATTATCTGGTTTGATGAAGGACCTCTGTCCATGGAAAACACATAACACAGATTAAATAATAATGTAATAAAATTATGATGCAGAAATGTATGAAAGGGGATGGGTTCTTCAAAAATACTTTTCACACATTTTCCCTATTAACAGCAAGTAAATGCCAAAGTAGCAAAGGACACGCCTTCCTGATGAATTCATGTGAAATACTTTCAAGGTCAGTAAACAAAAGGGTTGGCAGATGAAATATGGATGATAAATAGGGTAGCTCTTAGTGACCTCAGTGGCTGAAAAGGGAAGAAACCCAGAACATTATCTCTTCACTAGAAATATTTATAGCCTAGAAATTACACTTTTCTGAGCAGGAGCAGGGCGATGAGTGATGCAAAGCAACATGGCATCGATTCCAACTTATCACCCCACAAATCTCTTTCTGGGATGGGGGAAAGGAGTGACAAGGAAATGGCTTGGCTGGAGCAAAATTTATTTCTGAGAATACTATGAATGTCTGGTCTTGCTCAGATTTGTCTTCCTGCAGCTCTCTGAGGCACAGGGATTTCTATGCTCCTGTCTGTCCCCAGCTGTGTTTTTTTATTTAGCCCTCATTAGAGTGAAATTAGACTTGTGCATTAAGTGTCACACTACAGTGGGGGAAAACTGTGGTGCTTTATCCCCAGAGATGCTGCAAGACAAAGGTGTAGTGGCAGCAGCAGAAGCTTCATAAAATCATTCAAAGAATCATTAAAGTTGGAAAAGAGCTTTAAGATCATCAAGTCCAACGATCAACACAGCACCACCACCATGTTCACCACTAAACCATGTCCTCAAGTGCCATATCCACATTTTGGGAATGGTGACTCTACCACTTCCTTGGGCAATGTGTTCCAGTGCTTGACAACTCTTTACATGAAGAATTTTTTTCTGATATCCAATCTAAACCTCCTGTGGCCCAACATGAGGCCTTTTTCTCTTGTTCTGTCTCTTGTCACCTGGGATAACAGACTGACACCCATCGACTTCCTACTTAAATTCTGCTGCCACCATCCAGCTGGAGAAACCACCATAGTGAGAGTAAAATGGAGTCTTTCTGTCCTGTGAGAGGAGCTGACTTACATTTTATTTCTGCTTTTCTCTGCACAATGTGACATTGACGTCTCCTCAAAACGTAGCCATAAAAATCTTATACCCCTTTGCCATGTGGGCCTGGGGATGCTGTGAGGCACTAACCTTCAAAAAATGAAGAACTGTAACAAATTTCCGCAGAAAAATTAATTTTTAAAAATCCTATCACCCCAGTAAGTGGGTGGCAGCATTTCAGAAAGCTGAACTCAGTATGCAAACCGAGGTTTGTGCTGGAAAGCTCATGGTGACTTTGTCTAAGAGCCAGGTCTGGTTCATGTCTTCATGGATCAGATCTGGCTCTTGGTCGTGTTCTCTAAAACTTCCCAACAGGAGTTGTAACCAGGTAGGGGTTGGCCTCTTCTCCCAGGTAACAAGAGGTTGGACTCAGGGAAATAGCCCCAAGTTGTGCCAGGAGAGGTTCAGGTTGGACAGTAAGAAAAATTTCTTCACCAAAAGAGTGGTTAAGCATGGGATGAGGCTGCCCAAGGAAGTTTTGGAGTGACCGTCCCTGGAAGTGTTCAAAGGAATGAGTAAATGTGACACTTCCTGGCACTGTGGTACTTGGTTGAACATTGAACTTGAAGGTCTTGGAGGTCTTTTCCTACTCCAGTAGTTCTGTGTGTCAAAGCTCACAGCTCCCTTGGTAATGCCTGTGGAACAGCCCATCCTTCTCATTACTCTGCTTCACACAAAATTATTCAGATTAATACCTACTCTGATGTGATTTTATCTGCCCAAATTAAAGCTCCCACCAAACCTGGAAATTTAAACTCTACTTTTGTTTGTGCAATAAAGTGATCCAGCCTCACCTGCTACTCCTCTGTTTATGAACTGCCTCTATTCCTCTTTTTAATTCTGCAGTGTATTCCTGGCCAGCCTGGCCTAACAATCACTTAAAACAGATTAAGGAGACATACTTAGTTGGAGAAATGTTTAAAAAAAAAGCTGGAAAAGCCTTTCTAGTGCGTAGATACCACCAATGTGAAACCAAGCTCTTCCAAACACTTAAACTCTTTGCCTGTGCAGACCAATATGAGAGACAAATTCATCACAGAATGGTTTCTATTGGAAGTGGCCTTAAAATCCTCTTATTCCGATACCCCTGCCATGGACAGGGATGAGAGATGAACATATTGGTTTAACTTTCTGGTCATGAGAAATAAAGAAGAAGATTTTTTTTTTTTCAAGAGGAAGTAAGAGTATTTTTAATTCTGATATGATAAGGGCATACAGACTACTTGGTGAATAAACAGGAGTGCTTAACTCACATCTTCTGTTTTGAGTAGTGGACTTCCAGTTTGTCTTCTGGCTGAGAAAACAGGGGCTGGACCTACAACTGTCACTGGGTCTCTAATACTATTGACCCAATATCATCCAAATTTTGTGCTGCTAATAAACTACAAGCTTGTTCCTCTTAATAGTTTGGACATGATATATGGATTGATGGGGTGCAGAATACCAGGTTGTTTGTTCACAGAATATGAGATCTCTTAACGTGGGTACTGTTAATCAAGGACAGGATTTTTATCGTCAAATGCAAAGAGATGTGCATTCCCAGGACATGGAATGGTTTGCCATCCTAAGATGAAAGGAAAGCCATGTCCTGAGAGAGATTTATGGACCACTCAAGGTTAAAACCAAGAAGAGCACACAGCATGGTTTTACAACTGAACATCTAATCCTATGCTTGGATTTATTTACTGTCTTTGTATAGATTATTTTAGCACTGGTGTCAGCAAGGCTGTAGACTTCCACAAGACTTTATATTGCTGATGAAGTGAGTGGTTTAAAAAAAATTACTTCTGAGAGGAAAGTAAAGATTAGGATAGGACGTGTATTCTGGATCCAATGGTAGGTGGAATACATATAAAAGTGTTTTAAGACCATCAAATGCCAAATCCTACATGCTGGCAGCACAAATACAACCTTTCCTGGATGCTCAGGGGTCAGTACAGTTTCCCAGGAGAGACTGAAGCAGTTTGCTGTGGTTTAACCTGGAACACATCTGAACACCCCAGAGCTGTTCGCTCACCCTTCCGTAGCAGGACCAGGGAGATAAGTGGGAAAAACAGAAGGGTGAAACTTGTGGGTTGAGGTAAAGACAGTTTAGTAGGACAGGGAAGAAGAGGGAAATGAAAATAATGATGAAAGAATATATAAAATAAGTGATGCATAATGCAATTGCTCATCACCTGCTGACTGATGCCCAGCCAGTGTCTGAGCACTGTCTGCCACCTGAGTAAGTCCTCCCAGTTTTATTGTTTAACATGACATCACACGATCTGGAATATCCCTTGGGTCAGTTGGGGTCAGCTGAACCACCTCTGTCTCCTCTCAGAGAGTGCACCCCAACCTCCTCTCTTGCACAGGAGTGTGAGAGGAGAAGTCCTTGTCTTAGTGTAAACACTGCTCAGCAACAACCAGCAGCATGTCTTCAACATTATTCTCATCCCAAATCTGAAGGACAGCACTGTACCAGTCACTAGGAAGAAAATTAACTCTATCCCAGCTGAAACCAGGGCATGGTATTTCTAAGAAAACTCTAAGCCAAGTAACAACAAAAAAACTCTGACAAAAAACCCTGACAAAAATACCTAACAAAAAACCCTAACAAAAAATCATCTGTTACAAATGAAAAATCTGGAAAAAATATGTTCCCAGTCAGATGGTGGTCAAAAGGTAACATCACCCATGGATTTATTCATAAAATTTGCCAAGCTGAGGTCGACAGAGGATTTTACCTGTATTCTTTGAAAGTGCAGATGTTGGGATGTCACAAGATTTCTGGGTTGCCAGGTAATCATAAAGGATGTGTAATCATGGAGAGAGTGCATGGAGGAGTCACAGGTGTTTCTCTCAAAGTGAATACCAGTTAATACCTGCAAATACCAGTTTGCTTATTGCAAAGATGGTGAGAACTCACTTGATGGTACTAGGCAGAAAACAGCAGACTTCATAGGGATGCTTAAAACACAGAAAAATCCACAATTTTCATGTCAGACAGGTTCAGCAGAGGAATACACTTCTTTTTATTAAGTGAGAAGGATTTGTTCCAGAGGTTAAACCACTAGAGAAAGTAATAAATTTCCATTTCTTGATATCTTTTCAAAAAGTGTACAGCTTTCCTATGAGGCAGTGCTGCAGCTAAACACCCACTTGCTTTTCTGCAGGAGAAACTTGACAAATAGCTGTGCACAGTGTGCTGTGTGAGGTTAGATTATGTTGTCAGTGGGTGCTCCTTCTGGCATTAAAATCTCTGCTTCTAAAAATCATTGTCTGATCCAGGACTACTGAGTCCACATCCCACAGAACGTGGTGCAGCAGAAGGAAACATCCCCAGAAGCTGAATTTGTGTTAAACAATTCCTATTCTTCCCCATGTTATCACCTTGGCAGGACATCATAGGGTTCTATTATCCAGGGTTTAGTCATCTTTTCCCTTATTTTCACATTTTCCTTTATTTCTTCCTATTTTTTCCTTTTTTTAAAGATTATTTTAAAATTTATTTCTCTGTTGGACAGAGCCATAAGGATGGTAGATGTTGAGGTATTTAAGCAGATGACTAAGCTCTAGTCTGGCATTAACTGAACAGGCTGTGCAAAAACGTGGACATGACATGAGAAATTGCAAAATACAACAGAGTGAGAAGCTGACAGAAGTTGCAGGGAGCATCATGATGAATGGCCAAGTTTCACAGGTGGAGTTAAGTAAAGGACAACGAAACTTCAGCACTAGTTGGAGGAGAGTTCTGGGAAATTTGGGGAACTTACTAGGACAAGAGTGCATAGAGATCCACATCAGTAATGTTAAAGAAGGCTGGGATTATACAGGTGATGGTATCAGAAACATCAAATTTGAGTATGACTATGGTCAACCTGGGACAAATGACAAAAAAAAAACCCTTAAGAGTAAGTAGTTTATCTGTGAGGGCACAAGAACAGAGAGAAGAAGGGGTCAGGATTGATTGGGAAGAAAAACATTGGAGAATGGAGAAGAGATGAGGGTTAAGGGCTGTTATCTGTCCTCTCGTCCATCACAGTCTGTTCCTGATTATTTTCCTGCATGAGTGTGCATTTGTGGGAACCAGTCAATGGAGGGATCACAAGCCTCAGACCTGGGTACTAGAGAAACCAGGGGTCTAAGAGTGCATATTTTTTGAGGTATTTCAAGGACATTCAGCTGGGACACTGAATTCAGCCTTCAGCTCTCACCTGGAATAGGAAATGTAAAGAAAAAAGTCCTGCAAAAATGGGAGTTCCTGTATTCTGGACATGAAATCTAACAGGCTGACAGAAATATGCACTGGTCTTTTTTACAGTTTTTCTGATGGAGAATTCAAATAAAACCCAGCCATGGGGGTCACCTAGTGCCAGTTATAACCACAAATAATCTTCAAGTCAGATGCCGATATCCAAACCCTGACAGTTTGTGAGAATTTTAATCCATTAAGCAATTAGATCATTTCTCTAATTGAAACCATGCCAAGATCAAGTCTCTGACAGTGCATAATATTGGGAAAGGCTGTGTTCTGACCAGTCCCAAGAGTCATCTAATTAAAGGCTAATCAAAGTAATACTGATGAAAGGTTTTTAGTTTGTTCTACGACTTTGGGTAGCACTTTGATTCAGCATAGTGCCAGTAGTGGAGCTGGTTAATCACTGGGGTTGTTGCTGCAGATTCGTGATGGAAACAGAAGGCAGAACTTGTGCTGTATTTATGAATTACTCCTTCACTGATGTTGAAAGATAAATACAGGAAAAGATACGGAAAATATGGCTGGATGATATTGAATAAAAGAACCTTTTCAGAGACCTGAATATCCATTACTGTGGAGGCAATAGTTAACAGGATAAACAATTCAATCCATCTCAATCTGTGCACTTAGGCAGAGCCATATCCCTGTCACTATTTACCTGCTCAAATTTATCTTCTGATTTGCCTTCTTATTGATACATAGATCTCTCTCTATCCTGTTTCTAGAACCCTTGGCACCCTGTGGTCTGATTGCTAAGCTTCTGTTTTTGAGGTCATCCTGTCCAAAAGGGGACACAGAGGCTCTGGAAGCGATGGCTGGAAGGTAAAGCCCCATGGTGCCAGTGGAGATGAACCCTGCAGAGGGAGTTCTGAGGGTTTTTTGAGAATCCACATGATAAAAGGAAAGTGTGGATCTTGGTTCATCATGTTCAATCCCTTCTGCGGCAAACACAGCACGGAAATCTATCCAAAACTGAGCAAGCACCAGCAGAAAATTGGGAATTTGGCTCTGGGAATCTACACAGAAGCTTTGCTTTGATAATCAAAAACATATCCTGTGCAGTGTGCTCAGGCTGTAGCTCTCTGCTTTTGTTTATCTCCACTCTCTTATAATCTTATTTGTCTACTTATGCATCCATTTATTTAATTGGGGTTTTTTTTGATCACCTCAGTAAATGTATTCCTCCATCATCTCATAACCATTTTTCTTTTCTTTTAATACTTTCTTCCAATATTTATCAACACAAGTACAGCATAAGTAGGAGGGGAGTTTCTTGCTGCATTTATTTGTCTAAACAATTTGCTGTACCTATCAGGTGAAGAAACTTTGCTGTTTGGTGAATGGTATGAGTAGATTAAGCCATCAGGCATCTCGCTGGTGTTTTGTAGCAAGAAAAAGCCTTTGTAGTGATGGGAGCTCCTCACTTACTTTGGCTCATTATGGCAGGCTGCAGTATCCACCTCCAAAATAAAATTTTTGTGCATCTGTGTCTCAAAAGATAACCCAGAGGAGGGCTAGATTCTTTAGAAAAGGTTTATTGTCATCATTGCCTGCTGCAGCTTCTCCTTTGGCTCTCCTTTTATCACTCAACCCAGGCAGCAGATTGATTCTCTCCTAAATGCAAAATCTGATGATATTTTTTCCATAAATCAAGACATAATCAGGGAATTGACTTCAGGGCACTGGCTCTTGGCCCTGACTTTACAAAGATTTTTAGTTTAGAAAGGTTCCCAGCAGAATCTGCCTCTGTCCCCATGATGCCTTAGGTTTTAAATTTATATTTTTTCAAATCCTGTACTGCCCAGTGTAACTGAAGTTCCCTGTAGCTCATTAGCTGCTGCTCTCCTATGCTCAGACAGACGTAACAAAGCCTCTCCAGCTCACTCTCCAAGGACACCCAGACCATCCTAGGCCGAAAAGTGTAAACCTTCATCTTGGGGAGAGGGAGGCAAGCTTGGGGAAATTACATCATTGGTAAAGTTTAAATCGGTGAGTTTATGCTGATATGCAAATGGACCAAACCTATAAAAGTGTGAAGAACTCATGACCTGTCATCCATCTTGGGATCCACTGAGGCAGAGGAGCCTCCGAACCCCCAGGGTGTAACCTTTGAAGGCCTTTCAAATAAATACCTCCTTTATTCCCTTTTTCCTGTCTAGTCTCTGTTTTTAGGTAGCCAGATAAGGCATCACCCAAAATCTTTCAGCTGCTGGTAGGCAGAGCCAGTGAGACACTGCATGGCATTTTCTCCACAGCTGCTTTTAGGGTGAGAAATGAGAGCACATGGAGCAGCTGTGGCAGAAACAATCTCCAAGGTGGAAAACTCATGTCTTCTTAGTAAGAGCTGACAAGCTGAAGCTGGTATATGTGAGATATTTTTCTCTGCTGTAGAGGTAGAATCAAGCAGGGGATATGAAATATGCAGTTTTCCGAGGGAATTACTGAAGTACCAGACAAAAAAATTAAGATGGAGCAATGGATTCAGATGATGTGTTAAATATCATTTTTAGGTAGTGTCCTAGCATGGATACTTGATTTATATGGATTTATATAAATGTCCTCAGTCAGCTTGGAGCCACAGCACTGCTGTCACTGTGTTCATCCCCGTTTGTAGAAAGCTGAAACACATGAATGCTTTATTGAGCATGAATGTTTTACAAGAAGCACGCTTCCTGAAACATTCCATTTGATAAAATAGAGATGATGGACAAGTTTCCAGTGACTCCAATCTTTTGCTATCATTGTTCTGAAGGATAGATCTCCTTTAGGAATTGCTGCAGCAGTGAGAACAAGCACAGCTGGGGAATATCCTGGTGGCTGCCTGTCTCCATCTGAGGAGGACCTCAGATGCAATGTTTGCAATATTGCAGTTCTCAGCTGGAAGGAGCAGGGTGGCCAGGACAAGGAATTATTCAGCCTGACACTCTGCAGAAGCCAATCAACTCAAGCATAGCTTTAAAATTACATTTTTAACAGTCAAGTCTATTTGTGCCCCATGTACTTCCATCTTACCTCATTTAAAAGGTTTTGCA
Organism: Vireo altiloquus; assembly: GCA_013396875.1. Classification (NCBI taxonomy): domain Eukaryota; kingdom Metazoa; phylum Chordata; class Aves; order Passeriformes; family Vireonidae; genus Vireo; species Vireo altiloquus. The sequence goes on from VZRF01008925.1 coordinate 20,443, forward strand.
CAGCAGCATTGTCCCAGGAGAGAAAAGCTGACACCCTCACCATCATATAATCATTGCTTTTTTTTTCCCCCAACAAACACTTATTTCCCACTCTTCCCTGGGTTATGAGTGCTGGAAAACTTGAAAAGAGGCAAAGACACACTAAGCATTAAAAAGAAACCCTGTTCTCCCTCATGGGCTGGTGCTGCATGAGGGAATTCTTGGCTTTGAACGGCTGGGCTTCAACTTATTGTTGTCAGCTGATCGTGTCACTGAGAGTAGTTAGTTTTACAGTGAGTTATTTTCTGGGGCATATTTCATCTAGAATCAGTAAATATCCGTCCGGAGCCACAGTTACTCAATATTCTGACATCACAAAAAGCTGGTTTCAAGCTATCAGTACCAGTGAAGCAAAACCAAAGAAACACAAGAACTGTTTGAGGAGGAGGAAGATTTCTGACTCTTGTTTGAAGTCGGCAGCAAATAAGAATATCTAAGATGAGCCAGAATGAAACGGAACAGAAATGGGAGCTGAAATTTGATTGCCAGAGCAGATTGTGTCTGGTTGCTTCAAGTTTTTGTGATTTCTACAAAAAGAAAAGCTGAAATGTTGGGAAGCTACTACAAGCCCTGGTTAACCCCACACTGCCACTAGCCCAGCTGCTGAAACTCATGGCCAGATGTCAGGGGGGAGGTGTTCTTCCCCTGACATCTGGCCCGGCTGTGTTCCTTATTTCAGTGTCCCATGTCCCAAAAAGATGAGATGAGGCTTCTTTCTGCTGTTTCAAAGCTTGTCTATTTCTGGTTCTTATCAGAGTTTCAGAGGCACAGACTGTGCTGTGACCTCCAGGAACACGAGGGCAGAATGGCAATGGCTACCAGAAGCAGGTAGCTTTTATATCTATTATCAACCAGTTAGAAAACTTTACCTATCTTATTTTGTTCCCAAAACCAGTGAATATCAACCTTATTGATATATGTCCTTTACACTGAATTCTATCTACCAATTAACAAGTCACAGGAACTCATGTCAGAGGGAAAAAGGAAGAGAAGGAGAAAAGAGAAGATGAACAAGAAGCAGCCAACACCCTAAAATCTCCATGTTGGCTCCATATAACATATATAGCAAAACCTAAAAACTACAACTCCACACTCTGTGGTACACTAAACAACTATCTCTTCATTTCCTTGGTGTTCTCAGCTCATCCAGAAGTGGAGGCAAATGCTCCCACAAGCTTGGTTCGCGGGTCAAGCTTTTTTTGTGGAGCTCTGAGGGTAAAACAAACACCCAGAGGAGCAGGAAAAGTTCCCAAGCTTTTCTTGACTCCAACACTAGGGATCCTGATAACTCAGTGTATTGTGTGAAGAACAACTGATATAAAGGGACCTTAAGGAAAATTAGTGTTCAAATACAAATCACAGTAATTTCAGAACTAAGAAGCAAGTTTCGTTTGTGTTAACCCTGCCACAAACAAAAAAGAGGAGGTACCTGCAGTTATGAAGCATTTTTTGTTTCTATGGTTGCTAGAGAAGGATAAATGTTACTTTCTGGATATATTGAATGCTTTTTAAATGGATAAATTTAAGGAAGGTGGTTAAAGAGAGGGATCTATTCCCACAAAGATGAACAAAGCTAATCTCCTAAATCAAATAATTTTTACAAGCATGTTGCGAAGAACTAGAACAGATGCAGTAGAATGAGCATTTACCTAGAATACCACTGAAAGCACAAGCAAAATGTCTGGGATATGATCTTAAGTACAAAGTGATTATCAATTCCTTTTATGTTTCAGTTATCTCAGACTCATTTGCTCCATTATAGAATAAATATATTTGGTGGAAGTCTACTGGGGCTTAATGAATCTCGAGATCAACTAATGTCTGTAACAAGTGTTTTCCTTTCAGAACCACTACCATGGGCAAAATTCATGGAACTGAAGAATGGAAAATTAGTTTCGTTAGAGAAACTGTCCAAAGAACATAACACATTCACTTGCAAAAGCAATGTGGAAATTAAATAAATTAATGATATGTGGAAATTGAGGCAGTAACACAGGCTCAGATGTAACCACTTTCTGCATATGTGGTGAATGACAGTTCTTTAGAGGGATTTAGACGTGTAGATAGAACAGTACTGAGGTGGTGAGGAAACTGGTTGCTTTCAGAGGTGGGATGGCAATATCATTGATGGATGGATTAATCTCTGTGATTTCTGTTAGTGTGCCAAATGAGACACACATTTGGATGGTCACAGAATTATAGAATGAGTTGGGTTGGAAGGGGTTTAAAAGTTTATCTCATTCCAAACCCCTGGCATGGGCTGGGACGTGGCTGCTCAGAGCCCTCTCCAAACTGGCCTTGAACGTTTCCAGATAGGGCCCAGCTTCTCTGGGCAGCCTGTGCCAGTGTCTCACACCCCTCACAGTAAAGAATTTCTTTGTAACATCCAATCCAAATCTACCCTCTTTCAGCTTAAAGCCCTTCCCCTTTGTCCTATCACTACATATCCTTTTGCTTGGGTACTGAAACCAAACATGGGCCCAGCACCTGCATCGTGTGGCCTCATCTGTGCAAGGCTGCAATCCATCTTTGTGGGTTCTGCTGAATTAGATTTTGTGATTCCCACTCAAAAAGAGCCAAATAAAAAATTTGTTATATGAACTGTCACAGTATAAAGTCCCATAATTTTATCAATCAAGAATTTACAGCTCTGTTACACACCAGCTTTATGTAGGACTTTTAATCACATCCGAGAAAACTTTCAACGTTTCCTCATCATAATGTGTTTAGAGAAAAAGTTATTTGGTACTTGGTGGGAAAAAGAAGACAGAGACTCTAAAACTTAGGACTTTTCCAAACAGCTGATCAATGACATCTTGACCATGAGTCGGCAAGATCTTCTCTGGAATCAAAATCTCAGTCATGGGCAGGAGTTATGAGCTGCTGCCTTTCTTGTATGCCTTGAGAGGGTATTACAGCTCCAGACCTTTTTTAAAATGTATTTAAAATCTGCCCATTTACAGCAGGACACTGGCCCTGGCTTTCATAACTTGGAGTCAGGGAGTGGATGCAGGCTGCAAGCTAATGGAAAGAAGCAGCACGGAAATAAATAGTAATTAACTTCGCACTTGGGCAGTGCCATTTGGACTAATCTGTGGCACTGGGAAATTTTTTCCTGTCCCAACTATTGCTGTAATAGATGTAAATAACAGAAAATAAACCCCTTCTCCATATTTGTGAGGTATTCCCTGGTAATTTTTTCTTCTCCTGCTGCCCTCAGAACCAGGATGATTTCTCTGAAAATCTGAAATTGAGCTGATGATGGAAGGAGCTCATCCATGTGACAAAGGACATTCCATGTCTTGTTTACTCAGGCGCCTTAAGAGAGAGAGAGAGAGAAAGAAAGAAAGAAAGAAAGAAAGAAAGAAAGAAAGAAAGAAAGAAAAGAAAGAAAGAAAGAAAGGATAAAATCAATTATTTCCATTCCCATGACATACCGTAAAATATCAGTCATTGGGACATACATGATACACTTTGGTCAAATTTTGATAAAATCTTCAAGATCTGGAAGTTCTGCCAAAAGAAATCAGTAGCTCTCCATTTCCTATCTCAACTGAAATACACACATTGCAGGAGTTAATTCTTTTGGTTCAAAAATAAATTAATATGATCTCAGTATAATTTTTACCCCACCAAAATGGGAAACTGAAAGGGAAATGGATATGCCACAGGTTGCAACAAAAGAACTTTTGGAGATGTTTTTTGACAAAACTGGTATTCCTTAATTTGTCTTTTTGTTATCTCTCCCTTTACCAAAATTGTAAAAGCTGCATTCTGCTTAAAATTATGAACCACAGCATATGTGATTTAAGGACAGACTTTGGTGTTTGGAACAGGTATGATTGTTACAGCTCAGGGATGGAAATGTGATTCCAGTCCTTCCCTTCCAGCACCGACTCCGTAAGGAGCCCTCATGCTTTTGTGTTCTTTGAGAAAACTTTGCAGAAGCAAAATAAATAAGTGTCATGATAATAATAAGTAAACAAAGAAAATGAAACATCTGACAACTGTGCACCATGGCCTTTGAAAATAAAAAATGCCTTCAAAGAGCCTCGGCCTCAGCTGCATTATTTCTATCAAGAAAAATTTGGCCTTTCTCTTTCACCTTTCTTTTATTAAAAGGAAACTGAAGTGTATATATATCCAGATAGACATTTTCAAAAGTCCTTCTCTTGCTAAGTCTGTTTTTTAAGGTTTTTTTGTTCTCTGTCCCACATGCATCAAAGTGCTTTGAGAGACTTAAGTATGTCCTTAAAGTTAAGTATGTCTTAAACAGAATTGTGCTCAAAGGAGGTGAAATAAACTTGTGTTCTTACTGTCTTGAATTGAATCCTTGACTATCCATACAGAAGTGTAAAGTAAAAATGTCATTTTTTACAGAGTGCCAAATGATTAACAATTGGGAAGAGAGTAAAGGTAGGAGAGGGGATCTGTTATAAATTATCATTATAAAAGAAATAACACCTTCCTTTAAAATGTTTTCCTCTAAGGCGACTCTAGTTTCTCATTTTCTAAGAAACTAAAAGGGAAAAAGCCTACTTTAAAAACAACAGAAGCAGAAAGAAATAGAAAAAGGAAAATAAAGATCTCCTTTTAGGTTATTAATCTCGGTAGGCTAAAAAAGTGCTTGGAGACATGGTTTGAAATGCTATTTCATTACCTGCACTGCTTACTTACTACCTAATCCATGTGCTTATTTATCTGGATTTGGAAGAAGCTGACAAACTTGAGGCAATATTAGAATGCAACAACACTCCAATTAGCCCTGACAACATTAATAACAATGATGTGCCACCTGTATCTGTTAAATATTTCACCATCTTAGATTAAGTTAATTGAAATTAATCAGCAGCACAGTGAGGTTAACAAAAGCTGTGAGAGATTTTTGAGAGGTGTGATGGATTCATGTACACACAGACTTCACCCAAGAACAAAACAAACATCTACATATACATGAAGTGACCCAAGAAAATTAAGAGCCAGGAGGACTTTTTTTCACTTGTTTTAATAGGATGTAGAGAGAAGCGTGGATAAAGAGTGCAAGAATTGGATTGATTGCTTCCATGCAGTATCCCAAGGGAGCTGACTATAATATCATTCTATCCACCTGCATAAAGATAAATATCCAGGAAAGAAAAAAACATTTGTATGTGTCAACACTTAATTAATGTCAGCCCCAGAGAACAAAATAGGCTGCTTTGTTCTCTGGATTTTACTGGGCTGTGCATTTTGAGCAGGGATTTTCTTTGCCATTATTCTCCACGGCTGACATGTGCTACTGATGGATGCATTTTGCATGATCTCTCTCTTCCATTCAGAAAGAACATCTTTGGTTGGAAAATACCTCTTAGATCCTAAATTCCAACCATTAACCCTGCACTGCCCGGCCCACCACTAAACCGTGTCCCCAATCACAACAACCACATGGTTTTTTTTAAAGGAATGGAGATTCCACCACCTCCCTGGACAGCTTCTTCCTCATTTTGCATGTGGAAGTTCCTAGACTCAGCATTGTCTGTCTTGATTAAATTACTTAAGAAGTTGGTCCACATAGTTGGAACTGGAGCTTTTCAACCCCTGTTAACCTGTTAAGCCAAGACACTGATCTTAACATAAAAATCCCAAGCCAAAAAAAACCCCTAAAGAGTGACAGAAAAAGAGAAATTAGAATTGCAGTAACATTCTTATTGGCTTTATCCCGATGCCTCTCATTCATCTGTCTTCATTTCTTCTTTTTTAAAGAACTGCACCTGAACTTTGGCTCAGTCTATTTTAAGCAGCCACGTGTGCCAGCAGTGTGAGTGCTCAGGTCAGCAGAGGAACCTTTCAAAGTTGACATGGTGAACTCTAATGAGACCATCAGAAGCAGCTTCACTCTCTCCTGCTGATATACAGTGTGCTCACTTGAACTTGACGCAGAGTACCAGGTTGTAATTCATTTAGGTGCTGGTCAAGGGATAATTTCCGACATCTAGAGAAATAAATCTTCAGAAATCTGACAAATCTATAACATAAAGCCAGTAAGGCATGAAAGGGTATTAACACATTTGTGTGTGTAAGTGGATATAGTTTAATCAGGGTGGGGATGCCAAATATCCAACTGGCCCTGTAGCAAGAGTAATCTCTAACTTGGTGTGACTTTAGGGGAAAGAGAAAAAAACTACCCATATTTATTTTTGATAAATCCTGTGAAAGATGTTCTTGGAGCTCCAGCCCTCAGCACGCTTTCCCAGAAATATATTCAGATGTTGAGGTTTCACTTGTTTGTGTCTGAAGGCCAATATGGTCTTGAGCTAAAAATGAAACACGGAGCAGATGCTGACTTGAAGTGATGCATTCGTAAAATCAGGAGAGTTGGATGTTGTCAACATTCAGTAAATGCATACAAACAAGGAAAGCAAAAAAATATGAAGGAAAAAGGAAAGACACTAATTGGACATAACACCCTTTGACAAGGCATTAACAAACAGGATTGATTAAACAGATATTATTAACGTCTCTCACCCAATTCCTGTTTCCAATTTACAGGTGGAGAAAGCACAGCACTAACCAGTGTCGCCACATCCTCACTGGGGAGTTGAGGTGTTTGCCCTCGATCCCCTCCTCTCTAGACCCATGTTCTGTAGAGATTTTCTTCTTTTCCACTGAACAACCTCCAGCCTTAGTATAGAATCACAGAATGGTTTGGGTTGGAAGGGACATTAAACGTCATCTTGTTCCAAACCCCTGCCATGGGCAGGGACACCTTCCACTACCCCAGGGTGCTCCAAGCCCTGTCCAGCCTGGACTTGGACACTTCCAGGGATGGGGAGTCCATAACATCTCTGGACAACTTGTACCAGTGTCTTACCATCCTTATAAAGAATTTCTTCCTAATATCTAATCTAAGTCTTTCTCCAGTTTAAGGCCATTCATCCTTGTCCTACCACTACCTGTACTCGTGAAGTCTCTGTCCAACCCTGGGTGTTGCAAATCTGTGACTGATGCATGTGAGGAAGTCAGAGATCAGACATTGGGATCTAAAATACAACAAGAGCCCACTGTACAGATAGACATAGCAGAGAAATAGAAAAAAAACAAACAAACAAAACTAAACCAGGGAATGATTATGTTCCTCTCCTTCCTGTTGGGTTTTTTTCTCGTTTCCATCTGGATGGGATGACACTGTTTTGGAGACAAGACCTCTCTCCTTTTCCTTCTTCTGAGCAGTGAACTGTACAGGGACAGTGTGGGCATGAGGCATCAAGGACCAGGTGGGGTGAAATAATCTCCTAATTGTGTCATTTTGGAACAGCTAACTTCAAGGGGACAAAAAACCAGAGTGCCCCCAAGACAATCATCAGAAATGTCATAAAAGCAGATTTTGTAAAAAAATCATACTGGTAAGGATTTCCAATAGGAAAATTGGAAGGTATCTAAAGCTCTGCTGCTTTTTCTCTTCATATTCTTGCAAAATTTGCTGATGCTATAATTTCAGACCAAAATACTTCACCTTGTGTGAAAATCATCTGACATCTCACCTGTTATAAACTTCTAAAGGAATTTTCTTGCAGAGACTACTATTAGTTATTTTCAAAGATTAGCTTTACTCTTTCTTAGGATAAATCTTCTGCTTAGGTGGTTCCTATATATTCTTATCTCCACAGTATAGTTTTTATGTAAGTTTTATATAAGCAGTATAGTTTTATATAAGAAAGGACATTGTATCTTCAAGGAAGCTAAAATTTTTATGAGCTTCAGTGTTTTTTGAAATCTATTTCTATTGTAATTTAAGTTCTTCCCTTCTTTGTTTATGCTTTAGCAGGTAAGTGAACAGAGGAACTCTGATTAGTCTGAAATTTGTTTATTCCCTGTATTTCACCACTGTAACATTTTCTTTTTCTAGTAAATGTGTGTGGGCAGCAGAGTTGTTTTCTTTCTTTGTGGGGGGTTTTTAAATTATTTTAGCATTGCTAGTGTTTTGTGGCCTTATGACTTCCTGTAATTATACCAGGGAAATTTAATTCCATGAAGTTTTTTGAAAGAAGGTATTTATATAATTTAAAACAACAGTCATCTTTACTTGAAAGAAGAAAACTCCACAATTCCTGACTGATTTTCTCAAAATATTTTTACACCTCTCAAAATCAGCTGTAAATTTAATTCTGATATGCTGGATTTTGGACTCCTCTCTAAGGAAAGAAAAAGATCAGAACTGATAGGTTAGGTTTGAAAACAATATCACCTTGGAGAAGAGACTGCCTCAGTGCAGTCTATACCTTGGGGGTGAGTATCTCAGGATAGCGCCCGAGATAACTTTGGGGTAGGGACATGTGTCACTCCAGAGGGATTTTGCCATGGACGCTGATTCAAGAGCAGAACATCCTCCTTTTGCCTTGGTTTTCAGCTGTTATGTGTGGTTTATCAGCTGGAAAGTACCACTGGCTCTTCTCCTGTCCCTGTTTGAGACAAATTCAGAGGGGAATATCCCCTGATAGAAAGCAGGTTGTAGTTACCCCTCCCCCCACCAGGTTTGGGAAAAAAATCTCATCTGAGGAAAGTGAAGAGGAAAAAAGTCTATTTATTTAACAAACACACAGGAAAAGAATAATAATGCTNACAAAGAGAAGTAGTGACCTTGAAACACAGAACTGCTTGGCTTTTTTTCTTCTCTCCCCTCTCAGGCTCAGTTTAAAGACACAAAAAGGCATAAAATTCATTTTCTGGGCATAGGGCAGACGATATAGGATACACCATAAAGTCACTCCAAGACACCTCCTCTGCAAGGGAGCAGAGTCTGGCTGTGAGGTCTCCAATCTGCTCCACCCTCCACTGAGTGCCCCTCAGTCGGTGTTTGTGGGAGGTTGGGTGTGCTGACCCTGCTCCATCCAGGGAATACAAACTGTGTTTTCCACTATGTATTCTTATCTTTTTACCCCCAGACATTTTACCATATGCTTCATGCCTGAAAGAGCCTCTGACATCCAGACCAATGCCTTAGATTCTTCTATAAAATATTTGCCTTTCCATTAAGTTGTCCCCCATGGCATTTTGGAGGCAGGTGGGTGGCAGGGGAAGAAGAAATGGCAGGACGGAGGTGAAGTCAGGAGACACACACAGACAGTGAGGAGAACAGGATTACACTGATTTGGCAGCAGAGAGTTAGTGAATTGAAAGAAATAGCATTAAGCACGGATTGATTAATGGCAATGACAACAGAGACAAACAGCTTACAGGCTAAATCCTCTCCTCTGTGCATTTCACTGCTCCACGCTGCACAGTGCAGGGATGTCACTGCCTCTGCCTGGTGGCTGTTTGCCTCCTTTTTCAGCTGAAGGGAAGAGCAATTTTGGGCAGAGACGAGGTGGCAGCACTCATTCAGCAACAGCTCCATGAAGCCACCTCACCACGAGAAGGACTTTGAGGGTCTGGAGGGTGTCCAGAGAAAGACAACAGAGCTGGGGAAGGATCTGAAGTACAAGTGTGATGAGAAGCAGCTGAGGGAGCTGAGGGGGCTCAGTCTGGGGAAAAGGAGGCTCAAGGGAGCTCCTTCTCACTCTCTGCATCTCCTTGACTGGGGGTTGTAGCCAGATGGGTGTCAAGCTCCTCTCCCAGGTAACAAGAGACAAAACAAAAGGTTCATTGCACCAAAGGAGGTTTAAATTGGATATTAGGAAAAATTTCTTTCACTGAAGGGTGATCAAGCATGGGAACAGGCTGCCCAAGAATGTGGTGGAATCACCATACCTGGAAGTGTTCAAAAAACATGTGGATCTAGCAACTGAGGACATTATTTAGTGGTGAGCATAGCATTGGGTTGACAGCTGGACTTGATGATCTTAAAGGATTTTTCCCAATCTTAATAATTATGATTCTGTGATTCTATTCCTTCCTCCACCACAACTTCCACTCCAAAGGAGAGGTGGAGGAGAACAAACCAAGTCATAAACAGGAAAAATCACATGGGACCTTCCACTGCCAACCTACTACAAATCCCTTTCTCTTGCACTGTGACTTTGTCTTTTTTATTTTAATTTATGGTGCAGTGACTTGAACAAAAAGAGAAAAAAATAAACCAAAGAATGTAGGAGGAGGTGTCTCCAGCTTTTCAGCTGCAGGTAGAAAGGTATCTCTGTATGCATGTCCACATTTATATCCATAACTACATTAGATATTTATTAGTAATAATATTACATGAAATACACTATATAATATAGAGGATACAAACTATACACAAATAATGATGCTGTCAAAATTAATGTCAATAAATATCAATATATAAAAATTTCCCTTATTCCTGAAATCCTGGACTCATAATGCATTTCACTGGAGTTTAGCTAGAGTGTGATGTATTTTTCAATCTAAAAAGCACTTTTACTAGTATTGAATCAGGGACTATTTATCAGGAAACAGTCAGGATAGCTATTACTGTTTATTAGATTTGTGGTATTGTGGCTCATAAAAAAATAGTTAACATCGAGTCTGGATAATATTTAGAAATGAGATTATTCACTAGAAGTCAGCAGAATGTTTAAAATCCCTGAGAATGCTAATTCTGGGTTGGAGCTCTCCCCAGGACTCATTTAACTCACTTTGGCAATTGAAAATTGGGGAGTCTCTTGCAACTACTTGTCCACACACCTTTGGTACAGAGACACAGAGAGCTCCAGAGCACATTCTGCTGCGTCCTTTCTGTGGTGAAAATGTAAAAATTAATTTGCAAGGCTATATTAGATGAGGTATCTCATTTCCAGAGTGTCAAACAGAGGTCAGAAGAATCCTGTCCACAAATCAGAAAAATATAAAACCAAACACCAAAACACCCAACCCCTCAGGTTTAAGTTCTATCTAAAGAAACTATTTAAAGTCATAACCATTTGCTCTTAATAAACAAGTAGAATTTAGGTACCTGGAGTTCAGTTTTCTCAGCATTTACTCTCTATTTACTGTGAGTCTGCCACAGTTTGCAAAACTACTGTTTTCCATGCCCATTTATGGAAACGTGTGGAGATTTTTCTTAAAAATAAATTTTCTTAAGAATAAGTAATTAAAAATGAAAAAGGAACTTTAAAATCCATCTGATTTTATTGCCTTCTGGAGTTCCTGTGAGCTGAGAAACATTTCAGCTTTATTTTGGAGGCTGAGACTTTAACTATTTAAAGGTCCAGTCAAGTAAGTCCATAGAAAAAGGATAACAGAGCTAGATGAATGCCAAAGTAAACCAAAAATGCTTTAGTATTTAAAACACTATAAAAATGAAATTATGCTGAAGAGAAAAAAAAAATACCAAAAACATATTTCTGAACATTCTAAATATTTAAAATATCTATAAATATTCATTATGCATCCATCCCCAACATGTTTTAAACCCAAAGTCTCTGCTTTCATTAAGTGAATGCTACTGGAGATAAAAGTATGCTTAAAAGAAACAGGACAATTATCATTGGACCAGCTGTGGTGATAAATCACAGCCAGGCAGAGAGATTAAGTTCCAAAAATGGAAATAAATGCACATTCACACTGGAGTTCCAACAGAGAAAGGAAAGCAAGGCAGAGAACAGAGGTTTGAAAACCAGTGCTGCACAGCTAAAGAACAGAAAACAGGAGTGCAAAATGATGGACAGATTTTACTTCAGGCTGCTTTGGACTTTGACATTTTTGCAAAGAGAAAGGGAGGACAACAGTTTAAATTAATTAGCCCTTTAAATTACAATAGCAGCTCAGGACTCCAGGCTATGCACTGTGAATCCCTTTCTTGTGCCATGTATTTTTTTTTTTTTTGCTTTCCTGCCAACCACTGTCTCTTGTGTGAAAGTAATTTGCTGGCAGAGCCCTTTGTTCTGTGTTAGAAAACTTCCTAACCCAGAGATGAGTTTCTGAGCAATCACCACTTAGTAAACTTCTCACCACTTTTACAATACTGATTAATAGTATAATATTTGTAAAAAGGAAAAAAAAAAAAAAAAACCAGATACCTGATACAAATTGGATATTAGGAAATTAGACATGGTTGGAAACCATGGAAATGTGTCTTAAAATCATTATTCCTCCTAACCTTCTTCTCTGTCAAAATTTCCACTTCCCATGAGCTCCTTTAACCTTTCTCATGGTGATTCGTGGCTTTTGCTTGATAATGTGCAGGTTATTTGATGTTCACATTATCAAAACCAAACTGTGATCACAATAGATGCAAAGCAGGTATAACAAGGCATGAAGTTTCCCAAATATTGATCATCTCTACATCAAAGAAAAAACAACAGTTGAAAAAGAAAGTGAGATAGAGAATTTACGGTTTGATCCACTCAGCCTTTGGAAAGAGGCAGCCAACAGATGCAGAAGTTTGTGCCAAAGGACACAAAGAAGGGAGAAATCTTTGATTGATTGTGGTGACTGGGAGCTGTGCTGAAAGACCAGGAAAGGAAATATCATGCTCATCTTCAAAAAGTGTGAAAAAGAGGACCCAGGGAACAACAGTCTGGCCAACCTCACCCCTGTTCCTGGGAACGTGGCAGTGAAGTTTATCCCAAAAAGCATTTCAGGCAGATTAAGGACAAGGAAATGATCAGTGGGAGAGCATTGCTTCACCAAGGACAAGTCGTGCTTGACCTACTTCATAAACCTTTATGATGAAGTGACTGGCCTGGGAGATGAGGGGAGAGGAGATGAGGGGAGAGGAGAGGATGTTGCCCACCTGGGCTTCAGGAAGGCCATTGACTGTCTCACATCAGGTCCTCCCAGAAAGGACGTCGATACTTGGGCAGGGAGGTGGATTGAAAACTGGCTGAATGGACAGGGAGGGTGGGGGTCAGTGGTGGTGGAAAGTCTCATTTGAGTCGTGGATCCCAGCATGCAGTCCTGTTTAACATCTTCATTAATTATCTGGATGATGAGGAAGAGCGTCCAGTCAGCAAGTTCAACGATGACACCCAACTATGGAGTTCACTATTTAATTTCTAGTCATATCTAATAATAAATACCTAGAGAAACATAAATAAAGTTACATTTCTCTCCATACTCAGGCAGTTTCTTGACACCTGCAGCTGTTGCATTGCTTATTTTGGCGAAATTCAGACGCCCAGATTTCCTTTAAATCTGGGCCTTGTTGCTTTGTTGAAAAAGGAATTTTTCTAAGGCAGGACCATGAGTTGGAAAGGCTCAAGGTGACACAGTGTAGGCTTATCAGCTCACCTGCACTTCTGGTGATCTCCTTCATTTATGGGACCATTGTAAGAACTGAGAAATGTAGGAAGTGCCAGAGAGGGAAATGACTGTGAAGAAAAACTCAGCTGGAAAAATAGTGTTAAAACTGTCTTGGCACTTGGATTTCAAAGTTATAAATTGCATTAAGACACAGTGAAATGCTGTCACAGAGGATTAAAAATAAATAGCAGTTTTCATCGATGAATTTCTCTCAGAAGTCATGATTCAGATGGACTGATTTTTTTTCTAGAATCTAATTACCATCATTAATGCTAACAATGATAATTAAGAAGCAATTTTCTCATCTATCTAATAGATTTTTGTTGCATTTGGAAATACTGAGAAAAAATCTAGTTTTTGAAAGCAGACAAAGGTCATCTGAAACTCAAAAGCATATGTTTAATCAGAGTACTTGGGATTTTTGTCCAATTCAGACATTTTTATAACACTTGATAGTATTAAAGGCTTATGATAAGCACCTTAAAGTTGTGGCAAGATGGATTGGATTGTGAATATTAGATTAGGTATGTGGTAGGTCAATAAATAAATATATTAAGAAATATAATCAAGTAAATGTTACTGTAAGGAAAAGAGATGTTGAGCAGCTTGTTAAAGAAGTACAGGATACTGGTTTCTTTATAGGAAAAAAACACCAAGCAATGTTTTTTCACATCAAAAAGTAAATTTCCAACTTCCAAACCAAGTGGAAGCAATTCCAGGAGGTTTTCTTATGTCAAGAATGGCTTGAACTCTACAAAGTTAGTAATGCTTGACTTCTTTTCTATTTTCTTGATATGATAAGAATCCTCCATTTGCCATGCTTTAATATATTTCTCTTCAGAGATTTGCTCCTGACATGGATAATAGAGTCTTTGAGAATTACTGTCATGGATAATAGGGTTAAAAAGTGAAACAAGGTGTCTCTCTACACTGTGCTAGAAAATGAGCGAGTCCGATTTCCCTTAATGAGAATGTTCTTTTTATGTCACAAAATCGATGCCTGCTGCCAGATGTGACTCTGACATCATCACCATGGGAGAAAAGTGATGGAGCATCTAGTGGGCTACCAGTTGTCCCTGTGGTGCTGGCCATGGGTCACGTGGGACAGAGGAATGGGATTGAGAGTGTAACTTACGGGTCACAGACTTTGGGCAGTCTTGGTTTACATCCTTTAGCTCTGACAAAAATTTTTTAACTGTTCAGGTGTCTACAGTTGGTCTGTTCTTCAAGTGTTTGTCTTTGCATGGTGTGACCACAGTTTTGAACTTGATAATGTTCTGACAGGCCAGTCCAGATCCCTCTGGATGTCATCATTTCCTTCAAGCAAATCACCTCCTCCAGCTGGTGTTTGCAGGGCTGTGACAGGTTGGATTTACTCCCAACAGAAATTTGCAGTTCTGTTTTGTCGGTTTCCTGGGGAAACTTGTGGGTGCCTCAAATGTCTCTTTTCTCTGAGGGCTGTTATTTTGGGTGATGTGAATCCCCTGCAATGAGACCAGCCACTGAGAGATAAGATTATCTGTTACTAAAAGTGGTGGGGGAAAAGTTGTTGTAGAGCCTTCATTGCATAAGGAACAGCAAAACCCAACCAGTCCTGGACTGTTTGCAAAGATGGCAGCTCAAAAATCTGCTGCCTTTACTGAATTTTCCCAACCCCAAAAATATTTCTGTCAGGTTTGGGGTATATTTTAATTTATACATCTGTTCTCTGTCAGAAGTACTTGTGCAACCACAGAAGTTGGCTCTTTCTCGTTGCGCCTTGTGAAAATACATTTTCAACTTGGCTACTGAAACATGGATCAAGTGATCCTGCCAACACAAATATCCTTTGCTGTCAAACATTTCTGTCCTCTGGAGAATGGAACACCTGCACAGCCAAAAAAAAAAAAAAAAAAGCTTTGAAGTGGTGTTTCCTTTTGCATTTAATTTTTCACTTGAATTTCATTTAGCAATTAGCTGAGCCCTACATGAAATACTTTTAAATATTGGCATTATGTATTAACTTGTACATTCAGGGCCAAATTCCCAGCTGGTGATTTACACCTGCTGGATGAGTGGCCTTGGGCATTGCCTTGTTAAAAGACTCTTCTCATCTCTTTCTAGACCGCAGGGTTTGGGCTGTGGTCCTTTGACAAGCCAGGCTGGCAATGTGCCCCCTCCTGTCTTTGTGCTGAACCAGCCACCCAGGTCAGCAACAGAAACCAGGAATGCTGAGAAATGCTGTAAGAATTGCAAGTGATAGTTGTGAATTCCCAATTTTTTTCAGAATTAAACCTTTGTGCAACCATATGTAAATTCCTGATATGTGGGTTGTCACTAGTGCGCTACTCAGCTGTCAGACTTGGAGTGCTCTTCAATTTCTCCGAGAAAGAAATATTAAAACAGGTGAAAAGAAGAGATTATGAAATATGATAGAACAAAAGCCACTATGATGAGAAAATATGGCTTATTCTCTTAGAGAATTCCCTAGTTTGCTGAGGTTTTCTTTATTGATATGCTATACATGATACACATATCTACATATGTACAGAGAGGCACAGTAATAATATATAATGTAATATAAGTAATTTTGTACATTATATATATCTTACAGTGTATATATGGTATATATATCATAGAATCATAGAATAAAAGAATCACAGAATAATAGAATGGTTTTGTTGGAGTCCAGGAAAAGCCTGGGAACTTTTCCTGCTTCTCTGGGTGTTTGTTTTATTCCCAAAATTCCTCAAAATAGGTTAACCTGGGACCTAATTCACCAGAGAAATGAAAAGTAGTGTACCACAGAGTGTGGAGTTGTAGTTTTTAGGTTTTGCTATATATATTATATAGAGACAACATGGAGAATTCAGGGTGTCAGCTTCTTCTTCTTCATCTTCTTATTTCTTCTCCTTCTCTTCCTTTTTTCTCTGACATGAATTCCTGTGATTTGTTAATTGGTAGATAGAATTTAGTGTAAAGGAGACATATCAATAATGTTGCTATTCACTGGTTTTGGGGACAAAAAAGATACGTAAAGTTTTCTAACTGGTTGATAATAGATATAAAAGCTACCTGCTTCTGGTAGCCATTGCCATTCTGTCCTCGTGTTCCTGGAGGTCGTAGCACAGTCTGTGCCTCTGAAACTTTGATAAGAAAGAAAAATAAGCAAGCTTTGAAACAGCAGAAAGAAGCCTCATTTCATCTTTTTGGGACATGGGACATTGAAATAAAGAACACAGCCGGGCCAGGAGTCAGGGTCCAAAGAACACCTGACAGGTTTGAATTGGAAGGGACCTAAAAAATCACCTTATTTCAACCCCCTCTGTAGGCAGGGATGCCACCAACTTGATCAGGTTGCTCAGGGACCCATTCAGACAGGCCTTGAACAANGTTTGAATTGGAAGGGACCTAAAAAATCACCTTATTTCAACCCCCTCTGTAGGCAGGGATGCCACCAACTTGATCAGGTTGCTCAGGGACCCATTCAGACAGGCCTTGAACAACGCCAGGGATGGAGCATCCACAAATTCTCTGGACAACCTGTTCCAATGTCTCTCTGCCTTCCTGCTCTAGGACTACAGGGAACAGAGCCACAGCTGCTGGTGAAACTGGGGCCAAACTCCAAATGAGCACCAGAATCTGGGAGGGGTGGATTATCTACAAGGATCTACACAGTGCTATTTTTTCCACAGCCATGTCTAAATTGGGAAGGATGATGCAGGCTGGTGGGTTGGAGGACAATATCGCAACTCATAAACCTTTAAATTACAGGGGAGCAGGGTTGTAAACACATAACCAAAACCTACCTTTATTGAGAGGTTGGTGGGGGGTGGTGGCTATTGTCCCCTTAGTGTCATTGCAAAGGGGACAGGAGTTGGACTTCGATGGTCCTTGTGGATCCCTTCCAACTCAGGATATTCTATGATTCCGTAATTCCATGAAAATGCCTATCTGAAAAGTTTATTTTGCCATGATGAAAGCCAGAATAACACTTTGCTATAATATAATGTAAATATTAAAGACTAAATTGTCAAATCATTAGTATTTTGTTAGATTTCCTTCCATGCCTGAAAGTTCTCTGTGGCAAAGTAGATTTAAGTGATTTCAGCTTTCCCCACTCCTAATCATTTCTTCCTGTCCAGGACTGTATTTTACAAACTTATTACTTATATCAATGCAGCTAGAAAAAAAAGTCAATGAAATAAGCTGGCTCTGAAAATAAGAGATTGCTGCATTTTTAGGGAATATGTGGGTGGGTATTTTGTTTTTCCTCCCTTGCAGATGTTTAGTTAATTCAGTTTGCAACATGTCTCCATGAAGAAATGGGAATTAATCTGCTGCCTGATGTCTGAAGGGACAAGAAATTCTGCCCTGTGAGGGTGGTGAGGAGAAACTGTGGCTGCCCCATGCCTGGAAGTGTTCAAGGCTGGGTTGTAGAGGGCTTGGAGAAACCTGATCTAGGGAAGGTGTCCCCGCCCATGGGAGGGAGCTTGGAATGAGATGGTTTTTAAGGTCCCTGCCAACACAAACCATTCTGTGATTCTAGGATTCTCTGTAGAGACACAGGTGGGTTTTTTAAGACACTGCTCTCATCTCCATTCTGTTCATCACTTCTCCTTTTGATCCACAGTCACAGTTTAGCCCCTTCAGCAGGAAGATCTACCCCAATAAGCTTGGCCTTTCACATTCAGCAGTGATAATCTGTTCTTGTTGTAACCAGGCACTGCAGGCTTCATATCTTCACTAAATCTGTTTTGCTTGATTTAATTACCTCTGTCTAATTTCTCATCTCTTGTTACAACTGCACAAAAATATTCCTCAGCTCCTGTTCAAGCTGTGCCATGGCATTACTGACTGGCTGAACACATCCTGCTGGAAGCAGCTACAGTTCTGCAGAACTAATAGAGAAAAATCAACATTACACCAAAGTTGTTGATGTTGGAACATAGCATTAAAAATACTGAGAGAGACCATTGGATCTTGGCCTTCATCATTCTTCTCCTGAAGCTGACCTGTGGCAGTGGGTTGGGCAGGAATTTAAGGAGAAATCAGCCCTTAGAAAGTGCTGTTTTTCCATACAGCCTCCCAGTCTCTAGTGACTTGTGGCTCTTAGACTGCCTGAGGAGAGGTCTCCCGTGGATCTTGGTGGATTTATTTTTTCATAGAATAGAATCACAGAAAGCAATCATAGAATCACTGAGGTTCGAAAAAGCCTCCAAGATCATCAGGTCCAACGTTTTTATTAATTTCTCCTTCTTTCTGAGGTCAGTCATTAAAGATGGCAAAAAGGACGTTCAACTGTGTACACAGCAGAAGCTTTCATATGATGGAAGGTGACTGAAGTAGAATTGAAGTTCAGATTGCTTTTCTTTCTATCTTCACTACATGTCATTTCCTTGCTTAGGGAGCAGCCAATTCCCTCCTAAAGACAGGGTTTAACTGTCACAAAAACAACATCCTGACTGTTCTGAGCGTTCAGGCTAACCTAGAGCAGAGGCAATGGATTTCAGGGGAAAGTGAGAGGGAAGGTTAGCCTTTCATGCTCATTAAACCTCCCCCAGACTTCTGGGACTGACATGAAATCCCATTAAGAGACACCGTACACACAGCAAACGGGGAAAACAGCATCCCTGCTCCCTCCTGCAGGGAAGTGTCCTTGAGGAAGGTCGTGGGACACACTTGTTTAAAGCTGTGATGTTTTGTGCTCAAGCAGCCCAGGAAAGCTGCACCCTCTCTGCTCTTCCCAGCAGCTCCCAGTGGTGAGGAACATTTTGTTGTTCCCATGAATAAAGACCGAGTATGGATTCCTTTTAAAGAGCAAAAGCTGTCTCAAGCACCGGAGATCAAACCCAGCTTCTTGGGCTCATGACTGGATGCAGACTGATAAGCGTGAATAGTAAGGAGAAATGTTGTAATTTGCAATAGATTTCTCCTTCCCTTTCCCCCGTAGCTTAGAGATATATTTAAAAACAATAAATTGTTGCTGTTGTTGTTATCTTTAATTACACTGATTCCCGAGGGCTGCTGTTTTACTGAAAATTAATCCCGCTTTGACAATGGAAACTTGAGAGACTGGTGGAACAGATTGAAAACCATTTCCATGCCTGGTTTAACTGCTTGACTGCCACCCCTGGAACTAATTTTCAGGAGGAGTTTACTGGTACAACTCTCTCTAGTTTCCCCTTGCTATTGGGCTAGAATGACATCAAAGGAAATGTCTTGGGTGCTGCTCTGCATAGGCACAGGTAAGACACAGGGAGAAGGTAGGTGACTGCAGAGGTGATGGTTTTGGTACTCCCCAAGGGGGAAAAAAGGTGTGAAAAGATAGGAATTCAAACAAAATAATACTGATGAAAACCCAAACCAAAACATGTTCTTGCTCACACTTCCCCACTGATTGAGGGAGGTGGTAGAAGGAAATGTTAGCTATAAAGAGCAAGTTTCATGAAAATCTCTTGAATTTAGGTTCATTGCACTGAACTTTAGCCAGGTAAAGACATGTGGTCTAACTTAAACCTTAATCTAGTCCTCAGCAGCAGCTCACTGAAGGCTGAGAAAGTTTCCAGGAGGTAAATGATGTGTTTACTGCTGTCTCTCTGTTCCAGAAGTGATCAACTCACCCCACTGACACTTGTGGGAGTTTCAGCCAAACACTTTGTAGAAGTTTTTGCCCTGATAAATTGAAGGCAGCTGAAACTTTTCATTAATGGTTCTATGCTGATGTTGTGCACCTGGGTAAGGGGAGTGGGACTGGCAGTAACAGCCCAGGCTGCACCTGGAAGAGCACCAAGTTTCCTTTTAAATTTTGTGCTGCAGAAATTGTGTCTGACTGTTAATTTCAGAGTGTAAGATGAGAAACAAGTCGACATGATGGTGAAGCTGTGATTCTGGCTGGGGTGGATAAGTCAAGAAACTGATATTCAGTGTATTGTCATAAAAGCAGGGCTGGTTTAAGAGTATGTAAAACTTTCTTTAAACTCTTTTGTGTTCTGTCTACACCAGAACCTTTTATGTTTAAAAAGTAGGTATGTATGTGTGTGGTTTAAATATGGACTTAGGCCACACTCCTGAAAATCTCACACAATATTACACCAACCTGAGGAAGACAACAATGAAATGGATTCTGTGAAACTATTGCTTTTGAGGAGGAAAATAAAGTTGCTCATGTGTTTGTCATCTTCTGCTCTCACAGTACTTCAATTCTTCATTTTCTTCTTCTGTCCTCTCAAGGGCAACAAAGTTGAAGTCAGAGGAGATGAAAAAACCTGACTGATGTGCTGTGCGAATGTGATGTGATGTTAATATAGATTTAGTTTGGTTTTCGAATAAAAGAAGTTGTTCTCACTTCATTCCACTTTTCCCAGCACCACACCACCTCTTTGGACCTTTATCAAGGGTGGCAGAATGCTGGTCTCTGAGCAGGCACCACTGAAATATGATATAATGGTGTTATTTTTCTCCCTGATAGGGAGAAAACTAAACTTCGAACCCTGCAGGTTAAGCCCTTTATCAACTTGTTTCAAACTCTCCAGCTTGCAAAGTGTGAGCACATGAAGCAGGAAAAACAATAATTTCCAGTGTAAAATTACTCAGAAACAAGTTGAAAACGAACAGAGCAATGCACAAGTGTGCAAGCAAAGTGTGTGTCAAGGGAAATTTCTGCCTTCTGATACTAGACCCAAACAACTCATTCATTAGCTGTAAACACTCTCCACCTCTAACAACTCTCAATCCATATTTATTTTTTTTTTATTCTGCCTTGTGCCCAGAACTAGAAAAATATAAATGTAGCATGTCCATTTGCTGGGGTCTTCCCCAGTGTGAAGGTGCTTTCTGGGCTATTTTCTTTCTTATTTTCTTTATCTAGCCACCTGCTTTTCCTTCAATAGCCTCCTTAGTATTCACAGCTATTTTCAGGATTGTAACAGGCTTTTAAAAAACCTCCAACATGAGAAGATGCCACTGAACATGATGTACACAACTATCTTTGACTCATGGATTTAAGCCAGAGGAGGGTAGATTTAGTTTGGATTTTAGGAAGAAATTCTTCCCTGTGAGGGTGGTGAGGCCCTGGCACAGGTTGCTCGGAGAAGCTGTGGCTGCCTCATCCCTGGAAGTGTCCAAAGCCAGGTTGGACGAGGCTTTAAGCAACCTGAGATAGTGGAAAGTGTCCCTGCCCATGACAAGGGGTTGGAATGGGATGATCTGTAAGGTCTCTTCCAACCCAAACCATCCTGTGATTCTGATTCATTAAGTTTCCAGAGACTGAACATATCATAAAAGCAGGGTTGATGTCAATGAACTTACATGTATTCTTAAGAAAATCCAGAATTCCCCAAGGAATACAAAAGATTGTCAATATCTGCATTTTGTTACGTCCCTGACTGCAGAATTCAGGTGAGCTGCTGCAATTCTCTCAGTTTGCACACACAAAGCTTCAGAAGGCTACTCCCTCAACTTCTTGCCTTTAAAACTTGCAAGAAATTATAAATGAAGATGACAATATCTCTTCCTCAAAGGATTATATATTTCTCGTTAAACTTTAACTTCATTTAAAATCCATCCTTGATCCTCTTAAAGTATTTGCGTAAGTGAATGAGGGCTGTAAAACACGACTGAAGCTTTCCTCCTTGGGGAAGCAGCTTGACCAATTTACATATTTATTAAATATTTTATATTTTACCAGATTGTATGCACTTCAAAATGTCACATCTTATTTTTGGTCTGAGCACTGCAAAACCATAATGGCTATTTCCAGTCCCGGAAGAGGGAAAAAAAATAATCTGCATCTCCTGATTTGACCACTTCTTAAGGATTTAAGTTTTTTATTTCTATGTTTTACTCTGTTCTGCGAAATTTTAACTTTTATGAAGTTTTACTAGTTCTGTGAGAATAATCTTCTGTGAGGCTACATGACCAGCCTCTCGTTTTTCTCCTGGAATGAGATTCAGCTTTCTAAGCATCCTAACTGAACTTCTGAACGTGTTTGATGGTATTTTAGCTTTAAAGAAAATAAACACAATGATGTTGCAAACCATAAATGCATATGAAAAAGTGCTTTCCCTTGTGGTACAAGGATGCACCAAAGCAGAGTTGATGTTTCTGGTGTAATTCCTCCCCTCCCTCACCCTCACAGTTCAGCTGTCAGCATCTGGAGCAGAGAATTTTTCCTTTGTTAATGATGTACAAGACTAGGACAAGCATGAGATATCATTACTGGGGTTTCCTGTGAGCAGGTTGGAGTCTGAAGACTGAATGGATTAAGGCTCCAACAGAATGCACAGGATGAGGGCGTGTGCTCAGTTCTGCTGCTGGGTTCCTGAGTGTTGTGGAACAAACCCCTTTCCTCTGCATGTCCCCATTCCTGATGGAACAAGCTTCCTTCAGAGGGTGCTTTGAGGTGCAGCTCCTGAGAAGAGAGTTTGAAAACAATTTTATTTAGAAGACATGAAGAATGTTTTGTGACTCTTTTCTGACCACCTCTAAAATGCATGGCTTCCATGGATGGAACCCTGAATCATTGAATCATAGAATCAAAGGGTCATAGAATCATAGATTCATAGAATGGTCTGAGTTGGAAGAGACTTTCCAGATCAGCTTGTTCCAACCCCCCTGCCATGGGCAGGGACACCTTCCACTAGCCCAGGTTGCTCCAAGCTCCATCCAGCCTGGACTTGAGCACTTCCAGGGATGGGGCAGCCACAGCTTCTCTGGGCAACCTGTGCCAGGGCCTCAGCACCCTCAAAGAGAAGAATTTCTTCCTAATATCTACTTTAAATCTGCCTTGTTTCAGTTCAAAGCCATCCCCCCTTGTCCTATCAGGCCATGTGCTTGTTTAAAGTCTCTCTCCAGCTCTCTTGTAGACCTTTAGGCACTGGAAGGGTCTCTAAGGTCTCCCTGAAGCCTTCTCTTCTTCAGACTAAACATCCCCAACTTTCCCAGCCTGTTTCCATAGCAGAGGAGCTCCAGCCCTTGGGTCAATCTCATGTCTCTCCTCTGGACTCACTCCAACATATCCACATCTTTCTTGTGTTGGGGGTCCCAGAACTGGGTGCAGTGTATTAATTTTTTAGGATACATTCTTTAGGGAAAAGAAGACAAAAACTAAAACCACAATACTTCAATAAACAGATTTATAGATTAAAATATCTGAAAAGAGAGTACTTACCACATTGCTCAAGTGATCAATTATTGTAATATCTTATTGCCCTTGTCTATATTTTCAGGCAGTGGATATTTTGCACTATTCTTTCTGCAAAAGTCAGTATTACTTTCATAACTTTTGCTCCTATTTGAATTTTTTCATGGCCCTGTTATGCCATTTATTTCCTTTTCTTGATAAAATAAAGAGACCAATCTGGTCTTTGAAGGAAAGGCCAGGCAAGGGTTAGACCTCTGGGTTTCCTCAGCCTGGGTGAGGTCGGGACAAACATTTTTCAGAGTCATATCTTCCCTGGGGAGAGTCCACGTTATTCATCCTTTCCTCTTCATAGGTCCTCTGACAGCCTTATCAGTAAGAATTTCTTCCAGGTCACTGCACAATGAGCACAAAAGACAGTCTTTAAGACTCTACTAGAAGCAGACCATGCTAAAAATAGTCCTGCATTCTAATTGCTGGATACAAACTATGCTGACCAACAATTGCTCCATCTGATCTGTGAGGTGTTGATTTCTCATTAAAATGTTAAGTATCTTATAAGAGTTAGATATGGATGAGAAAAGAATTCCTGTGGGCCGATGTCAGTGTCCATTCAGCCCAGGGTGTGTCTTTAAGAGAGGTAGGTGTCAGTTCAACACGTATTGGAAATTAAGGTCTATTATTTTTCTCTCGTTATAACCTCACATTAAATTGATGGTATTTATTTTCCATAGATTTATAACCTTCTTATTGCTCATCTTTAACTACAGATGCTGCATGACTTTGACTAAAGCTGACATGCATCTTTTAATACCATAGTTAGTCAGGTGTGGATACACACCCACAACTTCTTCTGGCAGTAAAGGTAAATTATATCTTAACTGGGCACAACTGGGCACAACTGGACACTCTCACAACATCAGAGCAAGTAAAAGGTAATAGTATTTTGGCTGTTCCTTCCCACCACCCCTAAATCTCCTTCAAGCTGATATGATGTGTTGATCTCAGGAGATGGTAAAGGACACGACATGACAAAAATTTCCATCCCTTTTGAGAGCATGAAAGAGCCCAAGCAATTTTTGTAGCAAGGAGCCATGCAGGTACTTTAAAGGCTTTGTGAGTAGTTAGGAATGCTGTTTTCTGAATGCTACCTCTGTTTTCAAGTCAATATAGAGAGAAGAACAGTCAGAAGGGGATATTGGCAAAGATCAGGCAGCACCTCTGCGGAAAGGCTGAGAGGAAATCTGCTGCCTTCCTGTTTGGAGGAGAGACCACGGCTGTCATGAGCTTAAATTACCTTGTAATTGTGGCCTGCACCCTCCAAATACATCAAAAAGTTCCAATGCTGAGTTTTATTTTCTTGGGGTTTTGTTTTGGTTTTTTGGTTTGTTTGTGTTTGGGGTTTTTGTGTGTTTGTTTTGTTGAGTAAAAACTGTGGCAGTTCCAAAAGTGTGCCTTCAAAAAAGTCTATTCTTTGCTGAACCCATGCTTAGTAAGCCTGCCCAAAATCAAATAATCATTGAATCATGGAATGATTTGGGTTGGAAGGGACCTTAAAGACCATCTAGTTCCAACCCCACACCATGAGCTGAAGGTTGCTGAAGGCCCCATCTGACCCAATACTTCCATTGCTTCAGTGCTGGCAAAATCATGGGCAAAATGTGGATAAATGAAATTTATTAATCTATGGCCTCCCCTCTCTGGCAGAGGGAACAGCCTCAGTCTGTGAGCTCAGGACAGGCAGCACAGCCAGAGGCACTGCTCGGGTGAATGGAGTTCCCACTGGTGTCATCTGAGAGCATTTCCCTTTGCATTTAATGTCAGTAAAGGAGGTGTAAAGATGGGTTTTCTTTAATTGTTGAGCATAGAGAAAGCACACTGTCTCTCAGTCAGCTGTGGCCAACACTCACCCTTGTCACTGTCCATAACATCTGAGTTGTGATCCTCCCAGGTGCTGCTCTTGGCACCCAGCACTGAGGAGGTGGGAATTTGGCTCTGCTGGATGATTTTTTTTAGTTTCCATACAGGACTCTCTTTGCTCCTTTTTCACAAGATCCTCATAAGGTCAGGATCCACCAACCCTGGTGTGGGGAGCTTTACTGATCTGTCTGAAAATCAGCATTTATTGAGTCACATTAGGATATTTGACACATCTCTGCAAGGCTGGCAGGTGGAACAGAGGATGCAAGGTAGAAAAGTCTATCTGGAGCAGGAGTAGCAGGAGAATCAGGAAGGATAGAGAGCTGAGTATAGAATATAAAGCATAGAATTATTGAGGTTGGAAAAGAGCTCCAGGATCATGGAGTCCAACCATTAACTCAACACTGTCAGGTCAACCACTAAATTATTCCCCAAGGCACCACATTTACACATTTTTTGAACATTTCCAGGTTGGTGATTCCATCTCTTGCCTGGACAGCCTCTTTCAGTGAAGAAATTTGTCCTAATATCCAATTTAAACCTTCCCTGGTTCAAATGGAGTCTGTTTCCTCTAATCCTATCTCTTGTTGTCTGGGAGAAAAGACTGACTCCCCACATGTCTACAACCTCCTTCCAGGTTATTGTAGTAATAAGAATTGTAGCCACACCCACAGGGGAGGAAAATCACTGCAGGAGTAATATTGTACCATCTCATACACCTGTGAGGGTATTAATTTCAAAATGAGGGTATTAGAAGTTTATTGTTTCCACCAGCTGCTTCTTTAAAATAACTAAAAGATGATGTGAACTTGACCCAGAGCTTACTCTTAGTGCCCAAAACTCAGCACCATCGTGTGACTGATGGAGCCAAAGTGCTGCCTTTACTGGAAATAACATAAAACTTTGCAACCTCAGGAATGATAAAGTGATCAGAGCAAGTACTTAAGGTTGTGGCAGTGATTCATAGCTCCCTCTTCATTTACAGCAGCAGAAACCTATCTGAGGTTTTAGATTTTACACAGCTAGCACTGAAACTGTTCTGACTAGCAGTGACCACAGGCTTTAAAAACAGAAAAAGCAGAAAAAAGCCCACAGAGGTACAATATATCAATACTAAATTAAATTATAATCCTGAGTTAGGAGAGCATTTATATTCTTGCGTAACAACAACCATGCTGAAATGCCTAAAGGTGTGCAGCTACTGAAGAAAGAGCTGAATTAGGGCCTACTAAATTAATCTAAAAACTGTAAAAGCATGATCAGCATTAGTTAGGTAAACTATCTTCTCTACTCTCAGAAGCTTTATTTGACTTAGGTTTCTCCTGCAGACAGCAAATTCCTCAGATTCTTTTCCTGACTGAGAGGTTTAATTAAACTTTGCCATGTTTTTGAGTAGAACAATGACAATTTGCCACTCCATGGTGGAAGACAGAAATTCCCCTCAGGTTCTCCAGGTATTTCTGGATAAATAATACAAAGAGACCTTGTATCTCCTCTGGCTCTGGAGAACACATGAATCAAATGTCAGTGTATGACTTGATATTTCTCCTCACCCTACAGAAAGAGAGTCAAGGCTTTGATAAAGAGATCACTGCTTTCTGTATGAGGCCTCTTCAAACACTACCACCATAAAGTCAGAGGATATAAACTGCATGAACTCTTTATCCAGCCTCATCACTGCCTTGATGAGCAAAAGAAACCTGTGAATATTATCAGGTTATATGGTGCTGTCTTGAGGTGCCCCCAGGCTAAGTCAGATTGCCTTCATAAGAAACTCCTCACCAGATAAATCCTTTTACCTGCTACATTTTCCCTTTCTGTCAGGCAATAGAGATCAACAAAATGAGGTTGGGCAGTTGATCCTGCTACAGCTAGATTTGGGACAACTGTTTTTTCTAGGACTCTCTTTAAAGTAATCAAAATATTATTGAAAAATGCAGTGCCCTGGTAGCTGTTCTTGCCTAGAGTGTTTTAAGGTATCAGTGTCAATTATTCCTGTTTATCTGTGTCTTTTTTATCTAAATTATATCCAAAATTTGCATCCCAGTCCTATTGCAGGGAGTGTTTTTTGTGCCTGGAAAGGACATGGAGGTGTTAATGCTGAGAAAATGTACATGCAGGGCTTATATGAATGTGTTCAGAAAACTGGCCCCAGATATTCTGAGTGATTAATCTGTCTGTTCTTCTCAGTTTCTTTAGTAAGTGTTCTGTGACACACTCAATTAAATCTGGTGATAAAACATCTTCCACTGGGATGTCTGACATGCTTGAAGTTAACCCCACGCTGGAAAGTTTCTTCAGCTCATGGACCTGTTACAATTTCATTGTGCTCAGTATTTCTTTTCATGTGGCTCCTGGCATTCAGAGACGCACGAAAACACCCCTAAAAGTGAAACAGAAACAACCCCAAAGCAGAACACCCCTACGCTAACATCACTAGGCAGTGTTTTTTAATCCTCTGTCTGGGAATGTTTCTGGCAGAATATCCTCAGGTGCTTTGTCCAGATCAGTTTTAAATGCTTTAAGTGGTGAGGTGTTCGCTGCTTCCATGGGACCATCATCACTCAGGCTGATAGATCAGTCTAATTGTGCCTAATGCCTGTCAGCATAAGCTGTGCTCTCAGTTTCTCAGCCTTATCTCTGCTGGAAAAAAAAAAGTACTTATCCTTTTGTGGTTGACAGAAAGTTAATTAGAGTCAGAAAAAAACCTTTTTCTGCAGAAAGTTCAACCAAAAGGGGTTTTGACTGAGTAGTCAGTCTAAAAAGTACTTTCAACACTCTCCACACAGGCAGAAGTGCTGAAGTTTCTGATACACATATTTCTGAAGGAAAGCTTCCCTTTCAATATTGAAATGTGCATGAAATTGCATGTAGCATCTCGAGTCCCCCGGGAAAGCAGGACTCTGAAGAATCAGTCTTCACAGAGCAGCATGGCTAAGGCTCAGGTTATTTCATCTGCCTCTTCCAGCTGCTGAATTGCATTTTTAAACTGAATCTTCAACTCTAACCAGTTGGGTTGTGAGCTTCGTGCTGAAACTGCAGGTAGGTGGATGAAGAGCTCAACATGACCTGGCCATGTGCTCTGGCAGCCCAGAAAGCCAAATGTGTCCTGGGCTGCACCCAAAGCAGGGTGGGCAGCAAGTGAGGGGGGATTCTGCCCCTCTGCTCTGCTCTGGTAAAACCCCATCCAGCTCTGGGGCCCCCAACACAAGAAGGATGTGCAATTGTTTGAGCAGGTCCAGAGAATGGCCACAGAGATTCCCAGAGGGATGGAGCACCTCCCTGGACACTGAGACAGCTGGGGTTGCTCAGCCTTTCATTATTTGGTCATGCATGGAAGATGGACCCATTTTCATCAAATTATCTGAACTTTTCAAAGACTTGGACCTTGCCCAAGTCACTTGGTACCTGGAGTTATATCCCAACAAGGATATAGCAACAAGGTAATTTTTTTCTTGTCTATTTTAAAAGGTCTTAAATTGTTATGTCCCAAATAGGGTTTTGTACTAGAGATTCTCACCATGGGTGTTTTCACAGAGCAGAACAAAGAGTACCTCCCTCTTAGGCACTGTAACAACCCTGATGCAACTTCTTCACTTTTGGGCACCACACTCACTGGAGATATTCCAGAGCTGTCTGCACACAATCCTGCACCATGTGCTCTAGGATGGCCCTGCTTGAGCAGGGAGGGGGAACCAAATGACCCCACTGTGGTCCCTTTCAGATGGAACCATTTTGTGATTCTATGATTCTGAAGCTGGGAATTGTTCTGCCAAACTAAAACATTGCAACGTGATAGGTGGAAAATAGGCAAAATTCCCATGAATTAGGAGCGTGTAAGAAGTCTTCGTCACATGGAGATGCCACCCTAGGGTACAGACGTGGTGTGCAACAGTCCTAGGTTGCCTTTCACCCAACAGCTTCCAGCTTCTCTCATTATTTGCACCAAGGGGAAATGAGCTGCATTCCCTCCGCTTTCTCCTGAGGAAGCCTGCACCACCTGTGGGAACAGGATATTTCTGACAAAGGCAAGAAAATGTTTCTATTCTACAAAATAAAAAAATATTGTGGCAGAAGCATCAAAGTGACAGCTAAAGACCTTCTCCTTGAAGTGGTCTGATGAAATCACCATGCCTAATGTCACCTGAGGAAATGCTACTGATAGCTGCTCTGGTTTTACAGGCAGGGATCATTACCTTACAGCATCACTGTCACTCTACCACAGTCTGGACCCAGCTGAGACTGAAAAGGACTATTGGGGTTTTTTTCCCCATTTTGGGATTTAAAGGCTGCTTTTTAGCTCTTTGTCACTTTCTCAGACAGAAGGGATATTAAAGTAATTATAACATAAAGTGCTGAGCAAAATATTTAGGTCAGCTCCTGATAAACACCTGACAATAGGCTTGTTCCCTAATGGGTGGTGTTTGGAGCAGGTTTTCAGTAGGTTTTGTGAGTATCAAAATATGAAAATTTGTTTTCAAATAAGATACTGGACAAATTTAGTACTGTGTATAATTTCCTTTTCTAGTTGGAGAGGAGTGGGGGTACACAGAATGCAGATTGGTGTGTGGATGAGTAACCCAGGTCCAGCTGATGGCTTTCACTGGTGACCCAGAGAGAGCCAGGACACCAACACTGGTATTTAGAAGTTCAGGATGAAAAAAAAGGACAAAAGAGGATGTCCTTTTCCATCTTGTTGTGGGTGGAGTGGGAGCTTCACAAATGTTTATTAAGGAAGCACTGATGCTGAGTAATGAGGTGCAGACAGGATNTGATAAGCACCTGACAATAGGCTTGTTCCCGAATGGGTGGTGTTTGGAGCAGGTTTTCAGGAGGTTTTGTGAGTTTCAAATAAGATACTGGACAAATTTATTTATTACTGGACAAATAGTACCGTGTATCATTTCCTTTTCTAGTTGGAGAGGAGTGGGGGTACACAGAATGCAGATTGGTGTGTGGATGAGTAACCCAGATCCAGCTGACGGCTTTCACTGGTGACCCAGAGAGAGCCAGGACACCAACACTGGTATTTAGAAGTTCAGGATGAAGAAGAAGGACAAAGGATGATGGCCTTTTCCATCTTGTTGTGGGTGGAGTGGGAGCTTCACAAATGTTTATTAAGGAAGCACTGATGCTGAGTAATGAGGTGCAGACAGGATTCCCCGGCTTTCTAAAGTTCTCAGAGAGAGGAGCCTGGGAGCAGCTGGATCTTATCTTGGCCTCAGACTGTCAACAGTTTAAGTTTTGAAACTTTGTCCTGCAGTTTTTAATGACGGCAAATCAGATAAATTTGTGTAAAAATGAATTATCATGATAAATAATGAGACAAAAAGATCTCAATCAGAATTATTTACAACACAGTATGAAAGCTAAAACTACTAGTAGTGTATAGTATAATGCACTATATCAAAGCAATTATATTAAAGGAATTATATTAAAGCTAGCAAAAGAAAAAATTAAGTAGAAATTGATTTAACTCACCATATCAACACCCCTGGGCAGGTCTGTCTCTTCACCTTGAGAAGTATCCTTGATAGGTGTCCCCAAAATCCAGGAGAAGTATCTCCACACACTCCAAGAAGGAACATGTTAGAAGAATCTAACTGGATGAAAGTGGTGGACTTTTATAGTGTAAAGGGGTTTACTGCCACTCATGTGCCTCCAGGTCAGTTTAGCAGCTGATCTGCCAAATCTTTGTCTTTTTATCAGGATGTTCATTCAGGGTTAGTTGCCAGATTGAATTTTGTCATGATTCAACACCAAGCCCAGCTCAATCCTCACTGATAGATCTGCAAACAGGACATTGTCTGGCTTGCTTGACCAGGTTCCAGAGCATCCAGAGCAAAGCATCCTCTTACACCTGTGCAGGGCCAGGAGCTGGACTCGATGGTCCTGGTGGCTGCCTTCCAGCTCCGAATATTCTGAGGTTCTGCAGCTCTCTGTACATGACTGTGCCATTTTAGCACGTGTTTATTTGGCTCTTGGTCCCCATGCAGACAGAAAGAACTCGATGAAAAGTTTCTGTTCAAGCCTTATTTGTTATGTAAAGAAGTACTTTTGTTGAAAACGCTGCAATATTGAACTGTAAAAACAGATCAAAAGCCAACACTATTTATTTTTCTAAGGGCTGTTTCATTTTGCTAAATGATTTTAATCATTCTAATTTTGTCTCAAAATTATGTTTAACATAATTTCTTTTTCTGGATTAGCTGTAATATTCAACTTTTCAAATTGAAATGTTTGAAGGTTGAATCGGTTTGGATGGGCAATTTACACCATGTGGTAAATTTTGAAATCTTCTTTGACAAATGAAAACTGTTTTCTGAAAAGATGAAATTTCCCAAAGGGTGAAAATTCTATTTCCCAGACACCTCTGGAGGAAAACTCATGTGAAAATGACATCTTTTCCTGAATTGTAATAAAAAATGATCTCAACTGAGTGCTATTTATGACCAAGCCTACAAACTATGATTTGGAAAGCATAAATAATATCAAACAAAAAAGCCTCTTATTTCCTTAAACGTGGACAACTTACTTCCAAGTGTTTTGTGGGTTTTTCAGTAGTTCCTTTTTTTAAATAAAATTTCTTCTCTGATCTGAATTGAATTATCATTTCCCTGAATTTGAATGAGCTGATCAGAGAATCATAGAATGGTTTGGGTAGGAAGGGACCTTAAAGATGAATTCATTCGCACTTCCCTGGAATGGGCAGGGACACCTTCCACTAGACCAGGTTGCTGATACAAATTAATTTCACAGAAATGGCCTTACTTAGGTCAGATCAAAGGTTTGTCTAGTCTTGCAACTTTTCTCTGACATGGGCCAGCAGTGCCAACTCCAGCAGACAGTAGGGCAAAAGATCTTGGAATCACAGAATCATAGAACCATAGAGTGGTTTGGGTTGGAAAGAAACCCAAAGATCATCCAGTTCCAACCCTCCTACTGTGGGCAGTGACACCTCCCACTACCCCAGGTTGCTCCAAGCCCCATCCAACATGGTCTTGGACACTCCCAGGGATGGAGCAGCCACAGCTTCTCAGGGCAACCTGTGCCAGAGCCTCACCACCCTCACAGAGAAGAATTTCATCATAATATCCCATCTAAACCTTCCCTCTGTCAGCATGAAGCCATTTCCCCTTGTCCTGTCACTCTAGGCTCCTTATATAGTTTCTCCTCATCTTTCCTGTCAGCTCCTTCATGTACTGGAAGGTGACACTTAGGTCTTCCCAAAGCCTCTCTTCTCCAGGCTGAACTATCCCAATTTTCTCAGCCTTTCCTCAGAGGAGAGCTGCTGCATCCCAATAATCAACTTTGTGGCCTCCTCTGTACTTGCCCCAACAGATCCATGTCCTTCCTGTGCTGGGACCCCAGAGCTGGATGATGAAAGCTATTTAACCTTCCAGCAACAACCAGTGACTTGCACCAACATTAAAGTAAGAGAAGTTAGAAAGAACAGCAAGAAACTCTGTATCTTCTTCATTTTCTCAAGTTCAAATTGCTTAATTTCACTTTTTCACCCCTCTTCAGGGTGAAAAACTTAGTGGAGAACATTTTCCTGTCTTTATTGGTACAACTCCACCATTTAAATCTCCACTTCAGAAGGTGCCTAAGCACCTCCTGGAGTCCCAGTTGTGTGCTCAGAGTGGAGCTCCTGCTCAGAGAAGGTTTCTCCAACTACTGTTCAAAACAGAGGGAGAGTTCATTACAAGCTCTGAACTAAATACAAAGTCATGAAGGGGTAATAATAAGGAAATAAATGCAGAGACAGTGTTTGTAGAGGAATAAATGACAACTAAACTGCCCATGAATAAATTTAGGCTGGTAATTAGAAGAACATTCCTAATCATTAACATACTCATGTTCTGGAAACTGATTTTTGGTAGGAACAACTGAGGTAAAAAGGAGCCAAAATGGGGCTTCATGAGGCTTGATAAATATCTGCAAGGAGTAGGGTGATACAGGCTTGCACTAAGAGAATTAGATTCTGTTACCCTGAGGGTCTCAGGAAATTGCCAGGAACTTCACACTGAAGCAAGCCAAGGTGGTGCAATGTGGTGCCTCGGTACTGAATGTGCATCAGGTGAACCGAATTTCAGTGGAGCTCTAAGTCACACAAGTTTACAACAGTTGAGGGTCCAATTCTATGACTCAAGAATTTACAGATCCAGTAACAAGAGTGTTGAAGAAGAAATATATGGAACTTATTCTGAATCTTTCAAAAATCTTTTTGTCAATGTTTCTAAATTCAGTGACCAGTACAAATAGCACCTTATTGACAAACACGAAGGAAACAAAAGGTGGATTCTTGCTCAATTTCACTTTCTTAGCTCTATATGAGAAACCTTTGAATCCCATACTTTACCTACCCAGGCTGGCTGTCTCTGATGTCAATTTTGGTCAATAACTTCTTTCCACAGATATGGGACAGTAAGGGAGAGAAAAGTGTCATTTGGCTTCATTTATCATATGCCTTAAAGACTTGAACAAGGATTTTCAAAACATAAAGATAAAACACTGGAGCTGGAAGTTTGACTAATGACTTGTCAAAAATCAGCCAATGACTGTTTCCTCATGCAGGGGAAATAATATGAGGATGGCTAATAGTACTAATAGTAGTTTGCAAAGCTACAAAAGAATGGGCAGATTGAGTAAAATTTGTTCAGCTTTTTCTTTTTCCTCCGACAGCATCAGGGGAACACAAGCTCAACGATATTTTCTCTCACAGAATAATATTCAGGTTTCATAGAATGTTGGGACAAGTCCAGAAGAAGCCATGAGGATGCTTGGGGGGCTGGAGACCCTCTGCTGTGGAGACTGGATGGGAGGGTTGGGGGTGTTCAGCCTGGACAGCATCTTCCAGTACCAAGAGAGCTGGAGAAGGGACTTGTCAGAAGGGCGTGGAATGACAGGACAAGGCAGAATGGTTTTAAACTGACACAGGGGAGATTTAGATTGGATATTAGGAAGAAATTCTTTACTCAGAGAGTGGTGAGGGCCTGGCACAGGTTGCTCAGAGAAGCTGTGGCTGCCCCATCCCTGGAAGTGTTCAAGGCCAGGTTGGATGGGGCTTGGAGCAACCTGGGATAGTGGAAGGTGTCCCTGCCTGTGTCACAGAGTTTGGAACTAGATGGTCTTTAAGGTCCCTTCCAACCAAAGCTATTCTATGATTCCATGACTTTCTGTATGGAGTGTGATTCCTATAATGTATGTACTCCTACAAAATTGATTTCATAAATCTTTTGCAGTGACATCCTATATCAAGTCATTCCTTTGAAGAACAATGTGTAAAAAGAGGGCAGTGTCTGGTTAAACTAACACAGTACCCCAGTCCCAAACTCAGTCTTTGACCTGAATTTCTCAGTGTGAATATCCCAACAAATTTTTTTCCAATCATTCATCATTAGAGAGTTTGTAAAGATTCACTTTTGTTATCTTCAGAGAGTCACAGAATCATCAGGGTTGAAAAAGCCCTGCAAGATCACCAAGTTAAATTTTCTAAGTTTTATGTGTAACATTCCTGGGGTCCAGGTGACTTAATGGTGTTGTTTTACATCTCTACTTTTTCACAACCCATGTAGTCAAATATCTGGTAAAAGAGAGTATGGAGAGATTTTAAGAGCATCTGACCGCACTGTGATCAAAGTTACTTGAGATCCATTATAAAATTTACCACGGAGGGCCTTGCCCCAAGTGACTTAATGAGCCTGAGGGAAAATCCTGCTGCAGGCCAGGGCTTTGTCCTCATTGCTGCAGCCTCTTTCTCTCCCATGAAAAATCATTTTGTTCAGGATTAGAACTAAATCCCAGGGTTGTGCGCAATGAAGCTATCAGGATCACAAAATGAACACAACCTTTGCTTAAAATCAAAACCGTAGCAGGTTTCCCCAGAATGGGATTATTTTACAGGCAAACAGAGTACCAGATAAAACCTAGAATTCCCTGTAGTCTCCCTGGCTTAGTTTATATATAATTCCTCAGCTGATTAGTAAAGTTAATAAAAAATAAAAATGTCTCCCTTTAAAGCAGTGAGAGACTCACATACTTGAATATACCTATCTCTGGGATAAAGTTTTAATTACCTTGAGAAAAAGCTGGAAGAAAGATGAAATTCAGGCACCTGTTACAGCTGAGAAGAAGGCAAGGAGGGCCAGCATTTAATAATTAAATCTTTATCACCCAGTAAGGAGTCTGCAGCCTGCAGTGTCTTCCTGGTGAATATCACCATGTTTATTTTTAAAACTACTCCCTGCCAGCATGTCCCAAAGTCATTCCATATACAGAGTTGGCTGGGAAGAGGCAGGCTGGAACTGCAAAAAGCAAGATCTAAAAGAAGAAAGACAGAGGCTAACAAAAAAGTTAGCAGAAAAAGGGCTAGGATGGAAAGCATTCCAAGTCCAGCAATAGGTGACATACATTTACAGATCTCTCTGAAAAAGCCAATCTTGGTGTCCCTCTTTCCTGTAGGTGCTGTGTTTACTTACTCAGCACTTTTCAGTTCTTCTGGAAATCTTTCTTTTCCAGATAAGGTGATAAAAATAAGGGTCTAGGACTGAACCCTCCCAGAAGAGGAGCAACATGGCCACCACTGGTGAGTTTTGTAAGTGGTGGAAAACTGGCTGGAGACCTTTAGCCAAAGGGTGAGGGATGGCAGTGGCAGCTCAGAGCTGCCAACTCACCCATGTCACCCCCAAGACTCCACAGGGTTTTGGTCTGTTGGTGACACTGGACCATCCCAATCTCCCTAGGTTTCATTTGTACAAAAACCAAAACTATGGCAAATTATTGTGCTGATGTGTGTAAGGATAAGTGAACACACATCACATTTATTTATTCATTCATTTGTGCACATAGGTCCATCCATCCTCAGATGTGTGAAATGATGTCTGTGCGTACATTGATGTGTGAAACTATTCATTAATTTGAAATCACTGCTGGAGAAGTCAATCAGATGTAATAAACAACCAAATGCCTCAGGGCAAAGGGTAGGATTATTCCCTCCTGCCTGTATTTAGGTCTTCTCACAGAATCAAAACGCGACAAAGAGGGATGTGAGCTGCATAAAACTTTGATACTGTCCCTACTCCATGCAACAGGTTGGACCAGAGACCTCCAGAAATCCCTCACAACAGAAGCTGTTTGACTCTCTGGATGGTTTTTGATCAATGAAATCTGTAATAATCACAAGGAGGACCCTCATGAGATGGCAATGACTGGAGGGACTGCAGAATAACTCAGGGCTTCCTTGGAGCACAGATGTGCTTATATCCTGAGCATTGGAATATCAGCCAACCAATCAACCCCACATTTCTTCTGACCCCTCCCCACCCTTTACCCCTGAAGCACATCCCTCTTTCCTTCCATGGTGCTTTCCACAGAAAGGGAGAGGAAAGTCCTAAGGCTTTATTTAGACTGAAGCTGCAAATTGCACCATGAATGTCTGATAAAACTCTTCTGATAAAATGCTTCAGTGAGCTCTTTCCCCACTCTAGTTTGGTCTAATCTTTTCGCTCACAGCTCCTCCACAAGATGCCTGTGTTGGGTTTTGGTGGGGTTTTGACAACCATTTATTTATCTTCCTAACAAAGTCATAAAATAGATTATTTCAAAATGTGTTTAAAAAACAATGGGCAATTACCAACCTGGAGGGGTTTGCTGCAATCCTGAGTGTATATGCCAAGAGCTGAATAAGTTTTTAAGTGCAGCTATGTTGCTTCATTCTTTACCTTTCTCTGTGTGTGTTTGTGTGTTCTGCAGGGATTAGTCATGGATTCACTAAATGGATTTTCTCAGAAAAAATTCTTTCTGTGTCTTATTCTTTTGATACAACTTCAACATCTTTTTCAGTATAATTTTTTTCTCCTCCTCCTCTCTGTACATTCGTGTGTCTGTGCTGTGGGTGTGTATAAATATGTACTTATATTCTGGTTGGCTGGAAGTAGAAAAATTCATTTTCTTTAACAGTCATATCTCTGAGAAGCAGACTCACAGGAAAGCTTTTAAATACTAAATTTAAAGACTTTAACTGCTTGGCTTTTCTGGTCAGCTTCTCCTTAATTCTCTTCTCTCTCTCTCTTGCTCTCTCTCATTCTTACCCCTGTGCTGAGTTTTTTTGCTTAATTTAGGGGAAAGGAAATAGTGACATCAAGTCAAGGACATAACCTCTTTCCAAACAGGCAGAGTTTAATCCTCCTGGCGTAGTCTCGTCCAGGAAAAGGAAAATTCCCTCCTAAAATATGAAGCTGAGTTGGGTTCTGATGTAGCACCTGTTGAAGACTGAAAATCTTTCTTGCTGTTTCTGGATGTTGCTTTAGGTGCTGAATTCTTTGTCTGTGGTTGAAACCTCTGGAAGCTGAGGATTGCCACAGCCACAGGTTTTAGCTGAACTGTCTGTAGGACCTTGGGATCAGAGGGCACATTTCTGACTCAGGAGATAATTTCCCTTAAGTAGACTGATAAAAAGCTCCGTGATTCCACCACCCAGATAGGGCAGGACCACAATCCTGTGTAGTTTTCTGTGTTCAGGGTGAGAGACAGATTTCATCACCATTTACTCACACTGTGCTACAGCACAACCTTTTTTTTCATTTTAACACCCCGTGTTTTTTACTCACATTCAAATTTTCTCCATTCTGACTATAACTGACCTCAGCTGAGTCCAGCATATTGCATAATTTATCTACAATAACTTCAAAGACATTAATCTATTCCTGTTCCTAGAGACCCCTTTTTGGAAGGGATGGTTTGCTTATGGAGTTTTGCCCTCCACTGATGGCCGAGTAGATCTTCAAAGCTACTTTAGACGTAGATCTTTTAATTGTTTACCATCAGACATGGTGCTGCCACTCTAGGAGAGAAAAATTATGCAGATGGGGAGCATAAACTCTGGCTGAGATCCCATGGAGGCAATCAGAAAACACACAGGGAGATCTCCTCTCGTCCTGTTCACTGTGAAGAGGATTCAGATCCTGTGACAGGAATCAAAGATAATATCATGGTGCACCTTGTGTTTGTAGGAAAACACTTTTCTCTGAAGTCCCATTTTGCATTTCTGAATCATTGATTATAATGTTTTAGCCTACAGGAAATTTGTGATATAAGCTGTCAACTCTATTTACCTCTAAATTCCTTGCTGCAAACTGTGGCAACCATAAGGTGCCCATAGACAACAAATGACAAATGGCTGCTGTTTTGTGAAATGCAGCTCATTATCCCTCATTCTTCCTGCAGAAATCACCTGTATTTGGCATATTGAGGGCTTCACCCAGGGCCGCACTGGGAGGAGGTTTTGGAGGGTGGATTGGGCTCAGGTGTGCAGTGGGGAGGCTGAATGACAGGGAGTCTGCAGAAAACACTTACTTGCACTAAAACACAGCCATTTCCTGCCTGCAATGTGGCAGCTGAGATCACGGAGCAATCGTTTCCAGGCAGGGAAGTGTGGAACAATGTCTCCAAATGAAATTATATTTTGAGGAAAGGATTTCTTTGAGGCAGGATGGAATGTAATTACCCAAGTTGGAATTCTGCCAGGACAATGATGTTTAAAACACTTCCAGCTCTTGTGGAAAGTGCCACAGGACCTTTTAATGACTGCAAAGGAATGGGCTTTGGAATTTATTTTTAATTCTTTTTTTTTTTTGTTTGAGTATCTCGTCCAAAAGTCAGGATAATAAAATGAGAAAGAAAAAACTATCAAAGAAAGAGCTAATCTTTGCAAAGTGGTGGAATATGTAAATCCCACTTTGAAATGGTAATTTATTAACTTCTTTTTAAGATAAAAATGCAATTAGTTCATTCTTTCATTTCCCTCATCCCCCAAAAATGCACATATATTGTTATCACGTCTTTTGCTCCTGTGTAAAATCTGTATCATTTAATTTTATTGCAGTGAAACTTGTGAGTTTTATAAAAGCTTTTGGTGGGTTTTTTTTCCCTCCTTGTTTCAATCCTGACTGTAAATAAAGGAATATATTACTATGTTCAGAAATGATTGCTGTCAATAATCTTCACTTTGTTGAATTTTGTAAAGGCTATGGGCTATTTTTATATTAGATGCCGTATCAGTAAAGAGCAATCAGAGAGTGAAAGGACTTTTTATCATTCTCAGTTTATTCCCAGAAATACTCTCTTGAGCTCTGAAGGAAAAAAAAAAAATATTATCTGTGGTAGAACTGTAAGATTGCCTTATTTTCCACTTGATCATTTTTGGTAAGGGAATGAATGTAGCTACATGTCTATCTATGAATCTCTATCCCCAGCACATGATTATTCCTGGCTAGTCAATCCAGCATAACTTTTCCGATTCCATGGCATTTTTGTCACATTTAATTAAGATTATGTAAAGCTGGGTTTAACTGGCTGGTCATCTAAATTTGAGTAAGTACCTGTAAATGACAAGCAAAATGTATAAATAAATAAATAAATGTTAAATGAAAGAATTATTGCAGTTGTGGCAGACTTTATTTGATACCAGTGAAATCTGGAGATTCCAGGGTGTATTAACACACAAGTTTGGGTGTTCATTGAGGATGTTCATGGAATTCAAACTTTATTTCTGCCAGTAGGGACTTGAATTCCCATCTAGGTCTGAAGAGAGACCTGTCCTCACAAAGCTCTAGAACAGTCCATGCTGCTCCAGCTCTCATGGCCCTTGGCAGAGCTGCTTCATATCGCTTAAAATACTTAAATATGTATGAGTCTAAAAGAGAAAGAGTGAGAGGGAGTCACTTGTAAAGAATGAATAAGATTCTTTGGCAGTGAAGACAGGGAGGGAGGGAGTCGCATCCCCTATTTTTAGGTGTCTTTGGAGTAAATGCCTCCATCTGGATTAAGTGGGAATCATAGAATTATAGAATATTCCAAGTTGGAAGGGATCCACAAGGATCACCAAGTCCAGCTTCTGGCTCTGCACAGGACAACTCCAAGAATCCCAACTTTTGGAGCTGCTTCTCCTCGCTGGTGCTTTTAATTCAATGTAAAGATAGATTTATATGTCGTATGTGGTGATGGAACTGAAGAAAAAATTAAAGCTGGAGATGTGTCTGTGGTCAGAAGGAAACAACTCATTGAGGAACAAGTTAAAAGATTTCTTCCCCTTCCTCTGGAGGGTTTGTGTCATCTCATAAGCAAAGAAATCCCTGTAGGATGGCTTAGGGTGCACAACACCTCTCAGGAAGAAACCACACCAGGTTCAAGTCTGTAGAGTCCCTATTCCCTCAATTTCCCTCCATAAAATGCTCATGGAAATTGGAAACGCTTCCAATCCATCCTACTGCTGCTGGAAATTCACGATCCTTCTGACCTAACACATCATAATTGTTATTTCACAGGCAGGATTTTTAGCTTTCCACACGCTCTCAGCATCTTCTCTGCTTTCTGTGCCGTGACTAAGGCAGCAGAAGAGGAGCCTGGGGATGGAGTGTGCAGCGATGATCCCCCAAATCAGAGTGAATCAGCTCCACTCCAAGGACTGTGCTGGTATTTTATCAGTTGCCTCGCTGAGGAGATGGAAGCACATTTCTAGAGCAAGGATAAAAATCACTGATTATCCCTGCAGCACTGGTGGTGATGAAGGCCTGGGCTCTGAGCTCCCCATCCCCGTGCCCAGCACTCCTGGTAACCATGGGGTCCCAATGGGTGCATCCAGAGCTCCTGACACGCTGCCTGCAGCACCAGCAGCCTCACCACTTAGGGATTTGCCGTGGCGAGCAGGGATTAAACACTTTTCATTAGCAAGTTTAGAGATTCTAAAGCCCTGTTACAGACATCTGCCACCCACACTGTGAGGGGAACAGCTGTACAATGAGCGATTATAAAGCAGGAAGATGAAGTGACGTTTTGCAGCTTTATTGTCTCCATATCCTCAGCCCTAAAATCCCATGGAAACAATTATGTTTAATATGAAGCATTGCTGTTTCCTTCTGGGTGGGTGGGCTATTTGCTCTGTCTCCCCACAGAGGTTAAAAATAACAATGCATGGCTCACTTTGTGCTTTGTTGAGATTACCTCACATTTCTATCACATTCAAAACAAAAAAAGTCACATAAAATATTCATAAAATTCTGCTATATTAAGCTCACAACGCAGGGGAGAGCAGAATTGTTATTGTATATTTTCGTTATTTAACAATTATCACCATGAGAGTTTCTAGAACATAATTTTGTGGGGGGGAAAAAATGAAATAAAATAAGCAGCCACCTTCTTTCAAAGTTTGACTCTGTAGAGCTTTAATTCCAATCAGCTATAACAAAACTGATGACAGAAGGGGCTTTCAGCATGTTAATAGCATAGCAACATACTGGGTGCACTTGCAAATCCATTTGCTTGGAGATGCTTTTATCACTTAATGTTCTACATGCAAAAAGCAGTGTTTTCTCGAGGCAACACTCACTGTGTGAGGCATCTATAAAAGAAAATCATCTCCCTCATTCCTGAGAAATTCTCCATTTGCCTGACAGAATTTACAGTCACCAAGAACTCCTGCATCCCAGAGTTTTGTAAGATTCATGGGCCAGCACCACCCCTTGTGCATGGTGAAAAAAAACCCAAACAACTCAACTTGTTGTTTCAGCCACTGTAAAATATTTATTTTCAAACAAACATTGAGTATTAGAGACCACCTGCTACCAGGGTGCCCAGAACTCAGGTCCCCACACAGGCTGAAAGTGGACTACTGCTACACTAGGAAATAAAACTCTATTAGGAAACAACGCTGGGCCCTGGAATTTGCTGATAAACATTTTTACAATGATGCCTAGTGGGGTTTTAGCCTGGGCACTGTCTTTACAACTCCTGGATGCTGACTGATGGCTGGCACAGGCCCAGAACCCTTCCCAGTGGTCAGTCTGGATGCAGCAGCTTCAAATCCCAGTATAAAAAGAGTTTAATTGTATAAGCATAGGTCATTTCTAGCCTCAGTTCTGGAAAATGCTCCCAGATTTCCTTAATTTATTTGTGGAGATGTTGCCTTATCGTAAAAAAAAATATATGTGGTTACTGGTTTAGAGGCATGAAGGACAGAGTTTTATCTGCAGCCTTTGGCACCAGGATGTGCAAAGTCATTACATCTGGAGCTGGCATGAAGCAGAGGCACAAAACTCTCTCCCAGTGACCAGGAGGGACTTTAAAGTGCCTTTTTCCTGGCAAAAGCCAGAGTTCAGCCATGGATGCTGGAAAATGCTCTTCTTTCAGGGGCTGCTGCTCTGCATCTGCCTGACAGGAGAGAGCAGCCAAGTGTGGGGGGACAGAGATTTACTGCTGGGACACCAAGCAGTGCAACCTGGAGCTCAGGACGGTGACAGAGCTTTTCTCCAGCTGCCTTCAGGGGTGAGACAATCAGTGACTCTGCTCAGGGTCACCAACAGGAGCCTGGGCTCACCCTCACAGCCCTGAGGATCTTCTCAGCCAAGCTTGTTAAATTAGGCTTAGCCATGGTAACGTGGGGGGAACCCAAAAAAGAGCTGACTTGTGTTTGACCAGCCTGCAGTGAAGTAAAAATAAATACTCAGTTCCCAAGAACTGGAGTCTTAAATTAGGCCAAAGCAGGACTTTTACAGAAAAGCTTAAGCATTTCATTTTAGATGTGACACAGAAGGTTCAGTAGGTAGGGAGAGATCTCAGCAGTTCATCCTGTTAGCCAAAAGACCAGGTTTTAAAGGGTATTATTCTTAACCTCCTTTGTTTTCCACTTCTATAGTCATATAACTGGTCAGAAGACTCATAATGCTTTTTATTTTTAACAAAGGGAATCATAGAATGACAGAACAGTCTGGGATGAAAGGGACTTTAAAGATTATCTCATTCCAACTCCTCTGCCGTGGATAGGGACACCTTCCACTATCCCAGGTTGCTCCAAGCTCCATCCAACCTGGCCTTGGACACTTCCAGGGATGCGGCAGCCACAGCTTCTCTGGGCAACCTGTGCCAGGGCCTCACCACCCTCATCATAAGAAATTTCTTCCTAATATCCAATCTAAATCTACCTTCTTTTAGCTTGAAGCGATTCACCTCTTGTGCTGTCACTGCATGCTCTTGTAAAAAGTGCCTCACCAGCCTTCCAATGCAAATAATCATTAGTAATCAGCCTAGACTTGTAGAACACCAAATAAATAAAACGTGTATATGCAGCCTTTGCTAAGCCTCAGATCTGTGATATCTCTGGAAACACCTCCTTTTTGCTTACATAAGATCATGGGTGACACATGTAATTTGATTTTAGGAGTCTAAATCTAAGCTCCCATTTTAGTTGTGGTAGATTCAGTCACCATCAGAGTGATTTTATATCTTGATAAAACATGCAGAACTACTTAGGGAAACCAGGATTCCCCTCCCAGTCTCTGCTGACATAGGAGCAAACTCCAGTTGGCTGTAGGAGTATCCTGAGGTGATTTGTGGACGTTAATGATTTTGCTGTAGACACCACATGTCTGCAGCATGTCACAGTGGTCACATGTGGTATCTATGTGAGAAATAGCCAATGTTCTAAAGGTCTGCCTAGATGGCCATAGCTGGCTGAGATGGATTTTACAGAGACTGAAAGACCTCTTAATTCAGCACTGACATGACTTTGTATAATGTGAGAATAGCAGACTTCAGGGAGGCCCTCTGGGTGCAGTGCTCAGCAATCCAGCAATCCACAATCCCTGACTGTGGCTGGTGATACAATCTTGGGGGAAAATGTGTAAAAGCAAGACGTGTTTTGAGTATAACATTCCTTCCCTGGTGTAAACCTCCCAGCTGCTCCCTGCAAACGGCTTGGAAAAATGTGAACATAATGATTTCCTTCAGAACATGGGGTTTAAGGGAGCCTAATGAACTTGCCCTTCACCATACTTTTTTTTTTTTTTTTTTTTTTTTAATCCAGACTTGGATGTAAACTGATTATTTTCAGCCCAAAGATGCATAGTAACATATGTTGTGTCTTTGTTTAGAGGGGTAGTAGCACTGAATACTGGTAAAAAGCTTAATGCTGAGGTAATTGTGATTGTTCAGCCTGGAGAAAGCTCTGGGGTGGTGTTATTGTGATCTTTCAGGACCTGAATGCAAACAACAGAAACTCTGAAGAGGCACTTTTGACATGGCAATAGAGTGATGTTAAAAAGGGGAGTGGCTTTAAGGAGAAGGAGGGTAGATTTAGATTAGATATTTGGGAGAAATTCTTCCCTGTGAAGGTGGTGAGGCCCTGGCACAGGTTGCCCAGAGCAGCTGTAGCTGCCCCATCCCTGAAAGTGTTCAGGGCCAGGCTGGATTGGGCTTGGAGCTTCCTGGGATAGTGGAAGGTGTCCCTGCCCCTGGCAGTGGGATTAGACTGAGATGATCTTGAAGGTCCCTTCCAACCCAAACTATTCTATAATTCTATAATAAGGAGAAGTTCATGTGAATGAGGTGGGGTGGATTTGAGGAAAGGTGAGGCCAGGTGGCTAACCAAGACAGACAAATATTCTGGATTTTCTCCCTCCCCATCTTTCTTTCTGCTCCTCAGAAATGTTCTTTCTCCGAACATCTTTTCTTGTCACTTCCACGTTTGACACCTCTTCCAGTGCCATGGGGACCTTCTTCATCAACAGATCTGTTATTTATAAAATATAAAAATAACTCTGTTGAGTCATTTTACATGGACAATGTGATTTGTTGGCCTTTCGTTGAACTGATTTCTGAAATCATAAATATATGGCCTGAAGTGCCAGGATTATTGACTGAGTGCATG
The DNA here is from genome assembly GCA_013396875.1 of Vireo altiloquus. Lineage (NCBI taxonomy): Eukaryota > Metazoa > Chordata > Aves > Passeriformes > Vireonidae > Vireo > Vireo altiloquus. The sequence continues at coordinate 65,403 of VZRF01008925.1, forward strand.
GAGTTCGAGGCAGGTGCCTGGTTACACCTGAGTGTTTGCTCTTGCTGTCAGCTTAAGTTCAGTATTTCTGAGTAAAACGTGCCCACTGCCTTCACCGTATTTGCTCCTTACTTTGTGCAGCAGTGTTAGAGAGAACAGTCAATACTTCAGCAAATAGTGGGAAAGGTTTGCAGTACGTGTAATGTGTCCCATTGCAAGAACAGAGGGGTTATGTCCTTCACTCTGAGAGTTTAAACAGCAGATTACCCTCTGCACTTGGGGTAGATAATATTTCAGTTCAACATTATTGTCTGAATTTTGCTATCATTACAGGAGTAGTTAGGCTGCTGTTGTGTTGGGTGCTGTACAGACAAAAAGGAAAAAAAAGTAGCCTGTGTCAGGCAGATTATTCAGATTATTTCCGAATGCTTTTTCACTATTAGCAATCATGTTCTCAGTTATTTCCATCCAATCAGAGGACACAGGTAATGCCATGTTAAGTGTGCTGCCGATAAAAACAAATATCTAATTCTATCCCTGCTGGTCACATGAGCCTGAGATGTCACTATCAGCAAAACTCTACTGATAGTTACACCACTGCAGCACATGGAGCATGAAAAGGCTCCAAATTATTTATAACAACTGGGTCAGCTTCTCAGCAGGAGAAAACTGGCAGAGCTAATTAACTGATTTCCCCCAACTGATGTTCCAGCTCGTATTTGAGGAATAAATCCAAATAATTCACAGAAGTCAGGAGCTGCTTTGCCTGCCACAGACTCTGTTTTGCTCTCTCTGTTTTGCTCTCGAGCTTGCAGGAGGAGCACATGGCAGGAGGCACAGAGCAAGTTTTTTGGGTGGTTTGTAACCAAAATGTGCATGTGTGATTCCAAGCTGGAGCAAAACGGGATGCTTTCCATTTTTCCTTCCTTGCCCCGCTACAGAATGAACAAGTGCTGAAAGAAAGGCCATATTTTATGGCAAGTATAGCGTGAGGGTCATTAGCTTTCCCATTCGGCTTCATCAGATGGCTACACAGCAGGATGCATTCCAAATTTATTTGATAGCTTGTCAATAAGCAGCTGCCTTTTAATAGCTCTTAACTTCATGGACTTGAAAAACAAAATGCCTCATGCTCACATTAAATCAAGTGGTCCATCACCGGGATCTCAGCTTTTTCTGGCATGGAAGGCAGAGCAGAAAACAACCTCTGACTGCAGCTTTCACTGTAATTTTGTGAACACTCATCACCAGGGAGCAGAGACAGAGAGAGTTGCTGGGCTGGGAATTACAGTGAGGAGAAGAGGGGTGAATCCTGCTGGCTGTAGCCAGGCTAGGGAGGGGTGTAGGAAGGACATCAGCAGGAAGCAGGGGCAGCAATGGGGACTCCAACATGTCCCCTCTCCAAGTAGGGGCAAGAGCATGAAGTGATGAGCTTGTCAGAGGTAATTTTAATTAGCAGCCCTCTGATCTTAGAGCTGCTTCTGCTGGGCCACCTACTGCATATTCTGGAACTGCCCAGGGGTGATCAAAACAAAGTATTTCAAGGAGGATGGGAAACTCCACTGTATCCCACCCCATCCGTGGGCAGGAGAGTCTATTCTGCCAGTAGTGCTGGGCTGGGGGGCTGGATGATCACAGGCATCTTATCAGCTGGAAACTCATGAGCAGGAGTCCATGTTATGAGATCAGTTATGAGATCAAGATCCAGTTATGAGATCAAAACACAGAAACTCAGCAGTTTGTTAGGAAAGGGCCAAACGCTTGCAGATCAGTGCCAGTACAAGGTGCCTTTGTAAGATGTAGTGCTTGCAGGCACTTCTCAGTATCAAATTACTTCCTTTTATTGTCCCTCCAGTCTCTGAATTCTTTGAAGACAAAAGCTTCTACCTTTATGCAATAAAAAAAATCTCTGGATTGAATTTTTCTCCTTATTTTATCCCTAGAAGAACCTGAGAGATTTGACAATATGTGTGACTGTCCATTGTCTGGCTTCAGAGTTTGTACCATCCTCACGCATCACGTGGAGAAGAAACAAAACTTAAAAACTGTGTCACCTAAAAACTGTGAAAGGTCAGCAGCAAAATCTCATTCAATGTTGCTTGGTCCTACTCTGGCAGGTGGAAACAGGCACATAGTACTAGATTTGTGCTCTAAAGCTGGGATCTTTGGCACATGAAAGAGCAGAGAAGTCATCTCCCATGATGATTTTAGGTCTACAGACTTAAAGTCTTGAAGTTTAACTCCTTTTCTCATAGAATGGCAGAATGGTTTGGATTGGAAGGGACCTTAAAGATCATTTCGTTCCAATCCCCTCTCTGTGAGAGACACCTGCCACTAGACCACATTGCTGAGTCCTTTCCAACCTGGCCTTGAACACTTCCAGGGATGAAAAGACCACAAACTCTCTGGGCATCTTCCCTCTGCCCAAATGTTCTCAGTCAGACTTCCTCCATCCCACTGATGCAACTTCCTCCATCTGCAGACACCAAATCCTTCAGAAGCAATTTGCAATCCACTAAAAGGGACAAAATTCTGATTTTCAAATTCAGATCACATCCCCATCCCCTTCCAGTGGTCTCCAAAGAATCCCTTATTTGCTCCAGAATTGCAACCCCAAAGACAGTGTGACACAACCTGGTGGTGTGGAGCTGAGGGAGACCTTGGCAGGAACAGAAGTGAAGAAATAAACATGAGGGTGGAGTTCAGGATACAGATGAAACCAGAGGAGGGGAATTACCAAGATAGTGTAAAATGGTCTGTGATCATTCTTTTTGTTCCCTGTAAATCTTCACCTAAGATTATACAGATTGTGTTTTTCTTCTGAGCTCTCCCTCACCCCAATTTCATTCTACTTATTCTCCCTTGTTATACTGTGAACTTTTATCACCCCTTTAAACTGACACTGAATAGGCTTTAGCTGAGAGCCTGAACTTGTTCTTACCTATGGATTTATTTGTGGCTGTATTTTATACCTTCCAAAGCATCTGTAAATAAAACTCAAGTTCAAAACGAAGTCTGCTTTGGTCAACTCTCTTTCCTACCCTTGAGACACACCCAGAAGCAACAAGAATTCTCTTGTTCTGTCACCAGGGTTAATTTAACTTTTAATTCTAATGGAATGAGGAAAGAGGAATCATATTGAGTAAGTAGGCACTGAAAAAAGTTCAACCATTGCAAATATTAACTGCAATTTACACCATGTCCTACCCTTTTGGGAGGGTAAAACCCAAGCCAGGTACCAGAAAGCCATTGTTAAATGGGGTTAGAAGTCCTTTTTGCTTGAAATCAAGTTCATGATTCCTTCAGCTGAACTGGTTGGAGGAACTTTAGAAACACACTTGTTAAATTCCCATGTAGAAGTGGGTGCTGACCGTGGGGTTTTTACCTCTATATTGTGACAAAGGCAACACAGGGAGGCATCGTTGAGCTGTAAAGTGGAGTTCTTAGAAGGCTCTGCCAAAGAGAAAAGGATCATGTCAATATTTATTAGACTTTCCAGCAGCTTGTTAAGTCAGTAGGGGAGCTGAATCCCAAACAAACTCCAATTAGATTTAGTTTCAAAGTGAAGGCTTCTTCCTAAACTATCCAACAGGGAAATGTCACTGGCACTGGTGTGGGTTTCTTTCTTACCTCTCTCTTAACTCTTTATTTTCTGGCATTATCCCTTTGGTCAAGGTTTTGATGGGGCTGGTATAGGGACCATTGCTATCTGGAAATGGACAAAGGTGGTCAGACACTTATAAAGTGTTTGTTAAAAATGCCCCTGTACTTACATTATTTTGGCAAAATATAATGCTTGTGTTAAAAACGAGCTGAAAGAGGGTAGATTTAGGTTAGATATTAGGAGGAAATTCCTTATTATGAGAGTGGAGATGCCCTGGCTGCCCAGAGAAGCTGTGGCTGCCCCATCCTTGGAAGTGTTCAGGGCCAGGTTGGATGGGGCTTGGAGCAACCTGGGATAGAGGAAGATGTCCATGGACCTGGATGTATTTAAGATCCCTTCCAACCCAAAATACATTCTGGGATTCCATGAAAATCTCTTCTCCCAAAGAGGAAGAACAATTTCTCCACAGATGGGGATGGTTGTTGAGGCAGCAAAAGTCCTCACAGCCTCACCTTCAGCTGATTCACTCAGACTGAATGAGCCTGAAGGCAACCAAAATGCCTCTGTTTTTTGGGAGCAACTAAAGTGCAATCCAGCATGGCTTAACAAGATAGCCTTTTCTAGTCCTGTAAGGTGCACAGCTTCTTTCCTGGAGGTGCCTTATTCCTGCACCATGGAGAAATGGAGCAGGTCTGGAAGGAAGGAACTGGTGTGAGACATCTCCTTTCTGCAGGGCTTGGAAGATTCGGAGGCAAATGTGAGATGTATTGAGCTCCTCTTCTCAGCTTGCAGCTGGGGTGGGACAGAGATCATCACCCAAATTCATTTATTTTAGGGACCACTGTGGACTAATTGAAAAGGAAAGAGTTGTGGGAAACAGGAGAGAGAGAGATCAAAGCAGCTGCTCCATGAAGATTTATTCCCAGGGAGAGCTTTAGGGTGAAAAACTTTGCTGAAGAACTTGGCAGAAGTAACACCTTTCCTCAGAGTACTAGAGAGGCAACCTGGGCTTCCCTGGGGAAAACACTAAAATAAATACATTAATTCAGATAAGCAGCCATTTCCTCTGGTCCTGTGGATCTTGTCACTGAATCCTTATTAAGTGCACATCAATAGCCAAAGATATTCCAATGAGAATTCCATGACTCACTGCCTAAGAAAAAATATATTTTCATAAAAACTGCCTAGATTTTGTGTCCCTACCTATATTTTGCCCCTTGAGGGTTTAGCCCTAAGATGCTTTTGAAAGTAAAATTCATTTATTTCAGCCACGTGACCTTGCACTGCAGACTGAAGCTCCAAGGAACTGTTTACTCAATGGGCACTCCAGTCCCTCAAAATAAACACAAACCACAGAGCTGTATCCAAACTCCTCTTTTTTGGCCTTTCACTTACATTACTATATCAAAGCCACTACTGTAGAAAAGAGTAAAAACCTATATTTCTGTTTCAATGTCCACATTTTGCAATTTACAACAGTTTTACTTTACCCCAGGAGCAAGTATTTAAAACCAGATTGAAAACCATTTCTTTGAAGTGTGCTCGTGGAGATTGGTTTATTCTGTTCCCTTACTGGGAGCACAAATACAGAAAATAATCCACCTGGGAAAAGAAGATTTCTACTGATGGCTTAATTTAAAAGTCCTCTTTGCAAAAAAACTACTTCTTTTACAAATCAGGTTATATTCTTTCTATGAAGTCTCCAGTTGATATGTTCAAAATTCTACATGTATAAATAAAGAAACCAGGGATTTTTACTTCCCCATGCTCTTCATACTTTCCCTTTCCACCTCTGACCTTTTCTTGCCTACAAATGTGATTATTGCAAAAAGGCTTTTTTAAGTGCACTATTTCCTTGCAATAGTAATGTTATTTTTTAAGAGGAAATTTCCACATCATGTCATGTTCAGAGCAAAGAAGTTACTGCCCTTCCTCCCCCTTTGGACAGAGATTTGTGAAGAGAGATGAATAGGGAAAAGTAATATGACATAAGTCTTTCTGGAAAGAAAAAAACCAGGCCTGTAATCTTGGTACCAATCTAGTAAATCTGAATTCAATTTAGCAGTTCCAGATATTGCCTGTGGGAAACATCAGGTTGAATTTTAGCTGCTTGATGGGATGAAAGCCCAGATTACCTGTTCTCTAAGGTTATTTTAGCCTAAGTTAAGATTATTTTCCCCCTTCCTGATAGCATTCATGACCTATGAAAATTCATCTCTGGCATGGCAAAACAGAAGAGAGCAAATAACAGAGCTTTGCCAGCTTTTCTCCAGGGTCTAATAATTTTTCCCACTATCGCCTTCTACTTTTGATACATTTATTTCCTCTCCAGGATTTTTGTCCCATCTTTCACTGCTGATTTCCCTGAAATATTAGAGAGCCCTGTAACTTCTCTTTCATTCTCAGTCTGCATCCCCTGCATCCCCAAGGGCTTGTTGCAGCTTGAGATGGACTGACTGCAACCCTCAGAGCACTGACAAAACACAACTTGAGTAATTTGAAAGTTGGCTGAGGTCTAGATGAGTCAATATATTATTCCAAGATTGACTCAAGGCACCGAGACAGAGCCCTGAAGTAAAACCTGGGACGGAGTGACAGCAGAACAGATGAGGAAAGCAGCTGAGTTGCAAAACTCCTGAAGGTCCCAGAACTGAAACAGCAGTACTGAAACTGTACAGAGAATTGCAACCCCCTACTTTATCAAGTTACAAATTTGCAAAAATATATATTGAAATATACCAACAATGAGGTTATGCTAGCGAATCACAGAATGGTTTGGGTTGGAAGGGACCTTAAAGAAATCCAGTTCCACACCCCTGCCATGAGCAGTGACACCTTGTACTATCCTGGGTGCCTCCAAGCCCCATCCAACCTGGCCTGGAACACTTCCAGGGATGGGACAGCCACAGTTCCTCTGGGCAGCCTGTTCCAGGCCCTCACCACCCTCACAGGGAAGAATTTCTCCTTGATTTCTAATCTAAACCTGCTCACTTCACCTTAAAGCCACTCCCCTTGTCCCATTACTACTTTTTGCAAAGTCCCTCTGCAGAATTCTTGTAGCCTCCTTCTGGTTTTTAATCAGGTGATTTATGTTGTTGGAGCTGTTTAATCAGAGTATGATGCTATTTATTGTCTTGAATGCCGTAAAGTTTACCACTCTCATTTGTCAGGGGCGAAGAACCTGCCCCAGTTCAGCAGCAGAATTCTGCAAAGCCAGGCTGGAGCCTCCTTCCCCATGGAGACCAGGAGTTAGCAAAATTAATTGTTTTGTTTTTCCAGCTGGCCATGGCTGTGCCAAGCTTTCAACTTGGTGACTGACCACTCCTTTAGGCTGCAGCAGGGGGACACAAGAGGAGAGCACCTGGAGAGGAACACACTGAATAGACCTGAAGTAGATGATTATAATTTGCTATTTACTCAGTACTATAAATAGAATGACATTTTCCAGTAAGTAGTAGAGCAATAATCAGCTCCCCACTCTGAGCTATTGTAGCTCGTGCTGATATAATGCAAAAAATTATGCTCATCTATTTATTTTTTGTTGTTTTGGCTATTGTGTGACCTCAGTCCAAAGCATCCTCTGGTGTCTGATTCACCACGTGCTGTTGGCCAGCGAGATTTCTTTTCCAGTGTGCACGAAGGGGCTGCCAGCAGGGCTGGGGACCTGCTGTGCACACATAGTGAAAGAGTGAATAACTCACCTGAGACCTGATCTGGCAGCAGAGAACAGAGGCAAAAAGCAGAGGGAAAACAACCACAGCGTGGTTTCTTTCGGGCAGTGTCCCAGGTTCTCAGCTGACAAGTGCAGGTGAGATCTGCAATGCTGAGTGAGTCCAACGAGGGTATTTTTGGTGTGCTTTGCTGTGTGACAGAGATATTTCACATAAGCAGATGTAGATGTGGATGATTTTTGTGCTGCACATGTACATGCAAACAATTATTACGTGTGTTTCTACCTAAGCAGGATTGTGCAATAATGTTAGACCTTGAAGGTACATTTTAACTCCCAGGCCAGCTGGATTGTCCCACGGGGCACCCTGGAACAGCAAATTGGTGACATTTGTGGAAGAGCCCCAGAACTTCACTGAGGTGGTGCCAAAGACTGGAAGTTCAGCCACATGAGGAGATACCAGTGGTGCATCAAACACCTGGGGACACAGAGCTCAGGTGAGCTAAAACCCAATAATGCCATGCAGTTGCCACTTTCCAACCCAGATGTGTACCTGATACTGTTTTGGCCTTTATTTGGGGGAAATAACTCTCCCTCCACCCTTGAAAAACAGTTTCTTTAGGCTTCAAAATTCTTCACTCTTAGGAAACTCAAAAAACTTGACACAAGGAGCTTGCCAACACGTTACAAATCTTTTATGTCCAGGTAAACACTGATTTCTCATCCTTCCCTGGTCTCCATCTCTTCTCATTCATCTTTTATTAACTACTCAGTCTATTAAATTCCCAGGACATCTTGCACAAAGACTTTGTCCCAGGGTTGGGATTCTGAGTAAGTGCAGATAATTTCTCTCGTTTATTTTACCTGCAACATAAGGGATAAAAAAGGATTTGCCTCAAGACATTTACTAGCAGTGAACTTTGCTCATGATACAGGTCTTCCCTCTTTCTCCACAGCAGACATCTATTGGTAAATTCCAAATGTTCCAGATAAATGAATTAATGTTACCATGGAACTGTTTCCAGTTCTGATTGTGCCAGCAGAGAGGGAAGCTCTGCATATTTCCTGATGCGTTGGTTTGCTATTGGAAATAACTTGGAAATAACCTTTTTTTCCCCTTCAAAATGTGTCAGCCAAATATTTCCCTGAATTCATCATTCTATGAATGAAAAATACAGGTGGGTTTTTTGGTATCTAATAATAAAAGTTGGGGTAAAGTGTTTTCAAATGGATATTTTCAGTCAGGCTTATATCATTTAAGAGATTTCTGCTGAGCCATCCAACATGGATATCTGAGTCTGAGTAAAATTCTGCCTTGGGGTATCCCTGCCTTCCATCTGTAAGTCTGGAGGGGAAGAGAGCACAAGAGAAAATTTGTCCACAGAGACTTTTGGAGTCACAGAATCACTGAGGCTGGAAAATCCCCCTAAGATCATCAAGTCCACTTGATTATCAAGCACTGCCAAGCTGCCACTAAACCACATCCCTAAGTGTGACCTAAACACAACCTGTAAAACCCTCCAGAGGCTGTGACTCCACCACTGCTCTCAGGCAGGTCTTCAATCCATCTCCTTTATTTTTTTTTCTTTCATCTTGCTGCTTTTCCTTGCTGAGTAAACTGAGCTGAAGATTGTCTGATCAGAGCACGCTCAGAAACGCTAAACCCACTCTGTTCATGGCAGAAATTCCAAATTCCACAACCAATTTCTTAGCATAAAGGTCCTGACCCTAAGTAAATGGGGCTCTGGCAACAAAATCATCAGATTTATAAAGGAATATTTAGAAATAATGATACTTAGTTGTTTCTTTCTACTTGTTTTACTCAGCTTTTATTTTCTCAAACAAATTGGAAGAATCCCAAAGTCTCGTGCAGATGAGAAATTGTAGTTAATTTGGTGAGGAAAAGATCACAAAAATGGTAATTCAGTGGATAAGGTTTCAGTTTTGTTTTATTTTTGAGGTACAGAGCATTTGGCTTAATTTCCTTTCCTTTATCAGGAGTTTCTTGCTGATGAGGTGACTGCTTATGTGAGTGACTTCAGGTATCAACCTGATTAATGTTCAAAATTTAAAAATTGCAGCTTTTCAGCCCTGTGCCTCACACTTAAATTCAGAGTCAGCATTAAAAGAGAGATGTTCAGAAAGCTGGAAAAAGATGCTGCACACCTAATTGCAACATTAAGCTGTGAAATATTAGCAAATTTATTGGGCTTTTTCTACTTGAAAAAAAATTTAAAGGAAGTTCATTATGCTCCGTAATACTGCTTAAATATTCATCATGTTGTTAATGAACCACATTCATTTTTAAAATGTTCAACCTGAGATGCTGTCTAACATGATTTGATAATAATATAATTTCTGTATAAGCGTAAAAGGGACAAGAACAGTAAAAATAATTGTATCTCTAAACACCCCAACCAGTTTTCTCCTGGCTAATGAGCAGCTGTTTTTCATTAGCAGCACAGTTTTATCTCTTGCCTATCAACCTGCACAGCTGGGCATATTAGAAATAGCTCAGTGCACTGTGGAACTTATGTTCCCTAAACCGCAGAAACAAGTGAGAAGGAGGTATTGGAGCTTTTTTTCTTTTTTAAAAAAGAAAAAAAAAATGGTTTGGAGCTGATTTCTCTCACGCTCTCTATTATTCACCACGCTATCGTATCTGGAGGCTTGATGTGGGAATGGGATATTACTGCCCTGCCTGCTGTAGAAATGCAGAAAATAGTTCATGCTTTGCAGAACTTGTGCTCCAACGAGCAGAAACTGAATCACAGAGAGCTGAAACCTTTTGCTCGAGGTTATGCAGCAAGGAAGGAGCAACAGATAAAGCAGAATTTGTTGCATCTGCCTTTCCCAGCCCTCTAATTTGTCACCCACTCTGTATCAGACACGAATCCAGCTGAAAGATGAACAGAATTTGGATTTTGAATGGTGTAAAATAAAACAGAGCCTGATCCTAAATATTTCTTTGTCATCTTGCAACTTTCAAGGGAGTTAGAGCTTCAGGCCAATAAATACCAACCCAGTAAGATTTTTTAATAGGTCACATAGACTTGCAAAAATACAGAAATAAAGCCTAAGGCCAACCTAAGAAAAAAATAATTTTGAAACAAAAGATGTTAGGAGATCGTGTAATCATTAAGGTTGGAAAAGACCTTCAAGATCATCAAGCCCAACCTTTGGTCCAATACCACCACACCCACTAAACCATACCACAAAGTGTCTGCTTGTTTTTTGAACACCCACAGGAAGATCCATCACTGTCATTTATTTCATTTATATTGTATTTATCTGAGAATCACAGAATTGTTTGGTTTGGATGGACATTAAAAATCATCCAGTTCCACCCCCCTGCCATGGCCAGGGACAACTTCCACTATCCCAGGTTGCTCCAAGCCCCGTCCAGCCTGGCCTGGAACACTTCCAGGGATGGGGCAGCCATCAGAGCAGATGTTTTGCATTGAATAAAGTGGAATAAATGCAAATTAAGCCACCTCATGTTAACATGGATGCGGTTCTGCTGTAGATCACAACATTGGAGGGAATCACTGGGGCTCAGGAATAAAGATTAAAGAATTAATCCTTTGTTTAGAAGGAGCCTCTGGGTATTCCTTGTCGTGTCTAAAATAGGATTGTGGCCAATGCTAAGTGTGGAGTCACTTGTAGGCATGGAGGGAGCCTTCCCTGTCCCTCTTGCAGAATAAGGTACCTTTACTTTTAATTGCAGTGCCAAAGCAAGGTATTATTCTGCAATATTTGGGTCCAGAAGAAATACACGAGTCAACCTCCCCATTAAAATAAAAAAAAATAATCTTTTCTTAGCAGGCCCTGTCTCTGGTTGCTTATTTACTGGAGCTCAGTGTGTGAAGTTAAGGTCTCATTATTTACTTATGCATCACTTGCATTACTTATGCATCCTATCTCTAAAGATAAATACAATTAACGAAAACCTTGAAATAGGTCTTGTACTTTCACTCAAAAGTATAATGTACATGACTCCCCCTATACTCCCCTGGTGTAGGAAAGCAATCAAAATCCTATTATACTGACTCAACTACCTACTGCCAGCTTTGTTGACCTTGTTTTTTTCGAAATTAAAAGGCAGGTCATGGCAGAGCTGAACTGCACAACCTGGTAGCACAGAGAGAAAGAACAGAGGTGCTCTGCTTATTTACAGGGTGTCAGGCAGATTACACTGCACTTAGGCACCAGTTTTGGATGGGAGCACTGTTTGAAACTTGGAAAGAAATGCAGAAATCTTATATTTTTGTGTGCTTTGAAAGAACGACTTGATTTTGTTTTGTTGTGTTTTCCTGTTTTTCCAAATAACTTGTGAAGCTGGGTTTCTGCTAGGCTTTATTAGCACCCACTGGTGTATTTATAGATGTATAAATACACATTCTGCTGCTAGATGGCAACAGCTAAAGCAGCTGCCACACTCCCATTCTCAGGAGAGAAATGCACACAGCTCCTTGAAAGAGTGGCACCCACAAAGTCACAATACTGTCTTGAGAATGGGCAACTGATGTAGAAAGAAGAGAAGATTTAAGGAGGTAATTTATCATGGAAAAGCAGGATAGTTAAGAGCATCCATAAATTACCCTGAAGTGAGAAATTATCTTTGGTATTTTGTGGGAAAGAAAGAAGAAGAAGTTGCATTGATTTACAGCAAAGAATCCACAGTGTCTCCTGAATGCAAATACATATCATGCAAATACATAGGGTGGGACAGGTATGAGTCTGAGGTGGAAAGAGTACAAATTCTACTCTGCATTGGTTAACCCTTCACTGGCCTCGTCTCATGTCATTTCCCTTTGGGTAGGACATATGGACAATGTGAAAGAAATTCATCATCTCTCAGGGCTTGAGCTGAACCCTGGCATTGTTGCACTCACAGTTTCTGCCCTTTCTCTCCCTGATCCAGCATCCTGCACCATCCCTGGAAATGTCCAAGGCAAGGCTGGACAGGGCTTGGAGCAACCTGATCTGGTGAGAGGAGTCCCTGTCCATGGTGGAGGGGTTGGAAAGGGATGATCTTTAAGATTCCTTCAAACACAAACCGTTCTGAGATTCTACAATTTTTCAGGTTAATTCAGGGTTATTTCTATGTAACTGCTATGAGGTAAGGAGGATTAAGGATTACGGAAATTTTGGTGGAGGCCAGCACTACTCTTCAGGGGTACTGCTCAGAGACCTTCCTGGTCCATCCCTGTCCCAGGACCTTAATCCCTAACACTAAACCTAAACCTAAACCTAAACCTCAATCTGGCAAAAAGCATGCCTCAAATCCACTAGTCACTACAGGAGATTAATTTGACTGAAGTGGCAGAGGATAAAGCAATGAAGCAAAGCAACTCATATAATTCTACCGTTTCTCCTTGCTTTTTTAAATTTCACATTTTATTTACCGTACAGCAACAGGTGCCCTTTTTGCAGCAGATTTACACCAGCCAGAATTCCACACCCACCGCTGTAAATGGCTTTCTGTCCATCTGCCCTTTACTCTCTCACATTCATCCTACTAAATGTGGAATTCCACAAGTGATGTGGAATCTGGTTCCCTTTTTCCTGGAATTGTAGAATAATTAAGGTTGGAAAAGACCTTTTGGATCATTACATCCAACTGCCAAGCACATTCACCATTAAACCATGTCCTCAAGTGGCACCTCCATGTGTTTTTGGAGCACTTTCTGTCAGAGAAGTGCAATAGTCACAGCAAAGGTGCAATGACTTGCGATGCATCCTGGTTTAAAGTCACTGTGCAAAAGAGTTGGGCTGAATTTCACCCAGAAAGGGCAGATTTCTCTCTCCTGTTGCTTTATAAAATGAATCTGGGAAGACTAGGTTGAGTGTAAATATCTGTGTATATTCATATATATATGTATATATAAAAGCAAAACTGTCCTGTTTGGTTTAAGTGGAGGAGAGGAAGATGGCTCATGCCTAAAGATAGAGGGAGGGAAATGAAGCAATTCATCACAGAATTAAATCTTTCTGGAATAGCAGTTTCTCCTAAAAATCTCAGATGATATTTTCCAACTGAAAATATCCTCCTTATAACTCCCACGCTAGTTTTTTCTTTTAGATGAATAAAATTTTCAGTACAGGAAAAACTAGATGATTAAAAATTACAAATGTACTGAATATGCAGCACTTTGATGCAAACATCTTTGCAGTAAAAGGCCAGGTGTTATATTAAACAGTGTTTTAATCTGATCCCTATGGAAATATTCCCTCTGGAAATGTGGCAAATCTTTCATTTTAAAGGAATCTCTGAATTCTGGGGCATTACACATTTGCGAAAAGTGCATTCAAATGCTAATACAGCTTTGGAGAAAGCTGTGGAATTGCCTCCTGCTGGACAAGTTTATATGGAGAGGAGTTTTCTTCCAACTTTTCAGAATAGCTGGCAATAGCTGAGTACAAAACCTGAAACTCCAGCACTGGTTGGCCTTGTCCAATGATATTTGATTGGAGGTGATGTCAGCTCAGTCTTGGCTGGAAGTATTGATCACACACATATATGGGGGCTGAAACTGCCAATTAATCTGTTCGTTATTAGAGATAATTCTGTCCCTTTGCTTCCTACACATATGTATTTTATAGCTGTACCTACCAGAACAACATTTGCCTTAAGCAACAATATGAATGGTCCATAAAAGGTCTTTCTAAATGGATTGCATTAAAAAGCAGAGTTATTTATGATCAATTCTTATGACGTTGCCTGCGTGGCTTGTTTAGCTTCACAGAAATTCAATTTTTTTGGGGGAAATATTATATTTTAAAAAATTTTTAAAAGATACGACACAAAGTCAGGAAGATCCACGTTAACCTAAACCATTTCCCACGTGGGATGAATGAGCTCACATTATTTCACAGTTGGTTTTAAATTACAGAATCATTAAGGCTGGAGGAGTCCTGTAGGATCACTGAGCCCAGCATCACCATGTTCACCACCAGACTGTCCCCAAGTGCCACATCCACAGGATTTTTGGACCCTTCCAGGGATGGTGATTTCACCATCCCTCTGGGCCACCTGTGCCAGTGCCTGGCCACCCTTCAGTGAAGAAATTTCTCATAATATCCAGTCTAAACTTCCCCTGGCACAAGGTGAGGCCTCTCACTGTTACCTGGGATAAGAGACCAACCCAGCTCCAAGCTCCTTTCAGGTACTTGCAGAGAGCAATAAGTTTTAGAGAGTCTCTGCTAAGTTGTGACAGCTTGATGGTGGATTTAAATGCCTTATTTTCTTTTTCTTTTCTTTGTTTTCCCTTCTTTCCCTTGTCAGTGACTCAAAGCTTACTGGCAGAGAAGAGAGGAGTAGGCAAAGGCAAGGTCAGTACCACGGTGCAGTCTTTTAAAAAGCCTGGAAATTTTGCCAGAGTCAGGGGCATTTTTCTTAATTGATGCCTTTGGGTTTTGCTGCCCTATTGCTTGTCAGTAAAAATGATCAAAATTCAGCAGGCACGATGGATCTGATTGCAGCATCAGCTGTGAAGCTGGAATTGATTCCAAAATCATCATGAAAGCCTGGCTGGGGACTGACCTGTCACCATCAGGGAGGTTCTGACCTCCAGACTGTGGCAAACATTTGGAGGGAGATCATATTTTTTGAGGAATTAGTCAGAGAGGTCAGTGCTGAAACCCCTCTTTATCAGTCCTGCTCTGCACTTGTCTGTCTGATTCCCCATCAGAGATGATCAAAATGTAAAATTAGTGACATCCAGCCTGTGACATTCAAAGGGAGACCACAGCAGCCAAAATCAGCCAGGCTATAAATCACGGAATCACAGAATGGTTTGGGTGGAAAAGGACCTCAAAAATAATCTCATTCCAACCCTACTGCCATGGGAAGGGGCACCTTCCACTAGACCAGGTTGCTCAGGGTTCCTGGGGTGTTTTCAATTAGCAAGAAGCTCTTTAAATAACAGAACCTCTTTAAATAAAGAGAGGCAGTCGCCTCTCCACACATGCAAATAGAGGGGAGAAATGCACTCTAAGTAAGAGAAAAACCTCTCCTCTTTACTTGAATGTGATAGTAGTTTGCTATTAAAATTTAATTAAGTAAGGTGTTCTTAAGGATTTTTAAAAATTTATTAAAAGAAGAAAAAGCTGTAAAGATTTGCGTCTTTTTTTTTCCCTAATATGTGGGTGTTTGGGGCTTTCTTTGTTATTATGGAGCTTTTTTTTTTGTTCATTTGGAGATTTTTGAATTATTTTTTTTCATTGGAAGTATCTGAAGATCACTGGTCTTGCTACTTTCTGAAGTCAGTGACTCAGAGGGAGATCCAGGCTTTTAAAAAGTCTGATTTTCCCCAGCAGTTCTTATCTCCAACTCCCAAACTGAAGCACAGACTCTGCAGTCACAGAGATTGCAAGGGAAGCTGAGGCACTTTGTGATCCAGTGGAGAAACTGCTGTTCCTGGTGCAGATGTGCACATATTGTCTGTTCCTGGGTATGTTAATAAAGGCTTGCACATGCTTTTTAACTAAAAGCTCAGACGGGTGGAACTTGTCTGCTTTTAACAGTATTTTAGCAGGCTTAAAAAAAAATTAATTCAGTTTTACTCTGTAAGTGAAGTGACAGATGGTAAAAGAACAGGAGGGTTAGCAGGAAGAATATTGTGGGAGTCTGTGCAGATATAAATACTTAGCTAATAAATAAGGTGGAGGTAATAATGCTTGTGAATATATATATATTAAGAAACCCACTCCAAAACCTGGAAGCAAGCTTGTTAATATCTCTCTTCTTTTTAATAATGGTTCCTAAATCTAGCAAAGCACTTTTTGAGAGTATATTTGATGGAGGAATCACAGTGTGTTGCCATGGTGTTAGGTTTTCTTTTTCAGAGTGGAACCATGCATTTAAAAAAGAAACCTTTACCTTGTTGCTATGCAAACATGACTTGGTGTTATTACATCCCCAGAAAGCAGAACAACAATATTGCAAGAAAGTCAATATCCTGATAAGATAAATGCTCCCTCTCTTCGCCTTTTCACTCAAATGCAATGCTGCAGTAATACTTAAATCTGATGAATTCTCTGGAGGCCGAGCTGCGAAATTTCCAGTGTACTTGTCATTTCTGTATAAAAATTTCCCACTAATACCCTACCTATGGCTCTATTCAGACCCAAACTCCAACCTCATGATATAAGGTTTTGCTCCCAAGCAGCAAAAAAAAAATAAGTTCAGGCTTGATAAGATTTTTTTCCGAGTGACTGAGAAGCATCTCTTGCTAGAAAGGGATCAGAGGTCTTTTTTAAGTGTTGTGTTTATACCACCCTATGCTATGGATGCCTATTTTATTCCATAAGCAGTGGTGAGGTTGCTGCCATATCCATCATCCTGGGCTCCCTCTGCCATCCCCTGCAATACGTGCAGTGTCAGGTAGCAGCAGGTTCTGGCTAAGTCCTGATTCCCTTTTTCCACATCCCATTTCTGCTGAAAGATAAAATCAGTGATCCCAGCTCATGCAGCTTTTCCACTAGAAAGGTACAAGACATTCATAACCATAGAATCACCACAGAATCACAGAATTGTTTGGATTAAAAAGGATCTTTAAGATCATCTCAGTCCAACCCCCTGCCATGGGCAGGGACACCTTCCACTATCCCAGGTTGCTCCAAGCTCCATCCAACCTGGCCTTGGACACTTCCAGGGATGGGGCAGCCACAGCTTCTCTGGGAAACCTGTGCCAGGGCCTCAGTAGGGAAGAATTTATACGTAACATCTAATCTAGACTTGACCTCTTTCTGTTTAAAGCTGTACCCCTTGTCCTGTCACTACCCATTTGTTCCATAATTCCCTGCCAGGGGTGCTGGGGAGGTGGGGAGCTGCTCAAGTTCCTGGGATGGGAGGTCACTGGCTGAAGAGAGACTGTTTAGGCAGATGAAATTGAACCCCACCCTCATTTGGACTCAGTTTCATTGTTGTATCTTCAAGCTTGCCCAGATGAGAAAATTATTTACCCTGCAGATTGGTTCAAAGCCTTAATTATCAGAAATGTAGAATGGCAGCAAATGTGCAGTATCCATAACAAGAAATCAATTTAGCACAGATCCAAAAAACCAGTTTCACACATGATCATAGGACAGTGCTTCCAGCAACGTTTTATAACCAGAATACAATGGAAACTGGAACATTTTTTCCTTTTCCCCCTTATAACATAAAGGGCTGTGTCATAGTATAATTGTGATAATCCAGCATAATGCTACATCATAATGTGTCTGCCAGGGCAGCCTGTCACAAAACGTGCCACCAATTAGCCCAGACACTAATTACATTTTTCCTCTTGCTTTGCACAGGGTCTATAACCAGGCCATGAAGAGAAACATCCCACCCTGGTTTAGGAGTTAGTGAAAGCAGTGAATGAGATTGGTTCCATAGCCAATCTCCTTTAATTTACTTCATTAACCAATGAACTAATTAGATTTCTTGCTCCTAAAAACACTTTCTGAGAGTCTTATATTGGCGGTTACAAAGTCTGACATTAATTTTTCAGTGCCTCTTTAACCCATTTAATAATGGATTAACATTGAAAGGGCTGGAAAGAATAATTAGTGCTTAAATGAAAAGTATTGAGAAAAAACCAATCAGCTCTAAAACTTTAAAGTTTATGACTCATCCAACTCTTATGTTTTTTTTTACCTGCAGGGGAAATGTTTTCACTGTGTAGTGTTTATTTCTTTTTCACATTCCTCTGAAGTTTCTGTTCAGAAACATAACCAGGTTGTTGGGCTGCCTGAGTGGCAGCTGCTTTCCTGGAATAAAAAGATTGCAAAAATTAGAAATTGAACTTAAACCTCTGAATTTCTCAGTGTCTCGATCAACTCTCTTTTCAAACAGGCTGCATCTTTCCAGTCCTGAAATGACTTACTTATTAAAATGGTACTTCCAGGAACAGCATCCCAAGGACTATCCCTTCCGGTAATTTCATGCTAGAAAGATGTTCTTGGAGGTGATTGCTTTTGAGAACTCAGAAATTCTGAACTCAAGACAAGAGCATCAGTTTCTCTCAGCTGAAAGGAAGGGCAAGACACATCTGTTTTGTTCAGCCGTGAAGCCGAAACACTCATCAGGGAACTTTGTACTTGCAGGAATTCGGAAGAGAGGCCCCAAAATGCCAACAGTGTCCTCCCATCCCAGCTGAACACTGGTGGGGAGGGAATTCACTGCGGGATATGCAGTGGCATTTAATCCAGGACATTTTACTGTCTTGTTTTTTCCCTGTTATGACATTTACAGTGATCAATATCATCAAGCAGCCGTCTTGAGGCAAATTCCATCTCCATAAATGGCAAACCTTTCCAAAGACACCTCCTTCTAATCCAACCCCAACATGATCGTGAGGCAAAGAGGCTTTTAGTCATGTTGCTCCAGGTGGTGTCTACTTCTTTGTTGAATATACAACACTTTTTTCCTTTTTTTTTTTTTTTCCTTTCTTTTTCTGTGCCTGGAGAGTTTTGGAGTTACTTTTACTGCCTGCATTCAAACTCAATTAGCTGTCTGCTGATAACGAACACCAGAACACAGCTGGTTTGGTGTGTGGTATGCATTGAGTCTGGGGAAGAAAAATAGCATTTGAATGCATTTTTACAGCCATCCACATATTAATCTCTCTGATAATTTCTGCACAACATTATTGTAATTTTCTACAAGGGTCATTCTCTTGCTTTCCTTCTCTTCCTACATGCAGCCTGTCCTGAGCAAATTTTTGTTCACAAAGAATGCAAGATGCATTTAGTCTTGGACAGCTTCCCAAACTGAAGAAAGACTATTCAGAGATAGTTTGAAATAAAATTTCTCTTTATTTCTTTTTAATAAACAATTTAGAACTTTCATCTGGGCTGCCTATAGATTCAAGATTTAATTTCATGGTCTCGATTCCCAAAACTGACTGGAAGATGAACAATTATCACCACTTTCTAAGTTCATTTCTTTCTTCAGGACAAGCTCTTTTGGTGGCTGGTTCTCCACACCTTCTTTCTGTTTGCCCTAAATCATCTATCTCATGTTGTCTTTATCAAATAGTAGGAGGGTTTAGTGTTAACATCAGTAAAAGAGAACAAAAGCAAGTACTCTGAACCCCAGTTCTACCTCTATGTCATTAAAAAAAAAAAACCTCCTTGAACAGGTCCCAGCAAAATTTCTCTGTAAGAGAAAAAAGAAACACCCCAATGCACAGAAAATCCCTAAGTATGGTGAACAGAGTATGGGCTCAGCAATTACCTGAGCTTTTTAAAAAACAATAGCTAAATAAATGTAATTGTGATCAAATCAGATGAATCACAATAAGATAATCAGCTTTGAATTACGTTTAGGGATTTCACAAAAGCCAGTTCAGTCAGGTTTTCCTCTACATGTTTCTTTTGTGCCACGTCAAAACTTCTAATGATTATAGCTGATTCTATCAGGTGTTTCTTTTCATTTTTTAATCATTCTAATCATCAGGTTGAACCCTATTGAGCAGAGTAGAACAGAAATGCCACCCCAGCTATTACCAGGTTTACCCTTCCCACAGAAAGGCCAGAGCAAGAAGCTCCTGGTGCTCTTGAAATCTGTATTTCATCACTGAGGGTAGCAAACACCCATCAGTGCTGATCCACCCATCATTGAGCAGAATGAACTTTTACACCTCTTGCATCTAATAGCTGAAGGCTAAGATCACTGCAGCTGCCTCTTTAAAAGTCCTCCAAACCTGAAAACTGAGATCCTTTGCTCCAAGAAAAAGGACCCTGCACCCTCTTTTTGCAATATTTTGCTCTTTATGATGTTAAGGAGAATTTTTTCTCCCTGGAATTTGGAAGGGCATTGCTGGACACAAGCAGAGCTACTCTTTGAGGAGCAGATTTTAGTACTGTGGCTCTATTTACACGACCCTGTGACCAGGCACAGTGATTCACAGTGCTGTGTGAGAATGTAATATCACAGCACTGCTACAGCAGATAAAGAGAGCTCCCTTCCCCAGTCTGTTCTATCAGACACGGTGAACTCAAATGCCCTACCTCTTCATCCTACTAAACCTTCCTTATGCTGGCTGCTAAGAGATCACATCAATCCTGCTTTTAGAGTTGTCACACATGTAACCATCTGGCACTGGGACAAGTGCCAAAACATGACTTGCATATTTGCTGGACTGGGGGACAGACGTGTTTGACTGTGAGCTGAGCCAAATTTTTGTGGTATGCACAAATATTGCTTCTCCCACAGCTTGGAGAACACGAGTTTTCACAGAGCTTGTTAACTCCAGCCCTCATCCCCTGCATTCTGCCCCTGCTCTGAGCAGTAAAAAGTCTTTATGTTTGGCAGGTCAGTAAAAACCAGAGCATCATCCTGTTTATTTTATAGCTAACTTCATTAGCAAGAAACAGCAAGGACTGAAATACAGGGCTGTAAAAACCCAGCTTAGGTTTGTAACGTAATGTAATTCAAGTAATTAGTCCACTTAAACTTTCTAATGCGGTCTCTTGGTTTCCAAAGTGCTAAAATGCTTTTTAATGGCTTTTCCATGGTTTTTCATTGGTTTGGCATCCTGGCTTTAGGCATGAAAGAACAGGCCATGTCTTAATATCTCTGTTCTTTGTGCCAGGATCTCAGATGGCACATGTTGATGTGACACCCACAGAGCCAGTCGAAATATGTCACTTTTCACCAGCTGAACCTTGTCGTGCTTTTCATTAACAAGTCTCAAAGAACTCAGCTGTACTTCCAGTTCACACTGTCTCCATTTTTGATAGGAAAAAAAAATTAACCAAAGAAGCAGGTTCACATCTTTACAGTGAATTGCTTTGCACTTGTGTTGTGCAGTTCCTCTTCTTGTATTTAACAGAGCTGAAACTTTGATCTTGTGGGACTCCACCTGCAGAGCTGCCTCCAGCTCTGGGGTCTCAGCAAGGAAGGGCATGGAGATGTTGGAATGAGCCCAGAGGAGGCCACCCAGATGATCAGAGGGATGGAGCAGCTCTGTTGTGAGGGAAGGCTGAGAGAATTGGGATTGTCCAGTCTGGAAAAGTTTTGGGATGACCTAATTGTGACCTTCCAGAAACTGAAGGAGATGTCAGGAAAGTGGGAGAAGGACTATTTACAAGCACATGTAGTGACAGGACAAGGGGGAATGGCTTCAAATTGAAAGAGAGTATGTGTAGATTAGATATTGGGATGAAATTATTTACTCAGAGGGAGGAGAGAACCTGGAAATGGCTGTGCGGAGAAGTCGTGGTTATTCCATCCCTGGAAGTGTCCAAGGCCAGGTTGGATGAAGCTCTGAGAAACCTGGGATAGTGGAAAGTGTCCCTGCCCATGGCAAGGGGTGGAACTGAGTGATCTTCAGGAAAACTGGACTCAGCTAGGCCATGTATACTAAACATTCTGAGGACTATTTTCATTATTAGAAACATGTAATCCAAATTTTCTTATGAGTTTGAGTTGATAATGAATTAAAGCATATGTTCTTTGAAATTTTTTTCCCCCTGAATTTCTTATGCTGTTTACCCAAAACCGGACAGAAAAAAAATTCAATTCTGTGGGGGAAGGGTGAAAAAAACAACAAAGCAAAGGCATTTCAAAACATTTTACTTTTAATCATATTGAATCTCATGGCAATCATATGCAAAGCTTGATAAGAAATGCTAATGTAGCCTAGACAACTTTCCCAGAAGGAGAACTAATCAGATAAATGTTTTCTGTATCAGAAGAACACTTAAAAGTGTTCAAAGCAACCTTCATAGGCTTTGAAAAAGTATGTGTAACTTTTAGACAAAATTTTGTGAACAGTTTGCTCGGGATTCATGTCTCCTAACTTCATCTACCAGGGTGATAAGTCTCTAAGCTAAACTGAATTCTCCTTCCAGAGCAGAACATTATCACTGTCATCATGTTGGTTTGGAGACATAAGCAAGACAGAGTTTGTAAGGAGAGGCAATATTTTTATTATGCCTTTTTTTTTTGCAGTTGGAAAAACCTAAACACATCTTTTAGTTGTTTGGGCTTCTCTTCAGATCTGAAACTGAAGACGGAGAAAAAATGTACTTCCAGTGGGTGATTCATCCCTTCTTAAGACAGATTGGATGACTCACCCTCTGTAGGTGCCTATTCATCTCTATTGACCAGAGAAGGGTTCTGGTTGACAAGTAACAGTAAACACCTAACTTTGAGACAGAGAGAAAAATAGAATAGATGATATGGAGTCCACCTTGCAGTTATAAGGGTTTCTCATATGAACTTCCTTTCTTCCTTCCATTTTTTTCCATTGATTCAGGTGCAATTTCTGAGTATAATTACAATTCTTATTTTTTAAATACTGATAACCTATACACTCTCCTGTGAAGATGAGTCAGGAAAAAATTGGTGTTCAGAATGACTCAATTATCTTTTCCCAGAGAGGAATAGCAGCCTTTGGCTCTCTAAACAATTCAGAGCACTCCAGGCAAACAGATCTAGGAAACTTCAGGGATTACAATATCTCACATTAACACCTGGTTGATTTCAGTTGATGACGAAATGACAATGTAGTTATTGGTGCAAAATGTTGTAGAAAAAACATCCAGCAACTGCTGAATATGTTCTCTTCATCTCTCTGAAGTTCTCAATACATTATCCCATATTTTCCATATGACATAAGGATACAAACACCTTTTCTTTTTTTTGTCCCCAGCTGCAATTAACAATGTATTTTAATAATAATTGGTGTAATTTAAAGTCAGTACTTTCCAGAGTCAAATGCTAAATTATTCTGGTAAAGGAAAAATGTTTATACAGGTTAAGTAAAAACATCAGTGTGCATGAAATGCAATTTAACTGGAGACTTCTCCTGTGTCTGAAGTATGGCCACCCAAGACTGACAGATAAGGTAGGATGTATTGTCAGAAATAGTATCAACTGGGTTTTCAGTTGGGCTAGAGACAGAAATTGATCACTTTTCTCTCTGTGGCCATGTTGGGCCTTCTGGAAAGAAGCAAGGCAAGAGGAAGGACCCTCTAGCAAGGCCAAGAAAGAGCAGCACAACTCTCAAAAGAGACCAAAACCATTAGTCAGGCTTCCCACAGGCATCATTATCCAGCGACTCAGGAACAAACCAGATGTGGCTTCTGGAGGTGGATCAGGCTGAACAGATTCAGCAGAGACTGGATATTGAAATCCAGTGCTTGAAACATAGAGATTTCCATCTTGCTTCCATTAAGTTGTGGGTTTTTTTCTCCCTCTATTTCGTGAGTGAACACTGACAACAACAACAGTAACATCCCCTGAAGTTCCAGCAGTCCTTTCACAAAATGCTAAGGAGGTAATTGCCTTGCTCTGCCTCAGGTTCCTTCCAGCTATCTTTGCCTCCTCTGGACATGCACAACAGAGACAAAGACAGAAGCCTGGGGAGATGACATCACTCTGGATGAGACCAAAGACTGGATTGCATTTGCATAGATGCCACTGGTGGGGGAGAGAGGCCAAAAAAGAGCAGACAGAGTTCTGTTTCTCCTCATCTCTCATGAAATTCAAATATCTCCACTCTTTCAAGCACGCTTCCTGGTGTGCATTCCCTCCAGATGATGAGGTTCATCCACCCTGACTAATGGACCTGCTGAGAGAAGCCAAATGCTGCAGAGCATTATGTGGTTCACAGGAGAGCCAAGACTGGCATGCTCTGCCCATCCTGGGCCCATTTGTAATTTGCTTAATTATGTGAATGCTGTGGATAACTGCCAGGTGATTGCCAGAGGTGCATATATATTAGAGGCTGGTGAGGGTAAGGATGAGAAATGTGTGAAAAGTTAGTTAGCCTTGGTCTTTTATAATAACATAATTTGCTATTAGTGACTAGGTACCCTGACCATTGTTTTTATTTTTTTAAAAACATTTTCCCACCCTTTCCAGCAAGCTATTAAACTCTGAAATGGCCGAGTTTTGCTTCTCGTGTGAATTTCCATAAAATTACAATGTGTGCTTTGCCAGGTGTTGCAGAGGCAAGTGAATCTCCAGGGGAGTTATGCAAATGGTGAGATGCAGAGCATGGCTGGGAGCTCACGGCTGTGTGGATGCAGCTCTGGCCATGGACTCAACAGGGAATTAATCCTAACCTCGCTTCCTCTCTGCTCTGTGATTATTGGCACATCACTCCAGGCTGTCCTCTGTACCCAAATCAGTAGATTGTAAAGTATATATTTGTTTAAGCTGTCTCCGCTGTCTTCATCTTACTTTTATCCTCTTTTGTTCGGTAATTTCTTGTCTTTTCCCCTTTTTAGTACCCAGATTACAGACCCTGCCCTCCAACCACCACCCAAATCACAGTGCAACATTTTCTGCATTCCCCTTAGGCACTCAATCCATCCTCTTTCTTCTGCAAAGGCCATATGAGTGGCCATGGCCTTCTTGTGCCTACTCCCTTGGGCCTCACTCTTAAAAATAGGGACAGGACTAATTGATTTGTTCCACTCGTGACCTACTTTTCCATAAATTTCAACCTTTTCAGGCTGGGAGTCCTCTTTACTGTGTATAGTTACCAATCTGCATAGATTAAAATCTTTTATGTAAGTGAAAATGTATTTTAAGATATCTCATCTCAAGCTTCATTTAGATAAAATTAGAGAGTTTAGGAGGTTGTTCCTTTGCTGAAGAAACACAACCTTTCTCCTACTACACTCATTTACCTTTCTCCTATATGCTCATTTAAGACTATCAAAACCTCCACTTTCTTAGTCAAGACTGTGGGAATATAAGGGAAGTTATGCAAAAAAAAAAAAAAATTGATAAATGAATAATTATTAAGGAAAGCAAGGCTTCTGGGTCTCGTGTCCTCCAGATTGACTTTCAGGTTTGAATAAACCCATGAAAAATCAATACCTACAATCAAGTTACCAAAGATCAGTCTTAAATTCTCCCTGGCACCCTTCAGAGACTCCCCAAAACTGTGAATTTCAATTCATATCTAGACAGAAAATCCAGATCTCATGGACGACTGCAGAGTCCTGTCTCACAGATGTGCTTCTCCAAGCTCATTAAAGCTGAAGGTAAAGCCTCCACCTGTGGACAAAATCTGATAACCAGAATTCACTTTATCCCCTCCTCAGCACAATGCAGGCACTGCTCAAATGTCATCTGGGCCCAGTGAAATGCCAACCCCATTCATGACTGATTCTGAACATCAAATCTGAACATTCCTCCAGAGAATCAGCCTCTCTCAGCTGAGGACTTCTTTCCCTGCAGCCCATGGGTCTGACAGAGACACATCGTTTGTGTTGGATGAGAATAATGTTGATGACACGCTGATAATTTAATTGTTGTTAAGTTGTGTTTACCCTCAATCAGGGACTTTTCAGTTTCCTGTGTTCTGCCAGGGAGGAGGTGCATGGGGAGCTGGGAGGAAGAAGGTCCAGGACATCTGACCTGAACTGGCCAAAGGGATGTTCCTCACCACACCATTCCCAGTACATATTTATATATTATATATTTATATATTCCCAGTATATAAATTGTGGGGGAGTTGGCCTAAAGGGGTCAATCGCTGCCTGGGGTGGTGAGAAATTATATTTTCCATTATCTAGTCACTTTTTATTGGATTTTATTTTCATCTCTTTCTTTAATATCTTTTTTCATCATTATTATTATTACTATAATCATAATTATTTTATTTTTCTCCAATTATTAAATTGTTCTTTTCTTAACCCACAGGTTTTACCTTTCTCTGATTCTGCCTCCCCATCCCACCTGAATGAGATTGAGAGAGAGAATAGCAGCTGCTGGTGCTTAGTTGTAGTCTGGAGTTAAACCTTGATGCCACAGAGGGAAAAAAGAAACAAAAAGACCCCATCCTAATATTTTATGAACTCTTGAGCACCAGCTTGAAAAACACGGGGATAATTCAACGTGTGCCAAATAAATCATCAAATATATTGGTGAAATGAATGTTCCACTTGGCTAATTGCAGAGCTGTGCCTGCTCTCATGGATACTTGCCTGCTGCCAGGGAATGCTGATTTTTGACGCAGCCAGACCATCCCTTGACACTTGGACTTTCTGCCACACAGATCCGCTAGAAATAAATGATCCTTGAAATCTGCCGGTGTGCAGGGTTAAAATGGGTGCCTGAAAGTCAGAGACGTGAGAGAGCCCTGAACAGAGAAATGCTGACCCTGACTTAGACAGACACAAGTTGCTACAAATTTTTCAGTGTCCCAGGCCTCAGCTCTGACAGAGGCTCAGTGACCCTGATGTCATGATTTGAGTGCACTGCACATTATCAGGGAGGTGTTCTGCTCCTCTGATTTGGCCCTCAGGCACAGCAAGGAAGAGGAAGAAAATGATTTTATTTAGAGACATCTGTTTTGAGGTATTAACTAGTAAATAATGCATAAGTTGGGATGATGCTTTGGCACCACAGGGCTGTGTAGCTGATTAAAATAAAAAAGGAAACCATGAAATAATACTAAATTTTACACTTGGTCCATTTCTTGCTGGATAGAGCTAAATAAGTCTGGGAGGCTGTGAGCGAAGGTGAAACAGATTTTTGTTTGGGATTTTCTTTGTTTGCTTTCTTTTCTTTGTTTCCTCAAGTTTAGCATTTCCCTAAAGCAGTGCATGGCATCCCCACAAAGGGATGTGGAGGTCCTGGTCTGTCTGGCAAGGTGAGAGTCAGACCATGGCAAGGTTAATGGAAAACAGCCCTTAGCTCAGCCATCCTTCCCTCACTTTCTGCAGTGCAGCGCAGTAATTTCTAAGTGGCATCAGGTGCCAGCAAGAATTTCAGGAAAACCTCCTCTGATTTTGGATTATGTGGAATTTCTGTGCTATAACTGGTGGACGTTCAGGCTCACCATTAACTCAGCTATCCATGCCCTGGGGTGGGGGAACAGGTAAGGAGACAGCTAGAAGAAACATCTCCCTCTTCCTCTACTAAAGGTGCAAGTCAACATTTCTTTTATTCCATTTGTTCCATGCAGGAATAAACTCAATATCTTTGTAGAAATTAAGTTTCCATCTCCTGCCTTGACAGAGGGGTTGGGCTAGATGATCTCTAGAGCTCCCTTCCAGCCCTAAAAATTCTGTGACTCTGTGATCTGTGTTGAAGTCAGCAATTGGCCCAAATGGACACAGAGTTTAATTTCAGAGCAGTTTTCCTAGTCAGGACAACTAAAAACTCCACCACGTTTTCCAACGAGTTTGGAACGGAATGAAAATCTGTGGGGATTTTTGAGTAGAACTACAGTGTTGTGTAGAACCCAAATTGGGTTTTTTCCATGCATTTTAAGGCTGTTTTGCAGAGTTTCTGAAGTGAGCATGTCCCAAAATGTGGCTTTCATAAAGATTTCACCCCTCCCTCTGAAGAACATGTGAACATCTAATATTGGGAGAGGATTTCATTTTGGTATCCATAAATTCATACAGATTGTTATAACAGGAAAAAAGCCATTGAAATTCCAGATATTTCTAAATTGACACCATCCCTACCCTGGAGCAGTGCATTCAGTTAAACCAGCCTTGAGAGGCAGATTCAGGGTCACATGAAGAGGAAAAACATCACAAATTCTAACTCCAGTGAGACACTGATGTCATGTTAAATGATACTTCTCTAGGATTTTTGTCCTTTGCTTGTAAATAGTTGCCTTTCAGTGCATTCTATCAATTTTTATAAAATCTGATGGGTTTTAAAACATGCAAAAAGGGATTAAATTAATTTAGCAGAGATCTGAGGAGTATTTAGCATTTTGTACAGACTTAATATATCCCTCTGTATTTATCTCTCACCCAAAACCAATGAAGTTTCTACTGGAATTAGTAAATCTCTTTCATTTACTTAGAAGAAAATATTTAATAGATGCCACAGGAATTTTGCAAATTGCTCTAGTTCTGATGCACAGTTTCTGATTAACAAGAAACTGTGTCAAATGGATAAATAATTTCTAGTCTTAAATTAGTGCTCTTTCCTACTTAAACCTTGGGGATAGATGTAGGCTCAGAATATTTCATTATAACTGTTTTAGTCATACTTATGTCTTAATTGAGCTTCATATTAAGGTGAAATAGAAGCATATTTAAGGATGGAGATAAGAGTGACATTGTCATTATCACTAAAGGACAAAATGGTGCCAGTCTGTAAAATTATTTAGTCAATCTCAAGTTGTCTTGATTAAACAAAAGTGTGACTAATGTTTTTAGGCTTAAATACCTAAGATCAGAGGAGGTATCTCCTAACTCTGAGTGATGAGTTACCAGTTAGTAATTTTCTAGAGTGTGTTACAATTCAAATTAAGAGCTTGTTCCTTTGGAGCTTGATTTAGCTTTGAGATTAACTGAAATATTTCTAGAATTTTTCAAGGAACAGCTGCTTTTTTTTCTTTGTGGTGCCTAAGAGCATTTACTCAAGTCACTTATTGTAATCCTGTTGATGCTATGGCAACATTTACTGAACTTTAGTTGAGAGGTAGGAAATTTCATCAGAGGCATCTGATTCAAGCCCAGCCTAGACCTAAACATACTCAGAATATTTATCACACGTCAACTTTTTCACTGCAACAAAACTTGGACCTGCAGGACTAAAGTAATCACAACATAAAAGGTGCAGCTGTAAATTGGCACCTAATTATCCTCTTGTTGGTAGGCTCAGCACACAGGTGAAATCCTAACCGTGGAAATGGTACTGAATTTTTGTCCAGAACAGGCTCAGACTCTTTGGTGTGGTATAAATGGGAGGTTTGATTGCTGTTGCACAAAAGGGAAATAATGTGAGGTGTTTTTTTTTTTTCCCCAGGATTTCCAATTTTCTTCCAACAACACACAAAGTGTCTTGGGGTGATTTTAACACAAAGTTATTTGAGATCAACAGTACGTCTTGGTACTTCCTTATTTACTGAAAATATCTGGTGGTTTTTAACCTCTTTGGGAAAACACTCAAACAGGATCTGCTGATTTCCTTCCTGGTGAGCTGTCAGGTGCTATCAGGCATATCCATGGTCATCTTATTTCTAAGGATAAGAGAGAGGAGAGTGGAAAACACAGATCTTTCAAGATGCTGTAATCCCTGCGAGCCTGGAAGGATTGCAGGCAATAGTAGGATAACACACATATGGCTTCAGCCCATAAAAATTCCCCTTCAGGTAGACAACAACTCCCAACAAGTTGTTTAAACCTCCTCAGCCATCAGGAGGGATGGGTAGTTCCAGAGGCTGATTCATCCTGGAGATGGATGTCTAACATAAGTGGGATGAATTACTCAGCAGACACATAATGTCTATTCAGAGCCACAGAGGGACTGAAATAAGTATGTCACTGAAACTGCGGGGAAAAAACTAAAATACCCTACAACAACATTTTTAGCGTTAGAGACTCAAGGCATCACTTTACTCCGGCCAGGATATTGTCCTGGCCAGGATGTGCAGCAGAAATTATTTCATCCATACATAGCCCGGGTGTGCAGAGAAAATCATCCCATCACATATCATTTTTACTGGATTTTTCACATACTTACACAGTCAAAACCCATTGAAATTAATTGGTTCCATGCTCATTGGTCCCAAGTAGAGCAGTTCTTGGTATTTTTGTTCCTATTGGATATGGATTTCTTTGCCTCTGATGCTAATTAGGTTCTGATTCTTATCTCTCCCCAGACCAGGGCTCTCGGACCATGCCAGGGGTGATGTTTGGAGTTGATGTTCGTTAATGGTCATTAATAGTCATTATCTTTTTTTGTATCTTCTGTGCTACTCCCAGTCTGTTGAGATGTTGAGCTCATCAGGCCTCTCCTGGTGGAACAGTTCCATGAAAAGAAAGTTCACTTCCTTTCCCTGGGGCAAAGGTGAACAAAACTGACTAGTTACATAAAAAAAAGAAAAAAAACAAACCTTATATAATTTCCAACGAGTAGAGAGAGAGAGCTCAGGCTGGTGTTTGAGACAAATTTGCATCCCAACATGTGATCAGGAGCTCAGGGGTAACAGGGAGCAGGGACACTTTACTTTAAACCTCACTGTTATTCAGCAGCCAACGCTTAATTACTCCAAAAAGGGCCTGCAAAACTTGCACAAAGAGACGCAATTTCAGAAAATAGGTTACTCTAGCCGATGAACAGAACTAGAAATATCCGTATATTTACACAGAAAGTCTAAGAGAACACTATTAATGTGGCAAAAACCCCCCAACAAAACAACCTCATTGTTCAATCTGAGGTCTCAAGTTTGGAAATCGGGAAAACTTGTTCACCTCTCTAAGGACTAATTGTGAAATCTAGGGATTGAGATCTAATCTATTCTTCTGTCACTTCCAGTTACTTACCTGTTTCTTTGTGTTCTCCTCTAATTTCAAATTCAAAAATGAAGAAGGTATTTTCTGCAAAACCTTTCCTGCCAACTAATGAAGCAAGCTATTGGAAAGTTAACTTGCTGTTGGTCTTAAAATTCCCTTTAATTTGTTTTCATTTTTCATTATTCACTACAGAGTAAAGGATTATTCCAATATTTTACAGTCACTATCTAAAGTAGAGTGATTGGCCTGTCTCATGACATGCTATAAATCATCCAAATAGTCCAACTCTTCAGGTATTCTGTCTGAATGTGAAAATAATTAGTGCAAATAAAGTTATATGGTTCAAAGTTATACAGAGTGAATTCCAACTCCAGGTTTTATCTTTTCTTTTTAAGTTAGTAGCAATATATTTCCATTTAACTACGTGAAATATATTCTTGTGGACACTTTCAGTTAATAGCAATATTACACATATTTTTTTACTATGTTAACTCTTGTTATATTAAGATTGGACACCCTGTTCTTGTGCCAGTGAAGACATTTCTCAGACCTCAGCATTATCTGATTTATCTCTGAAGTCTCTCCACTTTTAGCAGTCAGAGTCAGTGAACTCATACAAACATAAATGGACTTTTCTGCACTGCCTCTAATCGAATTGGTCATTTTTGCTGCTGAATGGCTTTGTCTTAGAAAATCTTTTCTGACTGTGACAATGTGGTCTTTGGGTCAGTCCTCTTGCCCACTTTTCACTCAATGCATTGTGCTTGATTTCACAAGGTCCAAAATTTGTAATTTGAAGACAAGCAGAAAACAGAAATGAATGATGAGCTTCAGACGAGACACAAAAACACTGAAAAAAATGTTGAAACTGTCAAAAACTAGGCTACTGGAATAGGCTTTCACACTTGGTGATCAATTAATAGGAAGAATCATGGTTATTGTGTAGTGTCGATTATTGTTTTACTAGAATAATTAACTGTTGAGGGGAATTAGAGACAGTTGTGATTGGGTTTGGTTAATCCCTTGGTTTTCTTGTTTATCAATAAAGTTGATATCAGTTATAGTTTGAGTTAATAAAGTATGCTAGTGATGGGGAATGTTGGAATGTTCTGTAAGACCAATGATGTAATTGAAGGAGTTGGAGCGAGGCTTTAGCATGAAGGGATAAACGCAGGAGAATTATTGGATGAAGATGAAGCCACTAACGTGCCCCAAGACAACTGAGAACGAGCGAGGAGCCAACAGGAATGACTGACCCAACCTCCAGCAATCATCTCAACCTGAAGGGAAGGGTTTAGGGGAGGTGATGGGTGAGGTTTAGGGGTATAAAATGTAGTGTCATCACCGTGGAGCTCTGTCTGGCAGCAGACTGGCTGAGCCACCCTCAGCGCTGTGTCTCGCTTTGTGCCAGGGCAGACAGCCAAATTAAGTCTCCAATCACTGTGTTTGCTTTGTTTAATAAATTTCTAAAATTTCAAGCCGTGAGAGAACCTTTCTCACAAAACCTTTTTATATCTATGGACATCCAAACTTCTCTGGACTGCCTGTGCCAGGGCGTTGCCAGCCTTTAAATAAAGACTTTTGTACACAGACGTTTGAAACACACTTTTTATAAGCTGAGGAAATACTTCCTTTCTTCCTTTCCCCTCTTTTGTCTGAAGCTTGTTGAATGTAGCAGCCTTTACAATTTTGCCTGAAAGGGTTTGGTATTGTTGCTCCTTAAATAGGAGCCATTTAATCATCGAGTCTATTAGGAGACTAACTGGAACTTGCTATTCTTTAATTTACTTGCAGACTTTTTGCTCTTGCTAAGTGTTTTTGGTTTAGTGTTCTGGAACTAAATCATTAGCAAATGTGCTCAGTAAGGCCTGGAGGAACAAATTACCTGTTGAGGTAATTTGAAAGCTATTTTTTAATACTTTTTATTTGTGTGTAGGAGGATGGACTAAGCTGGGGGTTTTAGGAGATTTA
The DNA here is from genome assembly GCA_013396875.1 of Vireo altiloquus. NCBI lineage: Eukaryota > Metazoa > Chordata > Aves > Passeriformes > Vireonidae > Vireo > Vireo altiloquus. The sequence continues at coordinate 97,853 of VZRF01008925.1, forward strand.
CCTACTCTGAAAGTGTCACTGTTTGACTGTGTGGTCTCGGATAAATTATTTAAGCCAACATTTTCTAATTTGCATGACTAAATCAAAGTATGTAAAAAGGGCTTCGTTGTTTTAGGAGTTCAAACACTGCTGTTAAAACTTACTTCAGTTAAAAAGTAATTAATCCTCAAAAAAATGTATGACTTGCAGGAGAAAGGCCAATGGTGTGATTTTTATGTACCTATAGTGCATAAAGTCAGGGTACTTGGAGCTGTAATTCTTTCATAAAACCCTAAAACCTACAGGATAAGCTACATTTTGCTAATAAACATGCCCAAGTTTAAAAATATTTCTATCACTTAAAATTCAATCTGGAATCCATCCAAATGTTTTCAGTTTTGAAAAGCTAATGTAGATCTGTTTTCTCCTGCTGTTTTCCCCTGTTAGATGTAATTGAGTTTAGGATCCTTGAAGATGTTCTTACAGATCAAAAAGGAGGGTGGTTTCCCATGAACACCTTACCCAGCAGTGTCAGAATTATAACTCTGTTTCGATTTCTATACCCAAGGGATTTCATCCAGAATAAACAAGCACCTTAGAAGGCTTCTCTGCTAAAATTAAGGTGTGTTACAGATTCAGCTGGAAAATTTAAATGTACCCAAACTGCTTCCATCCCTTTCTTCCTGGTGCCTCCTGGTTCAGCCTCCTCTGTCTGTTTTCCCAGACAACAGTGATTCCATTATTTTATGGTTTTCACAGCTCTGAATCCCTCAAATTCTTGTAGTGAATCATAATCTCTAAAGGGCAAAAATGGGCTGCATTTCTATATGAAGAGTGAAATACACTTTAGGTATTTTTATATATATAATTTCTGTATTATACACAGAAACTCATTAGACAGAGGTTTAGATTTAAGATTTAGATAGGGAAAACAAATCTGATAGCACTGAGGGTCTTAGGCTTGTAACGGGAATGTCTTGGTGTTCTTATTTGTATTCCAGCCCCGAAAACAGTTTAAGGGTTAGTTGGATTTATTGTTTTAGGATCATCTGAGTGAAAAATAGAGGGACAGAAATAACAGGAGGTGTCTCAGAGTTCCAGGAAATAGCCTGAATAGAAGCCTCTAGGGTGCTAGGCCAGTGTATTTACTGTACAGTCATAAGCCCGCTCATTAAACGGCCATTAAGCAAATTAGAAAGTGGGTAACCACTCCTCACAGCCTGTTGTTTATTTGCAGGTCAATGCAGGCTAATAGAGCTTTTTGTTCTTCACAAACACTTCTCACGACATTAACAGATTTCAGTAAAAACCTACTTCATTTATTACCATTTCAGGCTCACTGGAAGAGATAAATAGGACATTAAACATGTACAGAAGTTTAAATTAGCAAAATCCCATCTGTTCCCATCCTTCCTCTAGAAAAGCAGGAGCCTACAATCCATCAGTCTTGTGGCACCAGCCAAGCAATTAAGGTTGCTGACACAGTCCTTTCAGAGTGGCACGTCGGAGCTGAATGCAAAGGGAGTTTTGGTGTGCAGCTCACGCTCTGGGGAAGGGGGAAAAAATCACACTGGCTTTTTTCAGCCCTTTTCCACCTCGATAGAGCATTGGAATGGCAGTTGAGAGGCAAAGAAGATAGTTGGCTCACTCAAAAAATCCAAAATTACCCAGTTTTACAGCTGAAGCCAACTCTGCTGCAATAATAATGACTTTTCTATGGAGACATAATTGTGGGGTGAAGTAGTTAATATTTCTGACATTACCAACCACACACCAAAATTATCATATGAATGAAACCCATGTGTCAGGTATCACATGTGAAGGAGGACTCAGGATGGAAACAGCTGCAGAAGTGGTTTTAAGATGAGTTCTGATAAAGATTTACTGCAAACCCAGAAGTCCTCAGCAGGATTATGAGAGATTTGAGCATGCAGCAAAATCTCAAGCAAAATGAACCACGTCCACAATATCAGATCCTTTGTTGGCTTAATTTTTCTGACAGCTGGGAACTGGGATTTACAATCAGCACCTTTCCAGCACATGAGAGAGTCTCAGGAGCTGAACTTGAACTGCTCAAAAGTTAATGTATTTAATTTCAGTCAGGGAACGAGAAATGTCACTTAGAATTATGATTTCTCTATTTCGGAACCTCTGTTTCCCTTCCTATAGAAATTTTGATGTATTCAATTAAATAATCTTTTCCTAAGAACAGGATTATGGAATCCTAATGCAAGTCTGTTAAGAAATAAATTATATCAAGAGGATCTGATTTGCATAGATCTGATTTGATTTAGATATTTTAGTTCCTCCAATGTTTTGAAGGAGGACTCAAAATCTAGCAGGTCACCTCTGTCAGAGATTTACCTGCATTTCTCAAAGGATGAATTAAATTATAAACCTTTATATATTAGGACAAAATAAGAGGAGATAACCTTGAGGCAGGACAGGTTTAAAGGCAGAAGAGGACTGGGAGAAGTGGGCCTGGTATAGCTCACAATAAGTTTCATGGGGAACTGGAGTGACAGGACAAGGGAATTGCTTCAAATTGAAAGTGAATAGGTTTAGATTGGGTATTAGGAAGAAATTCTTCCCCGTGAGGCTGGTGAGGTCCTGGCACAGGTTGCTCAGAAAAGCTGTGGCTGCCCCATCCTTGGATGCACCCAAAAATTGATGATGACACCTGCAACGTCTGAAACACCTGTCAAATTCTTATTATGGGTTTTTTTTCATAAAAATAAATTTTATAGTAGCCCCATTGTAAAGGAATGTCAGGGTCAATAGCCAGGGATTTAGTAGCTATGAGTACCCCAATTAGTAGTGTTGCTATAGTATTTTTCTCTTCTGAATTTGTTTTATGATTTCCCCAACAACACAGTCACGATATTAGTTACTCTCCAGTGCTTTCTAAAAAAAGGAAAGTTTGAAACAGATGAAGCTCTGACTGTTTCCAGATTTTTTATCCTGACTCACATGTGGGAATGATAATTCTGCTGTTTGAATCTTTTCCCTTCCAGAATTCCCAACTATTTTACAGTCCAACAAACAGGGAAACTATTTAACCCACCAATGGAAGAGTCACAATCTCATTGATCATAACTACTTTGGGGCACATTTGAATTACCATTCAACTGAATGATGGCTACAGCAATTATGTAAGAGGAAGGTGGTGAGTAAATCAGGCTGTCCTGATACTTAAGACAGACAAGCTTTAGCTCCCAACAGAGGAAAGGGAATGGGACAGAGCAGTAGGCATTTTATTAAAATAATTATGGAAGAATTGTAATTTTGTCAACTTCATCCCATAGTAAACAATAGGAAAATAACCATCATACTTATTAGGTGGCAGATTTAACTTCCAGGTTTTTTCTTCTTTGATAGATTGGAGAGCAAATGACATCACTGTGGGAAGTGGGAGATAGAAAAACTTCAGTCATGCCCTGGCAGAAGATGTGACAACACCTCTGATGAAGCAGCAGGTGGAATCCATTTATTGAAACCTTTCTACATCTGAACAAATCACCCTAAGCTACATTTATTGCCTCTGAAGAGCTGGAGTTTAAATCAGCTCTGGAAGCACTGGCATCTGGTAATAAAGCCTTAAGGTACCTGAGACCTCAGATTGATGAAACACCAGACCTTTAAGAGACCCAAGCTCTTTTGGACCACCAAATAGACTCCCAAAGGGCATCTCCAGCTGCACTGATGTTTTTGTTGAGCTGCCTTAGTTGAGGTTATAGGCAACAGAATCAATAGACTTAATGTGTAATTCAAGCCTTCCTAATGTAGGAAGTGAATCAGAGGAATTGTGCTCCTGCCGTTCTGTGGGCCTGATGTCCTCCAGCTACAGCAGAATCTCAGATAACTTTGTTCAGCATAGACACCTGCACTGTAGGCATCTCTAATTTAGTGTGGATGAATCCTGCTGGGATTGAATTCGGGCACTTTGAATATCTCCTGCTGAGCGATGGTGACAGGGGAGCACAGCTCTAGTACCACCATCCTGGCTCTGGACTGCTGATATTGGGCTCCTTTGGTTTTGTTATTGCCTGTTATCTTTGCTGAAAATCCTGTGATTAATATGGAAAAGTGTAACCGCTGCTGTGATTAACTTTTCCAATTCTAGGGTTTGGCTCAACAGTATCAGTTTTTCTGCCAGCCCCAAGCAAATATTAAGGACGTGTTGGAAATGATGACATACCCCATAAAATACTGAGCTTCTGTTTCATATAAACCACATCTGAATTGAAAATATTGGTCTTCTTAGATAGGCACTATATTTCTTCCCTCTGCCTTGCCACAAGCAGGCTCAGGGAGATAATGACCCTGGCCTTAGAAGGCCACATTATTCACCTTGAACAGTAGCGAGTAATGCAGTTTCAGTTTGCTAACAGTCCTGCTTCCCAGGCCTAAATTACCTGGCAAACATAGATGGATGAGCAAATGGTCTTCAGCACGAATTGATTCTCCCTCCTGGAGCTTTGCATGTTTGTGTCTTTGTGTGTTTGAGTCTTCCTTCTTCCCACAGATGACTGAAAAAAAACCCTTTTTTCCTCCGCACAATAGCACAGCTCTGCAATGAGCTGGAAGATGGATACCTAATCTAAGATGAATTCAATGCTAAAGGGAAAAACCTACTGATTATTTTGTGTAAGAAGAGAGAAATGATTGAGAGTGTCAGAGTCCCTCGTCTCTTCCCCCGAGAGCAGGTTAAAAAATCCATACTCCCTTACATCATTTGAATGCATTTTTTTCAAGACTTTTTCTGGTATTCCCTCACACTTACAAAACCCAGAGCAAGAACTAAAATAGTTAGTAAATAGTGTTGAAGACCAGGTTTGGAAGGGGATGCAAACTTAGGAATTTCGGAATTTGCAGGCTCTGTCCATTCTTGTGTGTGAACCTCAAGCGCACAGAATGTTCTTTCAAAGATCAGAGCTTGAGGAAGTGCTATTATTATTACTATTGTTATTATTATTATACTTTATTTCAATTATCAAAGAGTTCTTATCTCAACCCTTTACCTTTTTCTTATTCTCCCCATCCAGCTGTGAGAAAGTGAGCAAGCTGCCTGGTTATTGTGGCTGAGGTTAAACCATAGCAGTCAGCTCTTCACTGCTCTCCTTCATAAGTGGAAACACATGAAGAAGTATCTCCTATGATAGCACTTATTTTTGGCAGCTGGCCAGGCAGCTCTGAGACTGCAAGGCAAAGTCTGCACACCATGAAAGCAGAACTTGGCGTACCAGTGCTGTCAAATTCTTAAAAAAAAAAAAAATAAATAAAATCATAATTCCCAACAATTTTGTCCAGGTTGTCACCCAGCTGACCCTTGGCAGTTGTNTGGCCAGGCAGCTCTGAGACTGCAAAGCAAAGTCTGCACACCATGAAAGCAGAACGTGGCGTGCCAGTGCTATCAAATTCTTAAAAAAAAAAATAAAAGTCATAATTCCCAACAATTTTGTCCAGGTTGTCACCCAGCTGACCCTTGGCAGTTGTGACTTGCAGCATGAGTTAAGTGGCCAGTTAAATGACCAACCAACTTAGAGGTTGGTTTCACTGCTATAACTCAATGGACTTTTCCTCACATTTGTTGCAATTGTCTCCTTTGGGTTTTCTCTAAAAATAAAGAGAGCCAAATTGAAAACACAACGAGAGCCGTGGTTATCAGGACATCCTTCTTATCTCAGAGCTCTGGGATCAGTTATACGACTACAAAATCTGACGTGCGCTGAAAACTCAGAGCATTTATTTATAACTGGGGGTATCCATATAAATCCCCTGCTCCAATCATGTTCAGCTAAACAGCTTGAGGCTGCATTATTTTATTTTTAAAGACGTGGCTTTGCTGTCCAAACACAACCAGCAAAACCTGTCCTTGCTGCTTAATTTTCCTCCTTTAACTGCCAGGAATGTTTTAGTAGAGGTCATATTTTGATTACATTGACTATAAGTCAAGGACAGAAGGAAATGTTGGTTCATACCTGTTTAGCACCACCAGCACATTGAAACCCACATCTTTTTCTCCAGAATTTCAGCATGGGAAAGTTTGATGTCTAAAAGATTTTAATAAAACTGTAGATTTTTCCACATGAGATAAAAAAATGCAGTCTAGTATTATCAGTCATATTTCATTAGTGTGAAGTATATTTTATTCAATACTTTCTGCACAATAGAAAGGACTCCATACAATGGTAATGTTAAGATATTCATTTAGAGGGAAACTTAAAGGAGTGTTTTCTTTATTGAAAGGAAAACATTTTGACTTTGTCAGAACTATAAGATGAAGTGATGATGGTTCATTTTATCATTTTCATGTTAAAAATGCCACTGAAATAGGGCACATTTCTTTGAAGTGTTTAGATTAAATTGCACGTTCTGCTGAAAAATTGTCTTGTCAATTTTACTTGTGGCTGGTTTTCCTTCTCCTTTTCATCTTATTGTCCTATGTATGTCAGGTTGCCAAGCCATCCTTTCCACTTAAAACTATCCAGTTTTGGGGTATGAATTTCAGGGGGGAAGAGGAATAGTTTCTAGTGCTGTTACTGACAAAGCAGCACATTTCATGCTGTAAAAAAATATTTGCACTGTGCTCATCCCCACTGAATTTCATCGAATTCAGGACAGACGGACCAACTCCAGTCCTTAATTTA
>VZRF01008926.1:0-20968 GCA_013396875.1 Vireo altiloquus
CCCCCGGATCCGGGACGGCCCCGCCGAGCAGCGCCCGCCCCGTCGTTAAAGGAACAGCGCCGAGCCCCGGCTGCGAGCGGGGATCCATCGTCCGGAGCCCCGGCACCGCGGATCCACCGTCCTGAACCCCGGTACCGCACACGCGGATCCATCATCCNCATCCACAGCCCCGGTCCCGCACACGCGGATCCATCATCCACAGCCCCGCACAGGCGGATCCATCTCCCGCAATCCCGGTTCCGCACAGGCGGATCCATCTCCCCCAGCCCCGGTCCCGCACACGCGGATCCATCTCCTCCAGCCCCGGCTGCCAGCTCGCAGTACGGAGCTGAGCTCTGTTCCTGCCCGCTCCGGGGCTCTCCCGCATCCCCGCTGTGTTTTTCGCCCTGGTTCCCCAGCCGGCTACAAAGCAGACGGGAGGGCAGCGTTCAGGCAAAGCCCAGCTCAAATCATGGCATCACAGAACGGCTTGGGTTGGAAAGGGGCTTAGAGATCACCTAAAGTTCCACCCCCGTCTTAGGGACACCTTCCAGCAGCCCAGGCTGCTCAGAGCTCCATCCATCCATCCCAGCCTTGAACACCTCCAGGGATGAGGGGCAACTAAATACACTCAAGAGTTTCCTGAACGTGTTTTTGCTGCAAATCGAACGATGTTGATGTGATTGTTCAGGCTCCCAGTGCCACAGGTCTGGTGTGAGCCACGCCGGAGGCATCCCTGCCCCTGGGGCTGTAACTGGGACACCTTCAAAGCCTCTCTCCCAGACCTGAGTTACTTCAGAGCCTGCAGCTCCCCCTCCAAACGCTCCCAATCTGCCCTTCCCGGGCCTGCGATCATTTCCAGATGGGTAGATGCTGCTGAAGGGCCCCTTTGATTTCAAAAGGTCTCTCTGCAAACACAAAGGTCACTGTGGCAGCACGATCAGGGCCTCGGAGAAGGATCTTTGCGAGGAGAAGCACGGAAATAAATAGAAACAATCATTTAAAGCCACGCTGCCAGGCAGGGAGATCACTCTTGTTCAAATAGTGCTTTTTGTGTGACCTCACACGAGCTTTAACCCTGAATTTTCACAGCTTCCCTCAAGCAAAATTATACCTCCTTGAAACGCTTTTCAGGACAATAGCGGTGCTAAAAATAAGAGAAGGGAAAGTTAAGAGGTGCAAACGAGGGAGGAGAGCAATGGCTCAGCTCGGGTATAAAAGAGAGGGAGGGCCCACAAGGTAGGAACGCACAGAAAGATCCTCCTGACAAAAGCTGCCGAGGAGAAGGCCCCACTCACACAGAGAATTTATTCAGAGGAGATTATGCAAAAACCGGGAGGATCCCAGCAGGGGCTGGAGGGGAGAGCGCCGTGAGGTCAGTGGGCACAAACAGCCCTTAGAGGAGTTCCACTCCAAAGGGCTCTCCTCATCCCAAACCTGGAATCCACATCCCTGTGGCACTGGGGACACTCAGGTTCCATCGCTGGATCCTGGGGTGTGGGAGGTGATTTGGGGCTGTCCCTCGCCGTGCTGCTGCAGCAAAGCTTCCTTGGAGTACGCGGGGTTGTTTTCCTCCTGGTGGCTCCTGGAGCAGAGGAGATCAGCAGTTTGGCTCAGTCTGGCTTCCCCAGGCTCAGCAGCTTGCCAGGAGTGCTGGAATCCTGCTGCAGGTTGCAGCTCTGGCCTGGGAATGGACTGGGTGGGTTTGATCCCAGTCCCAGAAATGAATGGACGCACAGATAAGAAATACCTGATTAAAAACACTGCCAGGCAATGGAGTGAAAGAGCAAGGAGCTGTTTGGGAGATAAGAGGGAGCAGAAAAGCAATCAGGGAGCACAGGAGGGACAGAGATGTGGAAGGGACTGGAAGCTGCCAAGGGACAGAGTGGTCGGCAGGTGACACTGGAGAGAATTCCCCAAGAGCAAGGAATCTATCTGAGACTTTGGGGCAGGTCTGAGCTGCCAAACCAATGCTCACCTGGTGTCAGTCAACCTTTCTACCTTTGCTGTTTGCTCCTGGCTGGGGGTTAGCTTGGATGGAACCTTTCCTGAACGCCAGGGAAGGTGAAACATTCCCCACAGCCCCTCGCAGGATCAGTCTGACTGAACATTAATGACCTGGGCCAGGATTTTCTGGTATGTGAGCACATTGCAGCCTTTTACTGGGAGAAAACTTCCATTAAAATACCTCAGCCACGGCTGAGAATGAGGTTAAGGGGAAAAAAAATGTGCTGCTAAAATTCCAGCTGAGCTTTGCTGTGAAGTTCCAGAGCGTGGGAGCAGGGACTGCATCTGACACAGGACTGGCCTTGGTGCCTCTGCCACCCCTGGGAAACACCATGAGGTCAGTGGGCACCAACAGCCCTCAGAGGAGTTCCACTCCAAAGGGCTCTCCTCATCCCAAACCTGGAATCCACATCCCTGTGGCACTGGGGACACTCAGGCTCCATCGCTGGATCCTGGGGTGTGAGAGGTGATTCGGGGAAATCCAGAAATCCTCGCCAGAAATCCTCTCCAAAATTCCTCACTGCCTCTTCCTCACCTCAGAGCTCTGTTTACAGAAGCTCCGTGTCACTCTGGCACCTTGGAAAACCACCAAGGGCTCGATGCCTGCTAAGACTGGACTCAAAGACTCGCTCAGAGCCTTCCCTGGCGAGCGAGGGAGAAGCAGAGCAGAGGGTGTGAGAAGTGCTGCAGCATCCACACAAAGCTCTGCTCGCCTTCCCTGCATGCAGATTTTCCAGGCAAAACCAAAATGTTTGTAGCCACCTCGTCTTCACCACTTGCCACCCACCAGGTGTTGTGTGAATGCTGCCAGGGGCGATGCAGAAATTCCTGCATCAGCTTCTGCAGGAATGCACCTGACCTGTGTGGTGTTGTGGCCCTCCACCCCCCAAAACATAAAATAAAGTAAANTTCCCCTCTTAATCCAAATCTCTTTTAGGCAGTCAGGATGCCCAACCCCCTGAGCACAGGAGCTTTTAAGAGCAGAGAAAGTCCTTTCCCTTTGCTGTTTCACCCCAAAGTGAGTAATCAGCCTGTACTCCAGAGGCCATTAACACCCAAAGTTTCCCCTCCCGTGGAGGAGAGAGCATTAATTACTGCTCCTTTCTCATCAGCTTACAGTAAAGCTCTGTGGCCACTTTGCTTATTATGAGCGTGAAACCAAAGCATCCCAAGCACCACAAGAGCACATCAAAGGGGGACGATGTTTGTTGTGAACCAGCAGCTTATTCTGAGAAATAATCTGGGTGACTCCGGGCTGGGGAGGCTGGAAAATGGGGAAGAGCATCTTGCTGGGAGCTGCTCTGCTGCCAGAGACCTTTGGAGGAGCGAAAAACTCTCTCCCATGCTGTGTGCTGCCAGTTTGGGGTGACCTCAGGGGGGTCTCAGGGGGGTGCAGCCCCCCAGCTCTGCCAGCTCTCAGCTGATCTCAGTTCCACACGGCTCAGCTGCTGCACAAACAGCTTCACTCCCCTCTGAGGGCTGAATCAACAACCACAGTGCTCTCCCCAAGAAGCTCCAGGCCCTCCAAACTGCCCCTGCTGCTTCTTCCAAAAGGCCTCTTTGCCCACCCAGCTCGCCTCTGCCTTGGGCATCACGGACAGAAATTCGGTGCAGGAGCTCTCCTGGTCTCAGGGAAGGGACCCAGCCGGGCACGAGCTCCGTGCTATACCCTAAGGACAACAACGAGCCCTAAACATCCAGCCTAAACCCTCCCCCTGCGAGGTGATTAATTAGGCTGTGTCTAATGAGCTGTGCACAGCACCCTGGCTGGGTGAGGGCACGGAGGAGATGGATGGAGCAGCAGCACCAGGGCTGTCAGTGCCAGGGGTTTAACACCAGGTTCTGCCCGCTCACAGCAGACCAGGAGCACCCACAAACCTGGGAAGCAGCAGGATCCTGGCCCTGCAGGAGCTGGGGAGCAGGATGGAGCTGCATGGAAGGGGTTTTGTCTGTGGATCACCATGGTTTATTCCCCGGCCCCAGCAGGTTGATTTCCCTGAGGAGAGCTCTGTGCACGCTCAGAGCTCTCTCCAGCACTCCGGTAACTGCTTGCACAGATGGAGCTCAGGGCAGGAATGTGAAGCCCTGAAGGGGGAGGAAACCCAGACTTTTGGCTGTGCTCTGCAGACCTCACTCAGCAGTCATCCAGAACAGCCCAAAAGATCTGAAACCTTCCAAATTTAAATCCACCAAGAACGAGCCTTCACCGCCTGCTCAGTGCTCGAGTTCTTGTTTTGTTTACTCCAGTGTGAATCCCAACTCAAGTTGGTGTAGCTGAAGTCAGAGGTCAGACCCAAACCTTCTGCCTTGAGCTCTTTAATCTCCCATCCTTCATTTCTTGTGCCAAACTGCTTTTGAAGCTACCCCAAAGAATCATCAGTGCTTTCTGAAGGATTCGATCAGGGCAAGTATTTTGGGGAGCCGAACACACAAAACTCAGCTATTTGCTATTGTTCCCAGCACTAGAGAACTAAAAGAGCTCAGGGAGAGTTAATTGGATTTTTTTTTCACTCTCCTGGTCCCCCAACTTGTAGATTAAATCCCAGCTATTATCAGGAATATTACTACCAAGGACCTATGGCTTGATCTGAAGCCCTGGGAAAGGATTTGTGTTGGGGCATTCAGCGGAGATCTGACTGTTGCAGAAAGGAATCAGGCTTCGAGTCATTTCTTGTTAATTAAAAGCGATTTCAGCATCCCTTCGGAGTGTTCCCTGCTGCCCCTCCTCAATGCCCTCCTTTCCTTGGCAATTACATAAACCAAGCTTCTGAATGGGGGTGAAAAACAGCTTTAGTGGCTTAGAACAATGCCCAGCATCTTCTGGCTCTGACCTGGTTACCACCCTATTCTCTGTCCTGGGCAATTAAGGGGCTGAGCAGTGCAGCAGCCTGGGTGTAATTAAACGAGCAGGCTCAGTGGCAGAGCGCTGGGATGCTGATTGAGTGCTCCCAAGCTGCTGCAGATGCCTGTCCAGGGATGTTGTCCCGACTGGATGCAGGTTAATTGGGATTCCACACTCAGTGATGCAGCTGCAGGGAGGGTGGGAAGGGCAGAAGGGGAAGGGGAGTGGTGGGAGAGGTTCTCGGGGTGTGCAGGAGGGGTTCTGCCCCTTCTCTGCTGGATAAATTAATGAGAGGGGACTCAAGAGCACGAGCCTGGCGTGACCTGGTTCAGGTGGAGGAGGGAAGTGCCACAAAAATAATAATTCTGCAGCCACACCAAATCCAGGCGAGGATCCCTCACGGGGCTCCTGAAGCCCTGAGAGAGAAATCCTGAAGTGTGGGAGATCCCCCAGCCTAAACTGGGCTGCCCTTCCTTAGGAAGGCCTCGAGAGCTGGTAACCCAAACTGTGCCAGGAGACACTTGGGGGTTCACACTGACCCTGTGGATTTGGGAAGTACCAGGAAATCACTGGAAAAATCTCCCTCTGCTCCTTACAGGGCTCAAAGCTCCTCTGTGGGGCAGAGCAAGGCTGTGCATGTGGCACTGAAAATTTGGGCTGGTGTCCCTTTTGGTCCCCTGTCTTCTGCTGGGGGCAGAAGTTGTACCTGAAGAGTCAAACTCTCAATCCTTTTCTGTTTTAAGTCAGGCTTGGTGCTCCTTATTTCCTCCTGCTCTTATTTTCTGTCCTGCTCTCACAGCCCTGCTCCTTCCCTTCACATCTGGATTCAACTACCCAGCAGCAGCAGGATCTCTGCATTCCTCCCCTCCCTCCTGCCTCGCGTCCTGTTCACAGAGGGAACAAACACAAAGAGGGGGAGGCCAGAGAGAGAAAAAGGGGGACAGGGGAAAAGGATGATGGCGTTGGGAGGTGAAATCATTTTTTCTTTCCCTTTCCCGGACTCAGCTCTTGGCCTGCGTGGCTCCCAAGTGCTGCAGGAATTCAGGGATCCCATTACAATCCCACTGAAAAAAGTCTTTTGGAACTGTTCTCATCCCTGGAAGTGTGCAAAGCCAAGGTTTTGAAGCAGCCTGATTTAGTGGAAATGAGACAAAATGAGTTTTAAGGTCCCTTCTAACCCAAACCGTTGTGGGATCCTGTGAAAGCTGCCCTCAGTGGGCACAGGGGAAACCCTGCAGCCATTTCCAGGGCTGGAAAGGATGTGGAATGCCCTGCAGGTATCTCCCACAGCCCAGCCAGGGGAGTGGGAATCTGCTCCCATCCCCAGGCACGCAGAGAGCTCCGTGCTGTGTTTTGGGAATGAAGCAATCCAGGAGGTCAGAGCCGATTAAAGTCCATCGGAGATAAAACCGGGCGAGGTTCTGGGAGCAGCTCTGGATCACACATTCCCATGAAAGCAACCAAACATCCTGCTGGGAACATCTGAAATAACAGCCCCTGGGGGATGGCTGGGATGCAGGGAAGGAGCTTTCATGTCTTTTCCAACCCAAACCAGGAATAAAAGCAATTCCTCTCCGAGCGTCCTTCCACCCCTGCTGCTGCTGGCGGGGGAGAGGTTAATTTAAACCAGCACAGTTCAGGCTGCAACGATTCCTGTGGAATTTAGGGGGGAAAAAAACCAAAAAAAAACACCTCGAATTGGTGAGTTTTTAATTGGGAGGCTGACCAACGAGCAGATAAAGCAACGCCAGTGTGGAGTTAATAGGCTTTGAAACAAAAAGGATGTGAGCTCTCCGTGCAAGGCAAGAGATATTATAAATCTCAGCGAAGCCCTCAGATTCTAAAAGGATATAAATCTAATTAAAGTGATATAAATCTAACAGGAGAAATACACTGTAAATCCAGCCAAAATGATACCCATCTAAGGAAAGCAATGCAAATGCACCAGAAACACCATAAATAAAAGCAAAGCAATATAGAAGATGTAACGGAAGCAATCTGAACCCTAAATCAAGCGCCATAAATACAGCAGGATGATCTAAAACTAATTAAAGTGATTTATAAAATGGACATTTCGAGAAGAATCACGGCCCACAGAAGAGGAGAGGAGCTGGAGAGGAGGACCAGGAGAGGTTTATGAGCAGTAAAACCACAAAGAATCGACCAAGGTTAATGAGGTTCTGTGCTCCAGCTGCAAAAAGGGTCAGGGAAAAAGAAGGGGAAATCTCCTCTTCCCCACAAGGCTGAATCCCATTTTATCCTGACCCACATTTCACAGGGTGAGGCGGCAAATTGGGGATGGTTTTTGGGGGGAATGGTGAAAATAATGCCAGGGGAAGCAGAGAATCTTCCAGCCCAAGGTGCTGGGAGCTTTGGGGGATCCTCAGCCAAGCAGGAGTTGGTGAGAGCTCAGCAGAACTCAGCCAGCACAGCCCTGACATTCCTCCCCCTACTCATTCCCAACCCAAATCCTCCTGTGCACAGTGAAGCAACCAAAAGAAAATGAAGGATTTTGGGGATTTTCTCCACCCCCCTGTTCACCTCCTGTGTTTAAAGGCAGAACAGTCCCAAATCTGCTGTGTTTGCAGACAGACACAGTAGGGACTATTTTTGCCTTAAACTGGAAAAATGTACATTTGTAGTTTCCATTTTCCTCCACTTGCACATAAAATAAATTCCTGAAGGTCTTTTTTTTTTTTCCTTCCACTTAAGTGATGCAATAATTGACATAATGCAGCCACAATCCACATAATCGTAATCAATAATGCTGTTTGTCTTTGGGGAAAAAGAAATCAATTCCAGAAAATAACCAGATCTGCTCAAAATTCTGTCTCCCTTTAGTGAAAAGAAAGTATTTTCATTCTGAATAATAAAACACCCTCGGTTCAGCTTTACAATTGTGCCTTTCCCTTCCAATCTCCCTCCGAAGTGCCATATGTTTTATACTTGCAATTCCAACATTTTCTCGTGCTTGAAAATCATTTGAGCATCTGCAGTGGCCTGGATTTCATTTTTTTTTTTTCCAGAGCAAAGGAAAAGATCTATTTTGTGGAAATTCACGGGGAAGCAGCAACCCCCTCCCCAAACCCCCAACCCCAACGATTTATGTTCCAAAATCAGCCTGGAGGAAAATGCAAATATTTTTCTGGCAGATTTAGCTGGGAATATTTCCTGTGCTTTCCTGAAGTATTAAGGCAGGATCAGCAGCCACTGAGACAAACAGCTTTAAAAAATAAAAACCAACCTCAAGTTAACCAAAATGTCCATTTAGTTTATTTATGGACAGATGGACACCTGGGGACAGCATTCGTGTCAATGGGAAATTAAACTCATTACACCTAAAACCCATTGGATATTGTTTTGTAAATTATATTATATTAATTATGTTCTTTTCTTCTCATCAAATCGTGGGGATCAGCTTGAAACAGAGCAGCTGGAGATGATCAGGGCAGAGTCACCACTTTGGCCATCCTGTCTCTGATTTGAGGTTCCTCCAGCCAAACCTCCCAGAGCTGATTCCCTGGAACTGAGGATGTGAGCCGACCATCAGCATCCCCCAAATCCCAGCCTGATTCAAGCTGGAAGGAATGAGATGGAGCAGCTGGAATGAATGAGCTGGAAATTGGGGAAGAGGTGACTCAGGGCTGATACACACAGAGCCAGACAGACGCTGCAGTGCCTCCTGCTCCTCGTGGGCACCTCCAGGGTTCCCAAACCCTGCTCCAGCTCCCAAAACTCAGCTGTAACCCCAAACCCTGCTCCAGTGTTCCCAAACTCTGCTCCAGCTCCCAAACCCTCCTGCAGCTCCCAAACTCAGCTGTAATCCCAATCCCTGCTCCAACTCCCAAACCCTGCTCCAGCTCCCAAACCCTGCTCCAGCTCCCAAACCCTCCTGCAGTTCCCAAACCCGGCAGTAATCCCAAACCCTGCTCCAGCTCCCAAACCCTCCTGCAGCTCCCAAACTCTGCCCCAGCTCCCAAAGCTCAGCTGTAATCCCAAACCCTGCTCCAGTTCCCAAACCCTTCTCCCATTCCCAAACTTTCCTACAGCTCCAAACTTGGCTGTAATCCCAATCCCTGCTCCAACTCCCAAACCCTGCTCCTGTTCCCAAACTCTGCTCCAGCTCCCAAACCCTCCTGCAGCTCCCTGCCCCAGCTGTAATCTCAAACCCTTCTCCAGCTCCCAAACCCTTCTCCAGCTCCCAAACCCTGCTCCAGCTCCCAAATCCTTCTCCAGTTCCCAAGCCCTTCTCCAGCTCCCAGGCCCTGCTGCAGCTCCCCGGTGACGTTATCCCGACGCGTGGCTCCTGGAACGAGCCCACCCTCCCTCATCCCTCCCTCCCCAGCTCAAGGTTGATGTCCCCACAGGCAGCGAGATGGAGGCAGGCCAAGGGACAATCTGTTCCTCATTGAGGTCATCCTGCAGTTCGCTGCTGATGTGGCGTTTGGGGGATGGAGCAAAGCAGAATCAAATAAATAATCCTTTCCTCGCCTGGCCTCAGCCCCCTCAGATAAAGCAGGAGAAGCACAAGGCCAGCAAAGGAAATCAAACCCTTCCAGGTGACTTTACCCTGCACCCACACCAGTGGGGGAAAAAACCACAGCAGCTCCCCAGCCAGGCGCAGTACCAGACTTTACAGGAATATTTTTCCTATCTCCAGTCGGTCTTTGCAAAGTTTTGTTTGGTTTTTTGTGTCTCTCGCCGTTATTTCAGAGCAG
Organism: Vireo altiloquus; assembly: GCA_013396875.1. Taxonomy (NCBI): domain Eukaryota; kingdom Metazoa; phylum Chordata; class Aves; order Passeriformes; family Vireonidae; genus Vireo; species Vireo altiloquus. The sequence goes on from VZRF01008926.1 coordinate 9,547, forward strand.
GGGCTTCCCCCAGCCCTGCTCTCCAGGCTCTCCCTGCTCCCCTGCTGTGTCACTAATGCTCCACCTCAAAGCACAGCTGCCCAGCTCAGGCATTTTGTTGGGTTCTGGTGAAAAATCGCAGCTGCCTGAGAATTTCCTGGTGCTTGGCCTCCCCTCACTCGCCCTCCCCCCTTTTAGGAGGTGGGGAAAGCAGGAATGCAAAAGCTGAGAAGCCTCCAGAGCTGGGAATATTTTTCTTCCCTCCAGCCCAGCTTCTGCCTTCCCTTTCTGTGGCAGGTGAGAGAAATCAGCAGCACCTTTCGAGAAGGCACCCCAAAAAACGGAGACTCAAATCCCAGAGCTCCCAACCCTCCCTCATGAGAGACCTAAACCCTGAATCTCAAACACTCCAAGGGCTGGAGAGGTTTGGCTCGAGATGTCACTTTGGATGTGTTTCTGCAGAGTAAAACCAGTGAGCTCCACTACCAGACAGTGACTCAGGGAAGCAGAAAAAGCATGAAAGGAGACAGCAAGGAGGCACAGGAGCTGGAATCAGACAGAGCTGCCAGCGAGAAGCCTCCTTTGTGTGCCCAAAGCAGGAGCTCACGGATTGATTGAGGACAAACCAGGATGCTCCTGCTTGTGGCTGCCCTGCCAACCACTGCCAGGTTGGGCGGACGTGGAGCTGGAAGTGCCAGGCTGGAGAGGATCCCTCCCGCTGCGGGTGGGTGAGGAATTTCCTCTTGGCCCTAAGGAAATCTGCAGCCCAGGATTAATTGAGCGGCGCCTCGCGCTGCAGGAGGAATCTCGTCACATTCCCTTCACAGCTCGTGGGCCAGGAGTGCCAGAGAATGTGAATTCCTGTTGGGATGGAGCCAGGGAAGGGTCAGGGCACTCCTGTCTGTGTTAGAGGGGAAAGAGATCCCTTCTGCTGCAGATAAGAGGCATTAAGTACAGCGGGAGGGAGGCCTGAGGCACCAGGCTTTGCTTGCTCAGAGCAGAGGCAGGAGGGAAAAGAGAAGAGAAATCTCCCTTCCCTCCTTCCCAGGGACACTCCTGAATGTGCCTCTGGCAACATCTGGCATTCCCTGGCCCTGCCCAAAAGCTGGGAAGACACCAGCGCAGCCCTCCCAGGAGGTGAGGAAGGGGTGACCCCCTGGACAGTGGTGAGGAGGGGGTGACCCCCATTGTCCAGGAGGTGAGGAAGGGCTGACATCGTTGTCCAGCTCCAGGACACTGCCCCAGCAGTCCCCAGGTCAGGATTTCGGCACTGCAGGGGCTGCTCCGTGCCTGGCGCGCTCATCACAGCCCAGGATGGGGCTGGGGGAGGTGGGCAGGGGATGGATTCCTGTTCCCTGGCACGGAGGGCTCCAGCCAGCCCTGCTGAGGCAGGGAAAGGCCAGGCAGGCTCTGATTCCCCCAGCCCAGCCCTGGAACCACCACGTGTAGGACGGGAGCCTCTTCACCCCTTCTCCTCTGCCTGTAGCCTCAGCCAGAGCCCTTCCCCAGCACCACGTGGAGAATGTGGCTCTGTTTCAAGGGACAAAGTGCAGGAGTTTCTCATTAACAGGGAATGAAAAGTGCCTGCTGGGATCCAGCTGCGGCAGCTCCCGTGGAGGAGGGAGGAAGAGCGCTGAGGGGGAAGAGAGAGGAGGAAAAGGGGAATCAAACCAGAGTTTTCAGTTTGCGAATTCATCTTTCTCAGAGCTCTGAGCCTTGTTGTCCCTGCGCTCCTTTCCTTGAGGATCCTGCTGGACCCTCCCCGACCCCACTGTGTCCTGCTCCTCAAATCTTTTGGGGAATCACAGCTGGAATGGCCTTGACCTCAGTGTAACCCCCAGCAAAACACGAAACACCCCTGGGGCTCCCCAGGCACCCTGAGCCCATCCCAGGACGCTGGGAGTGGGGAGCAGGGAGGGCTCTGCTGTCCCAGGCTGTTTAGGAGCAGAGGAAAGGGTGAAGAGCAGCAGCCCTGAGCTGTTTACATCACCCCCAAACAGAAGGAACCGAGCTGCGGTTCCCCCAAGGCAGCTGCCAAAGAATTTACCCAACATTCCAAGAAAAAAGCCTCTTTTTTTTTTCCTTTTTTTTTTTTTCCCACCTACGGAGTTGGCTGCAAAAGCAACCTCTCACTCCACGAGAGGAAAGAAACCCATATTGTTGGGGAGAGCCCACTCCTGCCAAACAGCCTGACCCACGTGGGCCGGGGCTGGGAGCAGGAGTGGCACAGGGAGGGAATAAAGTGGCTCTTTATGTGGTGGCCTGGCTGCACGGGGCCGGGGGTGAGGCACAGGCAGCAGAACTGGAAAGGTCAAATCTCACAACAGCCCAGAGAGAGGGACAGAGAGGGACAGAGAGGGATAGAGAGGGATAGAGAGGGAGAGAGAGGGACAGAGAGGGAGAGAGAGGGATAGAGAGGGAGAGAGAGGGAGAGAGAGGGATAGAGAGGGAGAGAGAGGGAGAGAGAGGGAGAGAGAGGGACAGAGAGGGACAGAGAGGGATAGAGAGGGACAGAGAGGGACAGAGAGGGACAGAGAGGGACAGAGAGGGATCTTCCTTCTGGAGGAGCTGGAGCAGCAGTAAGAAGGAGAATCCGAGCAGCAAATGTCCCTGGGAGCACAGGAGAACCTCCTCGGGCAGCAGCACATTGCCGAGGCACGGAGGTGAAGGAGCAGAGAGATATGGAAGTGGGAGAAATGAGGGGAAAGGAGGGAAAAGGCTGAGCCTGGATCCAGCAGGAGATTGGCATTGATTGTTGTCCCCAGCTGTTCATTTGGGATTGGTGATGGCAGAGGGAGATCTGCTCTGCTCTCACCCCACCCCACGTCCCTTCGCTGCCACTCTGTGCTGAAAGCTCCTCTAACCTGAGCAGGGACCTGCTGGCAGCTCTGGACCATGACAAGTTTGGTCAGGGAGAAATTTTCCAGCTCTCGGCCCTGTTCGTGAGAAGTTGCTTTCTCATGAGCAGGGCTGAGAACCAGGAGGAGATTGTGTAAACCATCCTGGGTGTTTTGTAAAATATATCTCACAGGTGGTGTTTTGTACATTTTGTTATTCCTGACTTGTTATTCTGTAACTACCCAATAATGCCAAGAGGTGCTCACCCAAGAACCAATGATTGTGTCCTGCTCTAGCGACCCTGGGTATTAAAAAAAAAGCAATATTTTCTTAATAAATGGCTTTTATGGCATCTTTCATCTGAGGTTCACGCCGCATTCCTTTCCATCCCCGCGTTCAAGTGCAGCAGGCATCTGCCACCCCTCGGGACATTCCAGAAGTGTCCCTGCCTGGCCCTGAGCTGTCCCCAAGCAGGGGCTGGCGCTGCTGGCAGGGCTGCCCTGCCCATCCCTGCCCAATCTTTCATCTGAGGTTCACGCCGCATTCCTTTCCATCCCCGCGTTCAAGTGCAGCAGGCATCTGCCACCCCTCGGGACATTCCAGAAGTGTCCCTGCCTGGCCCTGAGCTGTCCCCAAGCAGGGGCTGGCGCTGCTGGCAGGGCTGCCCTGCCCATCCCTGCCCACCTCCTGCTGGAACCTCGTGCTGAGGGTGAAGGGCAGGTTGCAAAGAGACAAAGCCGCGATCCCATTGCCATGGAGATGTTAATTCAAGCCGAGTTCAAAGGAAATTGTTCCCGCTAAAGCTAACAAGGCTGGCAGGAAAGCCCCGCTGTCAGAAAGGGGCCAACTCCTCGTAAAAAGGGGGAAAGGAGGTGGGGTCAGAGAGAGAGAGGGGCGAGAGAGAGGGGCGAGAGAGAGGGGCGAGAGAGAGGGGCGAGAGAGAGGGGCGAGAGAGAGGGGCCCTGCTCAGAGCAGGAGCTCCGAACGGAGCCGGAGCTGCTGCCGAGCCTCCCCCGGCAGCACCGGCACAGCAGCGCAGGCAAGAGCGGCGATGCCAGGCAGCATTCCCAGCGCAGCTCCTGCCGTGCCACGGCGATGCCAGGCAGCATTCCCAGCGCAGCTCCTTCCATGCGGGCACCCAAGGCAGGACCGAGCAGGGCAGCACAGCCCTCCCCTGGCACTGCAGCCCCCCTGGGCCCATGGGTTGTGTTCGGGGTGATGGTTAATCCCGGCAGGGCTGCTGTGAAAGGCTGGGTTCTGTTGTGGTTTTTTTGGGGGGTCGTTCCCAGCCCCGCAGAGGTCGGGTGGCACTGCCCCCGGGTCAGCTGGCACTGAGGTCGGGTGGCAATGCCCCGGGGTCAGCTGGCCCTGAGGTCGGGTGGCACTGCCCCGGGGTCGGGTGGCACTGCTGCAGGGTGTGAAGGTCCGCACGGAGCTCCCGGGCAGGAGGCAGGGAAGGCAGGGATTGTCCCTGCAAAACCCCCTGAGGAGGGAGGCAGGGAAGGCAGAGAGCACAGAGTGGACAGGGGAGTGCAGAGCTGCAAGGTCAGGACACAGCTCCGAAAGGGATGGGGAAAGCAACCCTCTGCCAACCCCCTCCCCTGCCCCACAGGAGCGCTTTGAACACCTCCCCTGAGCCCGAGCAGGAGCAGACCTGCTCAGTGCAAGATTTGGGGAGGTGTGAGCAGCACAGCTTAGCGCTGGAGAGGTGAACTGTGGTTTTAAATAAAAGAAAGAACAAAAACCCCAAAGTCAGGACAGGCTCTTCCAACCGAGCTAGGAGATCTTCCCATCTCCTCCTCCAGTGCCAAGAGGAGAAGTGGTGCTGGGGTGGAACTGCTGCCTGCCAGCCAGAGCAGCGACAGGAGCTTTCATCTGGAGCAGGCAGCGCTGCAGAAAAGTCCTGGCCGGCAAAGACTGACCCTGAGGGAGTCCTGGCCAGATCCTGGCCACTGCTGGCCACCGAGGCACCTCTGGGAAGCGGCGAGCAGCACAGCTCCCCTGCCATTCCCCCTTTCCCTCCTTTCCATCGCCGTGGCTGCCTCCCTGCAGCCCCTTCGGGCTCAGATGTGTGCCAGGGCCGGGGTGGGGAGCAGCAGCAAGAGCTGAGAGCTGGGCACTGCTGCGGCTCCCACATCCCCCTGGCATGGCCCTCTCCCACCTCCTCATCCTCCCCAGCTTCCAGGCTGCTGCTGCAAAAAAGGAGATTTTTGCTAATGGACAGCGGGGAGACTTCTCACAAATCAGAGCGAAAATGCTTTCTCTCTCCTTTTTTCTCTCCTTCTTTCCCCTTTTCCTGCCACCTCTCCCATTCCCCTGCCAGCTGGCTCCTCTCCCCCTGTGTCACTTCAGGGGCTCCCTCCTGGAGCAGCCCTGACTTTTGGCCTCCTCAGCGACGACGTGCCCGAGCAGGAGGAGAGAAAGTAAGGAAAAGGGGAAGGCCAGGCTCGGGTTTCTCGCTCTGTGTGTGCAGGGAAGCAGAGCAGACCTGGATGTGCTGGGTTTGAGGATAACAACAGGACACTGGCATCTCTCTGGGCTCACAGCTCACCCGTGGCCACGTGGAAGGAGAACACAGAGCCAGGGCTTGGATCTGCTGGAGTAGTCTCAGGATAAATCATATCACAGCTGCCTTCCTCAAAATAGAGAGGTTTCTTCCCCCTGCCCAAGGCTTTATCTACAAGTTAAATGCTTTTAGAAAAGAAAAACAACCAGTCAGAAAAACAACCCAGGCAGCCACAGTTCATCTTGTTTCCCATTTATCTGTAATCCTGAAAAATTTGCTCTGGCTGTGAGGGAGGCCCTGGCACAGAGGGCACAGAGGAGCTGTGGCTGCCCCTGGATCCCTGGGAGTGTCCAAGGTTTGGAGCACCCTGGGATAGTGGAAGGTGTCCCTGCTCATGGCAGAGGGTGGACTGAGGTGGTTTTTAAGGTCCCTTCCACTCCAGGATTATCCTGCTGGGGAGTGAGGCAGCATTTCTGTATTCATCTACAATAATTTCTGCCAGCTCCATCCCCTCTTTAGCCGCAGACCCTGAACTAGGTGCTCTGATCCCATGACAGTGCTGAGATGTTGACAACCCTGCTGAAGGAGCCATGGTTTCCCCTACTCTCCAGAACCAGAGGGAAGAAGGTTTTCCCTAAATCCTCCTCCCCAGAGAGCGAGCTCAGCTCGGGGTTTTGCCTCTACCAGGAACTTGGCAATTTCCCTTTGGGACCTCTGCCTCCACTTGCCCCGCACTCAGCCCTTTTCCCACTGATGATTAAACCTGTCTGAGGCAATCCTTAGACTCATCCCTACCCCTTTCTGATTGCAGAACATCACCCATTCTGTCTCCTCCGTGACCCTTTTTGTTCTGCACCCGAAGAACTCAGGCTGGGGATTTTCACGCCTCTTCCAAGGTTACTCAGCCTGGCTTTTGCCAGCTGATTCCTCCACACACCGACCTCTGCTCTCCCTGCTGATCTGGCCTGTTTCTCCATCCCTTGCAGGCATTCTGATGACTCTCACCATCCTTTTGAGGTGGTTATTCATCCAGCTGGAACTGGAAACCTCCCTTGGAAGGTGTCCTCTCAAACGTTTTGAACTCTGCTTGGTTCTTTTGGGTTTTTTATTTTAGAAAAATTGCCATAGCTCCTCTGAGCTCCTGAGTCCAATTCTCATTCCTATGGATTTCTCTCCACCAGTGAGGGTTTGCCTGTTTGAAATCGAGGATCTTCTTTGCAAGCTTTGTTTGCCTTTCCATTTCATTTAAATTGAATCAGCAGTTAATCTCTGAATGCGAGGCTGCTTTCTTCGCGTGGAGCCCCCATTGCTTATCGAACCCCAGGACAGGGCAATGCCTTTCCTCGCTGGTTCAGTGAGCACTGGTGAGGAAATTCATCTCCATCCCGTGCCGGGATGGATTCCCTGCTGTTATTAATGTCATTGATTTTCAGGCTAAATAAGAGACTCCCTTCCTAAGAACACATTTTCTCAGGCTGTGTCAGGTGAATAATTTTGCAGGATTCTCTTTCCACGTCCCTGGGAATGCACAGAACCCCCCCTGACAGTGCCAAGACCAGCCCAGCTTCCCTTCTCTACTGATCTTAAGCCTCAGAGATTCTTTTTACAGCATGTCAGGACTTGGAGGATTCTCACTCTAAAGCTCTGTATTGCCCCCTTTTACTGCACATCCCTTCGGGGAGTTGTAATTATTTCAGATCTGGTCTCAGAGTGCTCCTGCACTTCATCAGAGAGCTGCAGCACATCCTCTGAGAGCAGGGCAGGCTGCAGATGGTGAGGAGATGCAGTTCCCTGAACTAGGGAGCTGCTGAAACCAGGATTCAGCCCAGAATGGACAAGGCTTTACCTTTTCTCTCACTTCTAATCTCTCCAGCTTCAAAGAAAAAAAGAGTTAAACCCCAAAATTGTAGTTAAATTTTCCTCTCAGTCACCATTCAGCAACTGCTGGATAAGTGCAAAGAGCTGGTGTGGACACAGGGCAGGAGTGCAAAGCATCCTCTGCACCAGCACCTTGATTTAACGTGTGCCAGGGCTTGGGGGGCGATACAGAAATCATCTCCATCCCCATCACATCCCTGCAAGAAACCAGAGCGATCAATGCACAACACTCAGGGCATTCCCTCCCACTTTCTATTTGAGTTCCTGTCTAAAACTCTTCCCTTTCTCCTCCTGATGCTTCTCCCTGAGCTGTAAACTTCCCCCCAGCCTGCCCAGGTGGGCATCAGGCCAGGGGCTGGTGTTTGCTTGGCTCAGCTCTGGCTGCTGCCAGGAGCCACCGTTTGGGGCCATATGTGGTGTTATTTACACGGGGAAAGGAAGGGAAAATGTATCTTGGTGCAGGAGGAGCTGAGAGGGAAGGGGAGCAGGGTGGGGTCTGAGCAGACACCCCAGGCCATGGGAATTAGCACAGAGAGAGCTCAGGCAGGAGGANCCAGGTGGGCATCAGGCCAGGGGCTGGTGTTTGCTTGGCTCAGCTCTGGCTGCTGCCAGGAGCCACCGTTTGGGGCCATATGTGGTGTTATTTACACGGGGAAAGGAAGGGAAAAAGTATCTTGGTGCAGGAGGAGCTGTGAGGGAAGGGGAGCAGGGTGGGGTCTGAGCAGACACCCCAGGCCATGGGAATTAGCACAGAGAGAGCTCAGGCAGGAGGAGGTGAGGGGCTGCAGCACAGCCTGGCGATGGAGGAGGGCTTGGATGGGCTCCTGGAATCGCTGCCACCAGCTGGGAGACTAATTTAGTTTCTGTTCTTCCCCCCTTCTCCCCATCCTCCCTCTTTCTCTCTCTGAATAGGGGAGGAAGGCGGCCAAGGGCTCTGCTCCAGCCAGGCTGGGTCGCTCAGAGGAGGAGGAAGCACCAGGGAGAGCTGGAAGGGCTTCCTCAGGCTGAGCTAAACGCTGAAGAAGAGCTCTTGAAATCCCTGACAGGTCCTGGCCTGTCTCCAGCATTACCTGGAGTGGAGCAGCCCAGGGACTGCTCAAAACCCCACGGCAGTGGCAGGGAATGAATGAAAGAAGAAAAGAAGCAGGAGCTTGAGGATGTGGAGTGTTCTGTCGTCTCCTCCTCTGCTCTCTCACTGGTGCCCGGCAGCAGCTCCACAATTCTGTGATCCCAGCACAAGCAACCATTCCCCACTCAGCTGCTGGAGGTGCCACCCTCTGGAACAAGACATAAACCCGACTCTGACAGCTCGGCGTGTAAAAAAACCCTCCCCTGGCAGCTCCTGCCAGCCTTATCTCCCTCCCTCAGCCAAGCTCCAGGTGAGACGCTGAACAAAGCAGCCCTGATGAGCTGCCAGGATTTTAATGAGCGCTTCCCACAGACACCTTCCCCGTGCTGAAGCTCGGCCGAGCAGGTGCACGCTGAGCTCCCGGGGAGGGAGAGCTCTGTTTGCTCCCCGCTTGTTCAAACAGCAGCGGCCGCAGCAATCCTCCCCTCTCAACCATCGCTCCGGCGGGGAAGTGGCTTTGTTTGGCAAGGAAATTGTCGTGGAGAGCGGTTTGTGTACACGGTGCTCGTGAGGGGATAACGAGAGTGCTGATAAGATAGCGCAGGGTCAGGGGATTCCAGCCGGGAGGGAATGCGGGGATGGGAAGCGCTGGGAATAACCCTGCAGGGGTAACGCCGATCCCGCCCGGGCTCTTCTCTCGGGCCGTGCAGGGAGAAGGTCTTGNAAGAGTTAAACCCCAAAATTGTAGTTAAATTTTCCTCTCAGTCACCATTCAGCAACTGCTGGATAAGTGCAAAGAGCTGGTGTGGACACAGGGCAGGAGTGCAAAGCATCCTCTGCACCAGCACCTTGATTTAACGTGTGCCAGGGCTTGGGGGGCGATACAGAAATCATCTCCATCCCCATCACATCCCTGCAAGAAACCAGAGCGATCAATGCACAACACTCAGGGCATTCCCTCCCACTTTCTATTTGAGTTCCTGTCTAAAACTCTTCCCTTTCTCCTCCTGATGCTTCTCCCTGAGCTGTAAACTTCCCCCCAGCCTGCCCAGGTGGGCATCAGGCCAGGGGCTGGTGTTTGCTTGGCTCAGCTCTGGCTGCTGCCAGGAGCCACCGTTTGGGGCCATATGTGGTGTTATTTACACGGGGAAAGGAAGGGAAAATGTATCTTGGTGCAGGAGGAGCTGAGAGGGAAGGGGAGCAGGGTGGGGTCTGAGCAGACACCCCAGGCCATGGGAATTAGCACAGAGAGAGCTCAGGCAGGAGGAGGTGAGGGGCTGCAGCACAGCCTGGCGATGGAGGAGGGCTTGGATGGGCTCCTGGAATCGCTGCCACCAGCTGGGAGACTAATTTAGTTTCTGTTCTTCCCCCCTTCTCCCCATCCTCCCTCTTTCTCTCTCTGAATAGGGGAGGAAGGCGGCCAAGGGCTCTGCTCCAGCCAGGCTGGGTCGCTCAGAGGAGGAGGAAGCACCAGGGAGAGCTGGAAGGGCTTCCTCAGGCTGAGCTAAACGCTGAAGAAGAGCTCTTGAAATCCCTGACAGGTCCTGGCCTGTCTCCAGCATTACCTGGAGTGGAGCAGCCCAGGGACTGCTCAAAACCCCACGGCAGTGGCAGGGAATGAATGAAAGAAGAAAAGAAGCAGGAGCTTGAGGATGTGGAGTGTTCTGTCGTCTCCTCCTCTGCTCTCTCACTGGTGCCCGGCAGCAGCTCCACAATTCTGTGATCCCAGCACAAGCAACCATTCCCCACTCAGCTGCTGGAGGTGCCACCCTCTGGAACAAGACATAAACCCGACTCTGACAGCTCGGCGTGTAAAAAAACCCTCCCCTGGCAGCTCCTGCCAGCCTTATCTCCCTCCCTCAGCCAAGCTCCAGGTGAGACGCCGAACAAAGCAGCCCTGATGAGCTGCCAGGATTTTAATGAGCGCTTCCCACAGACACCTTCCCCGTGCTGAAGCTCGGCCGAGCAGGTGCACGCTGAGCTCCCGGGGAGGGAGAGCTCTGTTTGCTCCCCGCTTGTTCAAACAGCAGCGGCCGCAGCAATCCTCCCCTCTCAACCATCGCTCCGGCGGGGAAGTGGCTTTGTTTGGCAAGGAAATTGTCGTGGAGAGCGGTTTGTGTACACGGTGCTCGTGAGGGGATAACGAGAGTGCTGATAAGATAGCGCAGGGTCCGGGGATTCCAGCCGGGAGGGAATGCGGGGATGGGAAGCGCTGGGAATAACCCTGCAGGGGTAACGCCGATCCCGCCCGGGCTCTTCTCTCGGGCCGTGCAGGGAGAAGGTCTTGCCAGGACAGAAAAACAGAACTAGAAGAGCTGGGATTTCCAGGATTTCACCCCCGCGATGGAATCTGGGGTGTTTTCCCTGCTGTAAACCCAACGGATCCCTTCCCGGCATGCGGGGCATTCCAGCGGGGAGGAGGAGAGGGAAGGGGATTATCAGAGCCCCGGGCAGCCCCGGTGCTGCTGGAAAGGGATCCTGAGGGCGCTGATCCTGCCGGGGACCTGCAGGATGGGCATGGAGCAGGGGAGCAGCGCACGGAGAGCCTGGGCTGCACTGCAATCCCAGTGGATTTACCCTTTAGCAAAGCACGGGAAAGCCAGGAGGATGACACCCGGCGTGATACACCAGGGATGGACTCGTCCCTCCGGCTCCAGCATCCTCCTTCCACCAAAAACATGGAATTGTGACAGCACGCCCTGCCCCTGCGCAGCTCCCGGCACCCGCTCCCATCCCGAGGTGGAGGGAGCTGACCCGACGTGTCCTGGAGGGATTTTCCAACACTCCCAGGTTTTTGGGGCCCATGACAGCCGTGTGTGGGCCACGGAGGACACCTAGTGGCTGGCAGCCCGTGCGGGGTGTCCTGCCCCACAGCACCTCCTCTGCTGGGCTCAGCTCTACAGCCTCTCCTCTTCTCTCCATGTCCTTTTCTGCTCTCCATTTCCTTTCTCCATCTCCGTTTCCCCTCTCCATTTCCCCTTTTCCATCCTCATCTCCCCTCTCCATCTCCGTCTCACTTCTCCATCTCCATCTTCTCCTTCATCATCTCCATCATCTCATCTCCATCTCCATCTCCGTCATCTCCATCCCCATCTCATCTCCGTCATCTCCATCCTCATCTCCCTCATCTCCCTCTCCCATCTCCATCTCCC
>VZRF01008926.1:24586-35929 GCA_013396875.1 Vireo altiloquus
CTGGCGTGCAGGGCCATGCCGCGCCAGGCCTTGGGCTGTGCCCGTGCTGCTGCTGGCAGTGCCCAGCCTGCTCCCTGCACCTCGTCCTGGGCACTGTGCTCCCCACACGGAGCTGCCACCGAGGCCAGAGAGAGCTGGCACACAGCAAATCCTGCCCGGGAGGGGATGGGGAGAGGCTGGATGGACAGGGAGGGGCAGGGATGGATGGGCAGGGATGGACAGGAAGGGATGGACAGGCAGGGATGGACGGGCAGGGATGGGCAGCTGTGCGACCAGGACCTCATTTTCTGCCCTGACTTTGAGTCAAGTCCTGCTGAGGATGTTCCCTGAGCTGAAGAACAGTCAAAGGTTTGTTTTGCTGGGTGGGAAGAGCTTTTTCTGCCACCAGAGCAGGTAGGAGCAGGGCAGAGGCAGGTAGGAGGATGTGAGGGGACTTTGGGGTGGAGGGGACTGCCCAGAGCAGCGAGGATGGAGCATGTGGAGAGAGGCAGGAGCAGGATGAGAGGGGCAGCCCCTGGCCATGCCCCAGCGGGCTGGGAGCAGGCACAAGCAGGTGCTGAAGGAGGGTCTGTGAGCTCAGTGCCACTGACGTCAGGGCTGCCACCCTCGGCTCATCCCCAGCTCCGTTCCAAGGCAAACATCAGACATTTTCCATCAGGCACTGCTTCCCTCGGGTGCCAAATCTCACTCCCATCCCTGCAAGCCAGGGCTGGTGTCCACACGCTCCTGGTGAGTTACAGATCCCTTCCCAAGCCTCCAACATGGAGCAGATAAGGGAGCTGGGAAGAGGAGCTGTCTCGAGCACTGCCTGATCCCGTTTCTATCTAAATCCCAGCCTCCAACACAGCCACTCTGTGCTGCTGCCTGGAGCAAAGCAGCCTTGCTGGCCTTGCCTGCAGCCTGCTGATCCTGCTGGTTTTGCCTGGAAAAGGGGATGGCGTGACACACACACACACACACACACACACACACAGAGCTGTTTCCCAGCAGCTGCCACCACCCTAAAGCCAGAGGGTGGGATTGGGCTGCACAGGGATAATGCTGACCCAGGACTGCAAGCCCAGACAAGGCAGCTCAGTGCTGCTGCTGCTGAGTCAGAGTGGTGGATGCAAAACCCTCCCCGAGGTCTGGTCCTGACCCTCCACCTGCCTGGGCTCCTCTCGTGTTATCCTGAATTTACTGCCATGAGTAAGGCAGCTTCGGGCCCCAAGTTCATGCTCCTATCTAGATTTCCTATTTATATTTTTATTTATCTCCCAGAATTGATGTGAATTTTTTTCACTCATTCTCCCAGTGTTTTCCCTCTTCCCCTCTCTCCCTGTCTCATATTTCTCTGGCTGTCATGTTTTTTTTCGTTCTGTATTTACAGTGGGAAGGGAGAGGGGAGCAAATGCAGAGCCACACGTGCAGGCACACACATGGGCTGGATATTTGTCTTGCTCAGTCACAGGGTGAATAAGTGTCCTTGTTCCAACACGTTTTCCTGTTCCACTTCCCAGGGGCTTTTCAGAGAACTCTGCTCGGCCACACACCAGGGCTGAGCTCTGCCTTCACACACCTTTGCTGTGCGTGGTGGCCTCACTCCTCAGCATTTTCCCCCTTTTCCTGATTTCCAGGAACCCAGCAATGACACAGAGCCCACCCAAAACCTCCCTGCAGGGCAGCTGGAGCTCCTGGGGTGCTGAGCTGGCTCCACAGCAGGGCCACAGCCACTGATGGAGGTTTCTGTGCAGCGCAGGAGCTGCAGGAGCAGGATTTGCTGTGCCAGGATTCTCCCACATCCGTGGGATTGCTCAGCCCTGCTGCCTGGGGTGGGCTGGAGATGCCACTCGAGGCTTTCCCAAGAGGTGAAGGAACATTTGGGGGGCATCACATGTGCTCTGAGCAGTGAAGATGATGCCTTAGGTTTAACTTTTCTGTGTTCCCAGCCCTGCCCTGCCCAGTGTGACTCTGCAGCTCCCTGGAGCTCGTTCAGTGCTGTTCTCTCATGCTCACACTGACATAACAAAGCCTCTCCAGCTCGCTCTCCAAGGACACCCAGACCCTCCTGGGCCCAACAACTGCAAACCTTCATCTTGGGGAGAGGGGGGCAAGCTTGGGCAAATTCCATCCTTGCCTGGCTTCTGCTTGGGCAATTGATGCTGAGATCAAAGTGGGAAGAACTCGGGAGCTGGCATTGTCCATGTTGGGATGCACTGAGGCAGGAGCCTCTGGAGCCCAGAGTGTGACCTCTGAAGGCCTTTCCAATCAATCCCTCCTTTATTCCTTTATTCCTGCCTAGTCTCTGTCTCTAGGGAGCCATTTAAGGTATCAAAGACCCCAATGAAAAGCCCAGAGCTGACCCCAAATCCATGGCTTTGCCAACGTGCTCAGCTCCTCACCAGCACAGAGGGGAGGAAGCACTGCCCCTCCTCAGCCTCTCCTCTGCCCCTGCCACCGTGCCAGGCTGCCCAGTGACCCAGGCTGCCTCGGCAGGGACAGAGCCACAGTTTCTGTCCCCAGGGCAGGGAGTGCTCCATGCACAGCTCTCCTGCTGGACCACAGCCTGCAGGGATGCTTGGCTTGGGATTGCCAAATCCCGAGGATTTCAGAGGATTTCACACGACTCTGTTAACATCTGGCTGTCCTTTCCCTTCTCTCCCTGCCAGGCCTTGTCCTGCTGCTCTTTCTCCTGCTGTTTCCCAGCTTTGTCTCCAGGCTGGGCTCTGTGGGTCCCACAGATCCCATCGGCTCTGCTCCTGGAGCTCTCTGACCTCCGCAGGGAGCTGCACTTGGCTCTTGGGGAGGCAGAGGCTGCACGGAGAGGGAAACTGGGAGCAGCAGAGATGCCTGAAGAGGCAGACAGGGAACCATGAAGGGAAGGGAGACTCTATAAAGAGACTGAGTGATGATGTTCCTTCTAACGAGGAGCTTTTTCCAGCTCCATCCTCACCCAGTTTTGGATATGTGGCCTTGTTGAGTCCCTCCCATCGCTCAGTGGTGCCCTCAATCCTTCCCCAGGCTCGTCCCACAGCACTTCTCTCCCACTCCAGGACTGCAGCAGGACAAGCTGGACCAGCACAATTCTTCAGAGGGAGCAAAGCTGTCCCTGTGCCCTGCTCCAGATGTGCAGGAAAAGAAGCTCCAGGGGGAAAAAAGCAGGTTTTTAAGCAGTGGGACAGGGAGAAGAAGGTCTCTGTTTGGGGGTTTGCAGTGTCTGGATGTTTCCCAGCTTGGGCAGGCTGCAGCTTCCTGAGGCACATGATGGAGATGGCATTCCCCAGCTCTGCAGAGGTGGATGGAGGGAATTTCTCGCTTGGATGCAAATCCAGAGAGAGTTAAACCAACAAAGGGATTCCTGCTGCTGGGGGCAACAGCAAAATGTGCTGAAAGTTATAATTTCAGATTAAAAAGAGCTCCATCAAAGGAGATCCTGGGGGCCACAGACCCTTGATAGCAGCTACACCTCAGGACCAAAACTTTTTGTGGAAGTGCAACCTCTTGCAGCCACCCAGATCCCATCCAGCTCTGCCAGCTGCAGGGTAAATAAAGAACAAATAAACAACAAAGAGAGCAGAATGTTTTATAAGACTTCTACAGCCCTCCGAAACCATAAGACTATACCAACTATCAATTTCACATAAATAATCTCTCTGTCTGGCAGCTTGCTTTGCTCCCAGAGATCCCAGAGCACTTTAAACAGGCTGGAGCAGAGCAGAGTCTCCATCTCCCAAGGCTGAATGGGGAACCATCCATGAAATCCCAGCTCCAGAGTCACTGAGCCTGAAAACTGCCACTGCCCACAGTCCCGAGAAACCAAAGCAGGAGGCAAGAAATCTCCAGTGGTCCTTTTCCAGTCCAGCTAAGGAATTTCCCTTCCTGATCCAGGTTTGGAGGTGTTTTAGTGCTGAGCACACACCTGAGAGGCTCAGCCAGCTCCACCCAACTTCCCCCCCTCCCCTGGGCCAATCTCCGGTGAAAAGGAGGTGGAAAAGAAAACAAAAGCTCCAAAACCAATGACACAGAAACCAAGTTAATCATCAAAGTGCGGGGGGAGGACCCTTCGTGGCCTCAGCAGGCAAGCAGCAGGAGCCTTGAGACGCGGCTTTAATTAATTAATTATAAACAATAAGAACGTGGTGCAACAAGCCCTGTGAGCACGTCGGAGGCACGCAGGATCCTCTGCACAGTTATGCAACGTGCTGGTGGCTGCAGAACCCTGGATCCTGGGCTCCAAGGCTGCTCCAAAGCCTGGCCTCTGCTCCTGTGGTGCTCCCCTCATTCCTCGTATTTTTAAGGAGCAAATTCACCCTTTTTGATCTGGCACTGGCCTCTAACTCAGCCTCCCCTCTGTCTGTCCTCTCATTTGATGCTGAGCTGTCACTTTGCCCTTCATCCTTCCCAGACCCAGCCCAGCCCCGTGCAGGGGTTGTCCCCCCCAGGCTGCACAGATCCTCTGTGCTGTCACACCTCTGTCCCCACCTCGCACACCGTGGGGCACTCACGTCCTGCCTGCAGCTTCTGCCAGGAATTAGGATTCCCCCTGGTCCTGCTCATAGCCTGCAAGCCTGGTTTGAGCCCTGGGTGGTACCCTGGAGGAGCTCCTTGGATGCTCACAACACCCTGAAAGTCCAAACCTTGGTGGAGGAAGCCAAATCCTGACCAGGACTTGACCAGAACTGAAACAAATTAATCCCCCAAATTACTGAATCCTGCTGGTTCAGCTTTCCTTCCCTTCATCCCCTAATCTAAGACACACAAACTGATGGTAACGTCATCACAAACATCTGAGCTTCACCTTATGCCCTATAAATTGAGTCTATCTCATCTAAATTGAGTCTGTCTCATCTAAACTGAGCCTGTCTCATCTAAATTGAGTCTGTCTCATCTAAACCCAGCCTGGGGAAGAGAAGGCTCCAGGGAGACCTCACTGGGTCTTTCCAGTACTAAGGAGGTGTATAAAATGTGAGGAGAGGAACTTTTTATATGGGCAATGGTTTTACACTGAGCAAGGGCAGGGTTGGAATAGGTGTTGGGAAGGAATTCTGTGCTCAGAGGGTGAGGAGGTCCTGGCACAGAGAAGCTGTGGCTGCCCCTGGATCCCTGGCAGTGCCCAAGGCGAGTCAGACGGGGCTTGTGGAGGGCATCCCTGAACATGGCAGAGGTGAAATGAGATGGGATTTAAGGTCACTTCCACCCCAAAACATGAAATCACAGCCCAGAGTCTCTGCAGAGCTGCCCTCTCTTCCAGGATGATGCCTGAAATGGCTCCCTAGAAACAGAGACCAGGCAGGAATAAAGGAATAAAGCAGGGATTGATTTGAAAGGCCTTCAGAGGTCACACTCTGGGCTCCAGAGGCTCCTGCCTCAGTGCATCCCAACATGGACAATGACAGCTCCCGAGTTCTTCCCACTTTGATATCAGCATCAATTGCCCAAGCAGAAGCCAGGCAAGGATGGAATTTGCCCAAGCTTGCTCCCCTCTCCCCAAGATGAAGGTTTGCAGTTGTTGGGCCCAGGAGGGTCTGGGTGTCCTTGGAGAGCGAGCTGGAGAGGCTTTGTTATGTCAGTGTGAGCATGAGAGAACAGCATTGAACGAGCTCCAGGGAGCTGCAGAGTGACACTGGGCACTGCAGGGCTGGGAACAGAGAAAAGTTCAAACCTAACATCAAGGAGAGCCCCACAGACCCCCCTGGATGTGCTGCTGCCTGAATCTGATCCCTGTGAGAGCAGCTCTGAGCCCCAAACTCGTTCTGCCAGCTCTGCTGTCACGCTGGGAGCTTCTCCCCTGCCCTGCCATTGCCCAACAGCCCCCACACGGCTCCTGGAGCCATCTCCGAGCTCTCCCACAGCAGAACCACCCTGGCTGCACCTCGGCGTCGCATTTTCTGGGCCCGGGATTTATCCCACGTCAAGGTGGAAGAAATGAGAAAGGGCTGGAAATATGCAGGGGATGTGCAAGGCACCGAGGATTAGTGGGCAGAGCTCGGAGCAGGCAATTACCAGGCAGGCTCCCTGCTCCTGCTTGGCTCCGAGTTGTGAGAACCACGGCCAGTGAATCATGGGCTGGCTGAGCCAACTCTCCCTGACTCCCCATGACTTCATCCCTCGCTGCTGTTTGAAAACCTGCTCTGGAGCCTGTCTAAAGGAGTGCCCCGGGGTTGGCTTAACTGTTTCTGTTCTATTTAGTTTGAAGTGGACCCAGTTTCTTTCACTTTTTCGTCCCAGGGGAGGTTTATTTTCCAGGCACCAACCACGTGCGGTGATATCGTGGAGTGGAGATGCTTTGGTATGAGTGATAAAACACCCAAACTTTCTGGTACAGTGACCTAAAAATGAAGTTCTAAACAAGAACAGCAGCATCATGAGGTATTAATAGAGAAGAGCAAGGATTTAGAGGTGTCCCAATCTCAAAAAATCAGAGGATGCAAAAGATGAAAAATCAGAGAAAGCAAAAACCCTGCACAGCAATTTCAGGGGGAAAAATAAAACCCTTTCATTTTGCTGAAAAAAATTTGCAGCTCCCCAGTGCATGCCTCAGTTTCCCTAATTGCTACGTGGGGTTACCAGCCCAGACCTATTTTGCAAAGGTGTTGTCAGGTTTAATTTGCGAACCTTTGAAAAGCTCTGCCGAGTCCTGGAGATGAAAGGCGCTGCAGATGCCAGCCCTGGGTGTGTGCTCTGAGTCACAGGCACAGCCAGGCAGCCGGGACAGCACCAGGGGACACCTGTCCTGTGCAGGGACCCAAAATCCCAGGGGATGCTCCTACAAAAATCAACTCGTGCTGGAAACAGCAGGAGCCACCCCTGGGAGGGGTGAGGGTAAGGAGATGTCCAGGCTGGGCTGTGTTTTGGATCCTAAATTCCCTGGAAAAGGAGTGTGTGATTGGCACTTGGGATGTGAGGTCTCCAGCACAAGGAGGACATGGAAGTGTTGGAGCAGGTCCAGAGGAGGCCACGAGGTCGATAAGGGGGCTGGAGACAGGCTGAGGGTTGGGAATGTTCAGGCTGGAGAGGAGAAGGTTGTGTGGAGACCTCACAGCACCTGCTGGGACCCGAAGGGAAGCTGGAGAGGGACTGCGGGTCAGGGAATGTCACAGCACAGTGGGTTCAGACTGAAAGAGGGGAAATTTGGGTGGGATATTGGGCAGGAATTGTTCCCTGGGAGGGTGGGCAGGCCCTGGCACAGGGTGCCCAGAGCAGCTGTGGCTGCCCCTGGATCCCTGGCAGTGCCCAAGGCCAGGCTGGACATTGGGGCTGGGAGCAGCCTGGGATGGTGGAAGGTGTCCCTGCCATGGCACAGGTTTGGCACTGGATGAGCTTTAAGGTCCTTTCCAACCCATCCTGTGATTCTGGGATTCGCTCTGGATTTGCAGCAGTAAAACCAAAATCTAAAACTTCACCCCCTTAACCTTTTATCTGCTTTACCCACACCAAAAATCTCATCGAAGCATCAGGAAAACAAAGCAAGGCCACCTTCAGCCAAGCCAGACCTCTTCCCAGGGATGTTTTTTTGTTCCTCAAGGATTAACCTTGGCTGGAAAAGCTCTGCTGAGTCTCTCAGTACACGTGAGAACAGGAGCCTCCACCCTGCAGTATTTTTAATTACTTGGAGACTTACAGGACTGTTGATGTTCTAAAGAACAGCTCAGCCCAGCAAGCCAGGGGGAAAGAAATGCATTTATGTCAGTCAAATTTTTCTTTTATGAAACCAGCTCCTAAAAAACGGCATTGCCCTTTCCTGCGCCAGGGAATGAATTCTGACTCATGAAAGGCTGTGGGCCTATTAATAAAAAAATATTAATGAAAGAAATGCCCTTTCCCAACAACTATTATCCAAAAAAATGCAGAATGCTGAGGCATTTTTCATAAAGAGAAAGTGGTAAAGACACGCAGGCAGCGAGAGGAGCTCAGAAAAAGAATTTCACTTTCTTTCTGTCTCATTTTGCACAGACAAAAGCTTTAGAAACTGTATTTGTAATTTAGGTTCTTTCCTTCTCCTATCAGATCCAGAATATTTGCTGTTCCTGCTTTGCCTCTGTTTCCTCCACACCTCAATAAAAGCTGGAAAATGCAGACCTGGATTTTTACCCAAATCCCTTCCAACAGGTGGTTCCTGGTGGATGTTTAAGGAGATTTTTTTTTTATGGGTAAAAATCACCTTCTCCAGCAGCGCCACTGGGGCGTTCTGAGAAAACTCAATTAAGCACAAATCTCTGGCGTGGTTAATTTGCACCCTGGGCATTCCTCTCAGAGAAATCTCACTGAAATTCCGAGTGCAATCCCAAGTGATGCGAGAGGAAGATCAACCTCGTTCCTTAGCAGTCGCTGGAATCCACCAGTGCTCATAAAGAGCTTTTTTTTCCTCCAGAAATCCTCTGTGATTCCAACAAGTGAACATCCCCCAGGAGTTCAGCTGCTGGAGAAAGATCTATTTTTAAAACTTCTTCACTTTTTTTCCTCTGGCAAGAGATATTTTGACTGTCTAAGCTGCAAAATGGTTTCTCTTCCAGGTGTGTTCCAGTTCCGAGGATGTTTGTGGATACACCTGAACCTTTCCTTATCTCAGAGCACACAATGGGGTTTTATTTTACCACTCATCTTTTGGAGATTCCGTGGCCTGTGGGAAAAGCAGGCCCAGCCAATTTTTACCTGTTCTGATCCGTGGCTGGGTTATTTCCAGGTCTAGATGGACAGACCTTGCACAAACCCAAAATAAAATCAAAATAAAGATAATGGGGCCATTTAAACCCAGTATTAACCCTGC
Source organism: Vireo altiloquus (assembly GCA_013396875.1). NCBI lineage: Eukaryota > Metazoa > Chordata > Aves > Passeriformes > Vireonidae > Vireo > Vireo altiloquus. Next base: position 33,333 of record VZRF01008926.1, read on the forward strand.
GTTTCTCCTCCCTCCTGAACGCAGCAAGCCCTCGGGGGAGCCTGGTCGAAGAATGCTTTATTCTAGGCGTTCATTTTAATTACAACCCTAATTATTTTGGTGCACGGCTATGACCCAGTTAACAAACCCACCTTGGGCACCTCGTGGTCTCCCCGACCCTGCCCATCTCTGCAAGGAGGGAACCTCAGCCGCTGGCCAAATTATTTTTGAAACAAGCGGTGGAACTGGTTGCTACATCTTAATGAAAACTATTTTTTTTTTTTTTTTTTTAAGGAGACATTTCTATGTATATCAACAGCCCTTCCTCCCCAACCTGGTTAGACAAGAATGTTCCTGGGTGTGGACTGCCTTGTATAATTAACTGCACAGCTGGAGCTTCTGATCCCTCCACGTCTGCTCCTTCCTTTCCTCCTTTCTTCCCCCCTGCATCCACCTCGGGCTTGCTGCTCCTCCTCGCAGGAGCCGCGGGTGCGTCACTGGGGCAGAAGCTTTCCCACATTCCAGAGCCATTCCTGAGCCATTCCTGAGCCGTTCCTGAGCCCTTCCCGAGCCATCCTCGCTGAGACCACGGCCAGGTAGAGCCTGCCTGCCTCGGAGCTGGAGCAGAGACCTGTGGAGACATGGAAGCAGGGAGCGCGGCCAGGACCAACGGCACCGCCGGCAAGCCCGAGGACGTGAAGAGCCCAACTGCCCCCAAAAAAGAAGAGGAAGCCAAGAAGGCCACGAGCCCTGGCGGAGGCGAGAAAGAAGCTATAAAAGGCACGGGCGGTGCTGCGTTGGAGACGGGGCAAATCAAGAGCTCCCTCTTCTCTGGGAGTGACTGGAAGAGGCCCATCATTCAGTTTGTGGAGTCATCCGACGAGAAGAGGTCAACCTACTTCAGCATGGACTCGGCGGACTCCAAGAAGATGCAGTTTGCCAGCGGCCAGATCGGAGACATGAGGAGACCAGGCCTGTCCTTCCCGGAGAAGGGCGACCTCAGGAAGTCTCTCTTCTCCTTGGATTCCAAAAAGAGCTTCCTGCCTGCTGACGGGGAAGGGAGGAAGTCCTTGTTCTCTGCGGGGCAGATGGGGGACCTGAAGAAATCTTCCCTGCCTCTGGTGGAGACGGGAGACCTGAGGAGACCCTTCAACAAGGCCGACAGAGCCGCGGGCTCCCGGCCCCGCGTCAAGCTCGAGGATGTTCTCTGCGACTCCTGCATAGACAACAAGCAGAAGGCAGTGAAGTCCTGCCTGGTGTGCCAGGCTTCCTTCTGTGAGCTGCACCTCAAGCCCCACCTGGAGGGAGCAGCTTTCCGGGACCACCAGCTCCTGGATCCCATCAGGGACTTCGAAGCCAGAAAATGTCCTGTGCACGGGAAGACCATGGAGCTGTTCTGCCAGACAGACCAGATGTGCATCTGCTACCTCTGCATGTTCCAGGAGCACAAGAACCACAGCACGGTGACAGTGGAGATCGAGAAGGCAGGCAAAGAGGTAATTTTATCTTTTTTTTTTTTTCTCCTTTTATTCCTTCTTTTCCCAACAGATCCCAAGGGCACGGCACAGCCTCTGCTCCCCAGCCTGAAATCTCCCCTCAGATCCTGCCAGGATGGAATCCTGGGATGCAGGGGGGTGGGTGGGAANGGGGTGGGTGGGAAGTGTTTGGTGGAGAGCACTGAAATGTTGGGATTGTCATTCCCCAATCCTGGCTGGAGCAGCACAGTGCTGGATTTAGGGATGGAGAACCTGTCTTGCAGCATGCCTGATTTTCAACAGAAATTGAATCAAAGCCCTAAATGCTAAATTTTAAAAAAAATATTCTTGAGTTTTGTTGGTGTTTGTGTGGTGTTACCCAAAGAAGGGTGGGCACTGCTCAGGGTCAGGACCTCCAAGAATATAAATTGTCAAATCAGTGCTGCTAAGCTCTTCATGGGCACTAATAACAATTGAGAACTGCTATCTCAGCTCCTTAGAGCGAGATTATGTTTTGGTTTTCTTTTCTTTTCTGTCGAGCCACACCTATGGAAAGAGTCTTTTGAAGCTTAGATGGAAAAAAAAACCAAACCCTGCTGCAAGCCCAAAACACAATCATTTCCCCTGAAGTGTTACTGCAACAGGTTTAGAAGATGGACATCCAGGGAGNTTCTCCTTTTATTCCTTCTTTTCCCAACAGATCCCAAGGGCACGGCACAGCCTCTGCTCCCCAGCCTGAAATCTCCCCTCAGATCCTGCCAGGATGGAATCCTGGGATGCAGGGGGGTGGGTGGGAAGTGTTCAGTGGAGAGCACTGAAATGCTGCCATGGGATTGTCGTTCCCCAATCCTGGCTGGAGCAGTGCTGGATTTAGGGACGGAGAACCTGTCTGGCAGCACGCCTGACTTTCAGCAGAAACTGAATCAAAGCCCTAAATGCTAAGTTTTAAAAAAAATATCCTTGAGTTTTGGAGGTGTTTGTGTGGTGTTACCCAAAGAAGGGTGGGCACTGCTCAGGGTCAGGACCTCCAAGAATATAAATTGTCAAATCAGTGCTGCTAAGCTCTTCATGGGCACTAATAACAATTGAGAACTGCTATCTCAGCTCCTTAGAGCGAGATTATGTTTTGGTTTTCTTTTCTTT
>VZRF01008927.1:0-76266 GCA_013396875.1 Vireo altiloquus
GGGCCGCTTCGCACGGCGGAGTGTGAAGCGCCCAAATCCACGACCCCAATAATCCCGGAGGATGGGTGCTCAATTGGGAACGTCATTTGGAGTGTGACTTGGTTTGCGGGAGAGGGAAAAATAGAGCGGTGTGGAGGCAGCCGCTGTCACAGTGCGTTTGGGTGCCGGGCTAGCACTTCACTTGGCACCCCGTCACTTTCTTGGTAAAAAATTAGCTTTAAGTGGAATCGGAATTACACGTGTTAAATTAATTAAAAGCTGACTAATTAGTGGTTCTGACAAATTCACTGGGGAATCATCCTCTGCCAGAGAAATTCTGAAGATGTGTTGTCTACAGATCAGTTCTTGGTCTATACTGTGCAATATCTAAGTGGTGACTCAGAAGAAAATACAAAATCAATGTCGGTAATGATTTCTACTTGACATAAAAATTGGTGGAGTGATAAATAATGATGGGAGTAGGTCAGTTATACTGAGCAATCTGGATCACTTGGCAGGCTCTGCTCATTTGAACAATATGTGATTTTAATATAGCCAAATGTAAGACTATATATCTCAGAACAGAAAATGAAGGTCACAGGCTGCTGTCATGGGAAGCGGTGGCTCTGAGGAGGATGGGGGAGATGTGACAGATAATAAAAACTAAGCATGGATTTTTGGTGTAATCTGCTCTATCAGAGCTATGCCATTTCTGGATCTATCGGCAAAAAAATGTAGCCTAGCAGGATGAGGATGGTCTCAGCATCTTAAGACCATAACAGATTCATACTGTATCTACTTCTAGTGTCTACATTTTCAAAAAAAACCCACGAAAGAACTGTAAATTATTCAGATAACAGCTTCATGAACAACGCACGAGGTGGAAAACCTGTCATACAGTGAGAATTAGGAAGCTCGATCTATTCAGCTTCAGGAGGGAAAATTGGAAGGTGGCTTGGTCACCCTCTGAAAGCAGTTAGGAGAGACACTTTCAGAGGATGGAAGGTTCTTTAATTTATTAGACAAAGGCATAGAAGGGTTTAGCAGTAGAAGGTCAAGCTAACTAATTCATAATTAATTTAATTAAATGTAAGTATTAATATCAGGCCTGAATTTTTCACAGTGATGATAATTAGTAGAGTAGGCAAGACATTTTTAAAACAGCTTCTTGTTGGAAAAAAAGTTCTTTGGATGGAAGTGTTTGGGATTTTGACAGAAAAATACATAGTTGCTTGTAGAAATCCCTAGAGTAATGTATTTTGAAACAGTTTGTTTTACAAAATTGTTCTGAAATGTATTTTCTCATGTTAATTTATGCATTTTCATTTTATATTATTCTACTGCTATTATATTATAGCATGAAAAATTGTTTAAATCTATTTTCATTTTAATTTTCAAACTGTTAAGTACATTTGCTACATAGTACCGAGTAAATACTAAATTAATGGAAAATCCTTTTGTTACAACACAGCAGAGAATCTTCATGCTGCCAAAAGTGTGAAATATTTCATGTGCCATGAAGTTTCTAAGGACCTTAATGATTTTAAAATATAAAATAGGATTCACTATCTCCATTGTCAATCACAGTGTCTGTATAATGCAGGCATTGTTTGCTGTCAGCTGTTGCTCATTACCTGTAAGACTAGTTAAGAAAAAAGAATCAGTTGCAAAATCAGCATTTTAAAATTACAACATTAATTCTTCATGGAGAGAAAATACTTTAAAATGCTAGAACTCCCACAGCATGAGAGAATCTGATTTACAGCCATGTCTAATATTCCAGCATTAAAACTGTTTACCTGAGGAATGGTCTTTCCCACTTAGACCTTTTAAAATACATGATCCAGCACAGACAAACCTTGCAGTCTTGGCTCAGGTCAGGCTTGGTGACTGAGTCTGTCCACACTGAATGTGGCTTTTGGATCCAGATGCAATGGTTCCGGTTGCCTCAGTTGCTGCTCTCTGTGTTGCACGGGGGTCGCAGGAGCCTCAGCTGGGTGTCCTTGCAGATGAAACAGAATTGGAATATGATGTGGTTCGAGCCCCCACTACCAACACCCTTCAGCTGCTAATGGGTCCTCACTCCAGAGAAGAGCTAAGCTAAAGAAATCGCCCCAAACATCTACAGTGGAGGTGCCAAGTCTTCAGCACTAACAGTTTTTAGTGCCTCCCAGTGTCCCCTACTGAATTAATAACTTGCAGTGCAGTTAAAGCCATGAAATGTCTAAAAAATAAATCCATGGAGCAACCATTGAATGCAGCAATGGGGAACCAGGGTGAAGGGATGAGTCAAAAGGTTCTCCTATCTGGGCAACCCTAGTTGGATCTAAACAGATGATATTCCCAAGCCAGGAGCTGGACTGTGGTGATCCTTGTGGGTCCCTTCCAACTCAGGGTATTCTATGACTCCATGAGGCTGGGATTGTGTGGAGGCTCAGTGTGACCCACTGTGATCCCATGCCACCCTTGTTTCCACAGCAAAGAGGAAGGCTGTGCTCTGGCTGCCAGGCATCTGCCAGCAGGTGTCACTTACACCACTTTGGTTTCAACCACTGGAGTCCCATCATTCCTTTGCTTCCCCCTTGGTGAACCAAAGGACAGAGGAAGCAAAATGAGCCCAGGGTGCCCTTTGTATCCTTGGAGTCTGTATTAGCTGCTGGGATATCTCATGTGTATCCCAGCTTTGGGTTTCTTGGGATAGGTCCATTGTTTATGAACTCTCTCGGGCCTCTTTCTCATCTTTCATCCTTGCATATCTTCCAATACGCATCCCATTTTGTTGGAACACTTGTCCTGTTCTGTTGCAAAATTGCTCTCTTTAGCAAGACGTCTCTGCCTTCATCCTCGTGTGGAGCTGAGCAGCCCACCTTCAGATCAGCATGGATTCCTGAAAATGCCAGTCTCACTCTCCCCAGACACTTTACAGTTGAACTCAGATGACTTTAAAGAGCATTTTGACAATCTGGGATGGGAGAAGCCTCTGTCAGTGCTGCTGGTACAGCATGGGCAAAGCTGACTCTCAGTCACCTGCCAGAGGTTTGGTTTGTGTGGCAGAGGTGGAGCCCGGGGAAATGAGCCATGCATGTTTCTTAGATGGGAAGAGGTTAAAGAGAGAAGGAAGCACTCTGAACTGAACTACAGTGTTTACAGGCCCTGGAAAGAAAGCAGTGCTTGCTGCCCAGAGATGAGGCTGGGCAAAGCCAATGGCACAGGGTGGTGCCACTGCCCCTCACAGGTGGTGTGTAGGAGTATCACCTGGAGAAGATCCTGCACATGGGGTGGTCTGGAGAAGTCACTTGGCTTTGGTGTGCGAAAACCCACTGTCATCTGATTAGTTTAGGAGGAATGGATTGCAGTGCTCCTGGTCCCTCTGCTCATGCCATGGCACTGCCGTTTGTTTTCAGACTCCTAACAAAACCTGGACTAAAAAATGAAATTAAACATTGCAATTTGTTCTTAGATTTGTTGTAACTGCACATCATTTTCCTGAAGATCTCCACAACAATTATCAAGAAAACCAACTTCAAACTAAGACTGCTCCAGAGGATAATGAACACAAGAAAAGCAAATACCAAAACCCTGATAGAAACAATGCAAAAAGAGGGAGAATAAAAAGGTAACATGTGTTAAGGGTTTGATCATGCTTCCAGTTGACACATCCTCTGACATAAATCTAAACCTGGGAAAATTACAGTAAAGAAACATTTCAGTAGTCCCTTTAACTTTGCAACTTTAACTTCTGCAACAGAAATACCAAAGTACAAAATGTTTATATGTGGGCTTCAGAGATGGATTTATAAAAGAGAACAAAACACTCTTTTCAAACCAGAAATCATTAATATACTCTCAGTAACTATGGCTTGTCTCGTATTACCCTAGGAGACAGATTTTCTACCCCTCCTCACATTATCATATTGAATAATACTCATAGAAGCCAACTGAACTACTTGTGAGTAAAATGTTACTCAAAAAAATAAGACTATCAAAGCCAAATCATATGTAAATAATATCCTTCAAAGTCTGCTGAACACATCTTCTAGCCACAATAACATCTTCTAGAACAATAACATTTTAATTATCAATATATAAAAATGCTCACTGCAAAAGCCTAAGAGTCCAAAGTTTTTCAATTAAGTCCATAAAAAATAAATATATTAGGTTGAAGATTGTAAAAGGCTTTCAATAATGTATTAAACTTCTTTTAGTTTTTTCTGAATTAAAATGGCTACAGTTGGTGTTGTCAAACCTTTTGCACCAGCAGTACTTTTTAATAAAAGCTGCCATTTCCTTGAACTCTCATGATTCTTGGAGGTCTTTGTGAAAAGCACAAATATAGTGAGATGAAAGCCAGCATCGTAACATTTAGTAACAACACTGAAATTACAGTTAATGAACAATTTTAGTTGCAGTGACCTGTAAATGAGACATGTTACCTTAATTAGCTGTTGATCAGATTCCTTTGGAACTGGCGGTCCATTCTGGAGTTTCCATCTGGAAAAAATACTGTATGCTTCCAGCACGTACACAAACTAGATCACCAGAATAAACCTTCATAAATATTTTTATTTATGGTCAGAGTGGTGTTTCCACAGAAAAAAAACAAGAAATTGACCCAAACTGCATGTTACTGGAACAACAAACTAAATCTTCAAATTTTAATTTCTGCTAATGAAAGGGGTTGAATGACTGGGTATTCAAAACTTTACACATTTTGTAGTAATTAATTTCTACTGCTTTTGAAATTGTTTGGGTTTTTTGATGCTAATATTCTCTTATTTTGGGAAACATTTGCTGGTTCTTGGTGAAGCTGTAGCATTAACTACATCCTTTATGTCTACAAATACCCTTCTATTTTAAAGAAATAGAAGGTGCATTAAAGGGTAAAATAACTACCAACTACCATCACAGTGTTATCAGCGAGCTCATTAAAAAGGTCTCTGTAGTATTACATCATGTAGGTTTGCTCTTGGGGCCCTAGACCTTCAGTCTTTCTGATTTCTGCTCCACCTTGGTAGAGCCAACCAACTGCAGATGGCTTAGTGCTCAGAAGAGGCAAAAAGGGCTGCTGTGAGCACTGCTCTTAAGGGTGATGTATGAAAGGAGAACAGAGCTTTTAATTCAGAAAGACTGTATTCACATAGCAAGCCAAGACATTGGAGGTTTTAAATATCTGATATCTTAGTACAGGGAGATGAGTCTATGAAAGTGAATATGTGTGTTTTCAACTTCATTTTTCTTGTAAGAGTGTGTCTGTAAGCAATATCCCTAATCATCACTGTCCACATCTGACAAGCCCCATGTTGAACTAGTGAGTAAATTTGACTTAGGCTGTTACTGGCTGATAGTTTCCACATCATGTTATGAAATTACCTGAAATAAATTGTCCACTAACATCAGCAATTTTTTTTCTTATTTTAATTTACAAGTGGAATAAAAATAAACTAATAATAGTTTCTAGTTATTCAGCTTCATGCCATTTGCAAATCACAGTGAGTGGTGGAGGTTTGCACCAGAAGTCCCAGCTGACATAGGTAGGTGGCAGCTAGGTGGGAGGGAGGGAGCTCTCTTAGAAAAGGTGGGGGATCCCCATGGAGCATTCCGGTAACAAGGTGCTGTATTTTTCTCTCCAGTTTTTTCTGCCTCCAGAACTACGTTTGGCACTATCTCAGCCTGGCTCTGGGGTATTTTGGCTGTATGCTTGGGAGAGGAGAAAACATCACTGAAAAAAACCACGACAAATTTCCTGGAAAAGTGTGGGCACTCTTTTTCAGAAGAGAGACCACAGGGGCTCAGGGACTTGCTGCTGGTTCTTCCTGGTGCAAGAGGAGGAGCAGAGCCTCTGTGCTGCATATGATTTTAAAACACCCAGGACACTGTAGAAATGGCTCTGCATGACTCCAAAAGACAAGAAGAGGGAAATCTTTAAAGAGCCTGTCTTAGGAACAGAAAAGTGAGAGTATAAAGATACCATCATTAACATGGCTTGAAAGGCAGGATGTTAATGCAGCTGAAAGCTATTGCTAGTTGGACCTGCCAGGACATCCCCAGCTTCACGGGTGTGTCAGCAGCCGGAGGGGCTTTGACTCTGTTGACGTAGGTAGTTATAATCAGGAGGAGAAAGTGGAGAGAAGGCACAAGGGATGGAGACCAAGAAACAAAAAAGAAAGAGGGGGGAGAGAGAGAGAGAGTAAGGAAAGGACAGAGGGAAAAGGGAAAAGGAGAAAGAGAGAAAATGTGGGGGGAGAGGAAGAGAAATGGGAAGGAGAGCAAGCGAGACTGTATTTCTATAATTACTGTGGATTGGCTCGGATTAAGGGCAACTAGCTATCTCTTGGTTTTTGCTTTTTATATAACAACTAATCTCCTTCTAATCAGTTATTATTAAATTATATTCCACTTTTAATTCATTCACAGATCATTGGTGGCACAATTCGGACATCTGGACAGATAATTGAATAGAGATAATTTATGTAAATGAGGAACAGTTGTGTACAAAGGTGGGGGAGGGGAGATTTCAGCTCCCAAGGCCAGTGACCTAATGAGGAGTCTCCAAAAGCTGCCCTTGCTCCCTGGGAGGACTCAGGTGTGAGGGAGGATGCTAGGAATATTTGGGTATTGTGTGATGGATATTAAAACACATACAAGAGGCCATCAAGCCTGACCTGTCTCACTTTACCTGAGGGACTAACCTGTATTGAACATCATTTCTCCGAAGGCTGAAAACAGTGGCCATATCAGCACCTGAAGGTGCCCTGTGCCTCCCAGGGAGAGGTTGTTTCCAACCCAGATATTTTCATGATTTAGAGTAGGATACCCCAGAGCTGCACTGACCTGACCATAGGGTGGGGCAGCAGTGAAGGAGCTACTCCAACTCAGAACACCAGCTAGCTGCCAAGCCTAGTACTCGTGCAGGCCTGATTGGAACCCTGGAGGCTATATCTTACTTCTCAAAAATGCCTCTCTGCTCTTTGATAGACGTGGTCTAATCTTTCATTGCTTGTCCCAAACTCTGAGTTTTTGAATCAGGAAAAACTTATGTAGGCAGACTTCAAAGAGAGGTTCCATGATCACAGACAGTAGCCAAGTACCAGAGAGGAACTGGCCTAAAGCATTGTGGTAGCAGCAATATGGAAGAACAGCTCCAAGATTCTGGCTTATTATAATCTATATGGGAACTGTCAGAATGAGCAAATGGAGAAATGGAGTCAAATACTGTCCAGAGGGAACACAATGTGGCAATGGGATACATCAGATCCAGCATGAATACCTACAAGGTGAGGAGTCTACTTTGGGCACGTTCCCATTGTAGCCAGAGGACTCTGATCAGTTGGGGTAGTAGAGCCTAGGACATGGTTTATCTTATCTTGATAAAGGTAAAATACACTGGATTAGGGGAATTGCATCTCCATTGGCTTTGTTGATGAGATAGATACTGACTACAGAAGTAGCCCAGGACTAGCTCAAATGTTGGCATCTAAAGTTAAGACAGATCCCACTAAAAAGGAGGAGAAGCATTACTCTGCTTTTGCAATAGTGGAACAGCACAACTGCATATTCCTCTGCCTCAGAACAAGGGAATATTAAAATGAAGTTCTTGTTCTGGGCTGTGGTTGTATAACTTTTCTACTACATTTGGATGCCACAGACCTAGCTGCTGAAGAAAGAAGCATGATAGATAAATTTATCTTCCAAAGGGGGAAAGAATGCTAAACTCAATTGCTATAGCAAAAATCTAATTTCCATCACTCTATCATAACAGGATGAATTTTGCTGTGCAAACTGAATTATCTTAGTATTGTGGAATTGTTGGAGGAAGGGAACATCACAGATGCTTTCAGTGTGTGGGAAGACTACTCACAAGATTTGTTTGTCAAAATAAATTCAGGTCGAATTGCCAAGAATACAATGCAAATGAAACTAAACTGGTTCAAGTGACCTTCTTCCCCAGTGTCAAAAATACGCTGGGCTTTGTTCAGCTCTACAGGGGGTTTTTTGTTGATTAAAAAATTCCCTTTTCAGGTCTTTTCTCGAGGATCTAATTAGCAAAATGTGAAATTTCCACTGGAAGAATTATTGTGAATTTTCAGATAGGAGTTATCAGTGATAATGAGAATGCAGTCATATGACTGACAGCAAACATAAGGTTGGGACAAAAGTTCTCAGCGAGGAGGGTTTAAATCAGTCCTTCTTCAAGTCTTCATAAACAATGAAGAAAGCTGATCGAGGTGTGTATTAATGCCATTTGCAGGATACTGAGTTGAGAGAATTTCTGCCCATCAGCTGAGGAGAACCAGAGTGCTGCAGCATGGAGAACATAGGCGGGAGTCCACTCAGCAAACTGTTATAAGGGAAAAATCCCAGAGCCAAAAAACATGCCTCAGAGATAGACAGTAGGAGAGTGAGAACAGCTGAGCACAATAGTTTGGTAACATCACAATGTACATTTGCAATATGACAAATCTCTAGAAAGGATTGAGGCAGCTCCACATTCAGAAACATGACATTGCTGAGCAGCCTATTAATGTTGTATTTCTCCAGTGTTAAAACTCAAATTTTCTATGAAGTTTTTCGCTTTTGTTTTTTAAAGAAATACTGATAAATGGAAGAGAGTGTAGAAAATAGGAAAAAAAATGCCTGGGAACTTGTGGTTTTGGTCTGTGAACCATGCAGAGATGTGTCTGACTCAAGTAATAAGAGAGAGGAGTAGTAATCCCTCAGCTACCAGAAAGGTACAAAATCGGATGAGGAAGACTAAGATTTGGGCTAGCACCAGGAAGAGGAATACTAGTCACTAAGTGAAAAGCAGATCACAGATCACCTATGCACAGGATAAAAGTAAGCATTGAGAGGGGATGGATGATTTTAAACTGTAGACTTCCCCAGAGTAACTGGTAGGACTGTGGGAGCCCTTTCACGGGGAACATTTAATAGATTAGACATTTTCACTCTCACACATTTGCCCTCTTGCTGGTGGTAGCCATCACTGCCAGACATAGGAGCTGTGCAATGCTGCTGACTCCTTGCATCCTACCTGCTTGGTTCATATAAATCCCAGTGAAGGCGGGAAACTCCTACATAATGTACCATGTCCCATCCCAACCTCTTTGACATGTTTTCCTGCAATCTTCTGCATGCTCTGTGTCTTTTGTGTCTTCTGCATGTTCTGTGTCTGGTGCTGCCTTCCCTTAAGCATACTGGGGACTGCTAAATGTCTTAGGGTTTCAAACCAGTTTTCCTTATGACCATTAAGCTAGTTTGGTAATTGGTGATATAGTCTGTTAAGAAGAGACTATTGCATTTGCTTGTTTGTTTGAATCATATTTTATAACATTAAGTCCTCTTTTCTGTTATGGTGGAAAAGCTTCATAAGAAAAGGAGCACTACTCTGTGTCCTAAATTTACCCAGTCTGGGGTAGTATATTTCCTTTGCAAACTTATTCAGTAGCCAAACCTCACTGACATTTATCTCCATTTCATCCCCAGTTTCCCTCATTTTATCATGGACTTAGTCAACTGTGTTTTCCCAAAGGAGCAGGTGGGCTGTGATGAAAATGCAGACTCAGACATAATTGACTCTGAGAGAGCTTTGAAGACCAGACCTAATATCCTGGCTTGGCAGACAATGCAACGTGAGAATCAGCACAACGTCTAGAACACAATGGTGAGCTGCTCATAGTGACTCAAAGATGGATCCTGAGAATGTGTCCACCTTTAATCCCAGATATAGTGGATATAAGTCCAAGTCCCATCTGGCCAAGGGACCATTATCCTCTCATGGTCTGTCCCTGATCTTAAATGAAAGGGTTTGTGCTCCTCAGACAGACAAGGATGTGTGGAGCATCAAATGTGATACAAGTGTATGACACAAGCATTCTGGCTTGTATCAGAAATAGTGTGTCCAGAAGGACCAGGGCAGTGATCTTCCCCTGTTCGTGGCACTGGTGAGGCCACACCTTGAATCTTGTATTTAGTTCTGGGCTGCTCACTACAAGAAAGACATTGAGGGGCTAGAGTGTGTCCAGAGAAGGGCGATGGAGCTGGTGAAGGATCTGGAGCATAAGTCCTGTGAGGAACAGCAGAGGGAATTGAGGGTCTTTAGCCTGGGGAAAAAGGGACTCAGGAGGGAACCTAGTCCTCTACAACTACCTGAAAGGAGGTTGCAGACCAGTGATGTTCAGTCTCTTCTCCCAAGTAACAAGGAACAGGACAAGGGGAAATGGCACCAAGTTGTGCCAGGGAAGATTTAGATTGGATATTAGGAAAATCTTCTTCATGGAAAGGGTTGCCAAGCACTGGAACAGGCTGCCCAGGGAAGTGGTTGAGTATACCCCTGGAGGTATTTATAAGACATGTAGATGTGGGGTTTAGGAGCATGGTTTAGTTCTGGGTAGATGGTTGGACTCAATGATATTAAAGGTTTTTTCCAACATAAATGGTCCTATATTTCTATTCTGTTATTAAGAATGCATGGGGTCAAGGAAAGAAGGTGATGAAGGACAAACATACAGACTGAAAATAGCTGGAAATAGAGAGAAAGGGTAAAGGAAAAAATTTCCAGCCTTTACTTGAAATTCCATTACTTGTGGTGGATACTCATGCCAATCTCATACATTTACAACCTCCCCAGATTTCCCCAAGGAAATGTTGCAGAAATAGATATTTCTATTAAGGTATATAGACAGTTTATTGTAAGTCTTCAAGGCATCACTTGATTTAGTTTTCCTAGCAGGGAGGAGTGGTACCAGCAGTCAGGTTGGTTTTCTGGTGGTGATAGGGAAGCAGATGCTCACACCACTCCTTTAACTCTCACAGCAATGATCAGTCAGTCACGGGCTCACATGGCAGGGATCTGGGTGGCACATCCCTGCCCTCTTCCTTTAGCCAGACCCCAGAAGATGGTAAGAGCCAATACTTTGTCCATCTCCAGAGTTCAGTCAACTCTTGGCTTTCCATTATTTTTCAGGTCTCCATCTTGTCATCATTCCTGGTTAGTAAGAACAGAGTGGGGTGTGAGTGAGGAGAGCAGTGATGTGTTCCATGAACCATTGTCACTTCCTTATGCCTCTTCTCTCTGTGTTGCATCTCAAACACTGCTGAACATTAGATGGTGGTTGTCAGAAATGAGAAGATGAATTGCTAGAAAACTAGGAACTAGTGGGAACCCAGAGAAACTGACTCTTCCTCCCTTCTGCCCTGTCATGACCAGTTATACCCATCTCATTATTGACATAGGGACAAGCACCTAAGTAATCTCTTCCAGTGTCTCCCTTGCAGTTTGTTTCGTTCCCCCGGCTCATTTTTCTTAATTTTGCTCCTAATGTCTAACACAAACCTTTCTTGCTACAATTTCCTGTGCCAGGGGCACAGAGGAAAGCTTTTTTCCTTCTTCCTATACAATTGTCTTGCCTGGGGATTTTCTTTTATCCTCTCTCCGTCTTCCCTCTTCAAGTTACACAGCATGACTATTTCCAGGTTGTCCTTGCAGGACATGTGTCAGATCTGTGATCATTCTCACTGTCCTCCATTAAGCACTCTCCAATGAGTCCACTTAGAAAGGCAATTACAAAACTGGGCTCAATACACCAGCAAAGTCTCACCCATACTGAATACAAGGAAAGGTCGTTTCCAGATATCTTGACAGCTGTAGTCTTATCCATTCTTTACAGTAGAAGGTTTGATTTATTTGCAACACTATACTATTTTTGACAGTGCTTGTAATCCCTTCTAAGCCCTCCTGCTTTTTTGGAAGAATTGCTTTATAACAAGTTGTTTTCCAACCCCTGTTTATGCACTTTATTCTTTCTGTATCACTGAGATTCTTTGCATGGTTTCTTACTGATTGCATCTATGTTTTTTCAGCCACTTTCCGGAATTGCCAAGATGTTTTGAATGCTAGGTCTGTCCGTCAGTGTGCTTAAAGAGCCTTCCAGGTCTGTGTCTTCCTGATGTGCCCACTGCCTCTTTTGTCATCCATGTTGTTAATTCAATCAATGAGCAGAACCAGATCCAGAACAGATCTTTATGGAGCAATTCTGAATACATCCTTTATTTTGATAGTAAACCACTGAGGACTATTTGCTGAGCACAGTTTTTCAATTAGTTTTTCATCTATCTAACGTTAGTTTCCGCTAATTTATATTTCCCTAGTTTACTCATAGGGATAGCTTTTGAAATGGAGCCTAAACATCTTATGAAAGTAAAGATACTCAATGTCTTCCCTCTTTATCTACAAGACCTGTTTCCTTGCTACAGCAAGAAATTAGATTGGCTGGAAGGGACTGATCCTTGACAAATTCACACTGAAGACAATTGACTATCTCATTTTAGTCTTTGATATTTAGAGATAACTAGGTGATTTATTTCAGAATTTTAATGGGAAAAGGAATTAAGCTGATTGGTCTATAATTACACATCACCCTCTCCTTCACTTTTGTAAGAGCAGTGCCTGTGATTTTCCTGTACTCCACCACATCTCTACAGGCTCTGGAAGACAGCCACTACTAACTCTGAGACTGCTGTAGCCAAATTTCTAAGTACCTTCAATGAAGCTCGTTATGCCAAATAAATCTGAATGCATCCAACTCAATATCATTACCTCTCCCATACACTTTTCTTATTCTATGCTAGGATTTTACTTCTTTATCACTGTTATTAGTTTCTCTAATATTATCCTCCGTCAATAATTTTCACTCCCTGTTGAGCAGAGATCCAATATTTTGCTTAGTCTTCCTCTTGCTACTAATGAATTTACAGAATGATTTCTTGTTCCCTTTGATTATCCTGCTACTTACAAACTTATTTTATGCTTGGCCTTTTTGATTATATTCCTGCTTGCCTCTGCTGTTCTTTGTACTTACCTTTGGTGCACCAAGCTACTGCTTATCTTCTGTACCTTTCTTTCAAAGGTGTGAGGTCAATGGCAAATTTATCAACTAACCAGCTCATAAACTTTTTTTTCCTATTTTACGATAAGACTGCCTCTCCTGGAGCAGAGAAGAATGAGGGGCTCAGGGAAATAAGGCTGGTGCATCATGACTTTGCTGCAGTTTAAGAAGAAGGTTAAGGGGCAGGTTGTAGGTTGACAATTGGTTCAGGAGATGTCAGAGGCAGAGAAATGTAGGAGAGCCCTTTTTCCCACAGTTGTGTTTGTTGTAAAAGCAATTATTTTGAGCATTATTAAAGATCATAACCGCAGCTCTATTGACATTTATGTGGAGGCAGTGAGGCTGAATCCTTGAATTCTGCAGTGAGGTGTTAGCCTGCTTCTCCAGCCTGGTGGTTGATCTGATCCTCAGCTCACTAACAGTGAGGGCAGGTTGAAGAAGGGTGGGAGACCACAGTGCTGTGCTGCAAGGAGGCCCTGCAGTGCAAGGTACCCAGGGACAATGCCAGGGCCCTGGTGTGCCCCCACAGTGAGGCCCTGTCACCTCTCACTATGCCATGACCAAGACCCCATACACAACACCAAACCTTCCTCCAGCATCCTGCCTCAACAAAGCCAGGGGCTGAGTGCATGGGTAGAGGGCTTGGGGAATGCCAGGGTGAGATCCTCCTCACTGCCCTGTCACATCACCTTGCCAATGCTGCCCCATGCCCATGTCTTCTCCAGCATCCCAGTGTCAGTGTCCTTGCCCCTTTATACTCCCCTTTATACACAACAGGTGCTCCTCCTCCTGCTGCTGCCCTGGGCTCTTATGCAGACAGCTCCCCTCCCCGTGCTCCTCATTAACACCCCTCCTAACCGGCAGGAGCAGACACCACCAGCAGCTCCTTTCCCCTCCAATCCCCTCCCCTTCCCTTCCATAATCTATCTAAATATTAAAATGAGTTTGTCCCTGATTTACATGCGTAAGAAGGGATGTAATAATGAGGACGTAGATTAGAAGATTTAGCACAATCGTTTGTGTAGATTGTGTCCCATCAAAGGGCAGCTCTGACAAGCCGAGATTAAGGAGCAAACAGCTGCCGCTGGAATTCAGTCCATTTGTTTGTTTGCTGTTTTCTCTCTTGACTCCAGCAAACAGTCTCATTAACATGCAAGTGATTTGCCCCTTAAGCCTTTTCCTGTTTATTATTGGGGGAGTTGCTGACAAGGGCTTTGTAGAGTCCCTGGCCCAGTTCTGAGAGATCGACATGCAAATCAAGATTAAAATGGGAAGTAATTAAAAACAAAGAAGGGGCCGTGACACCTTGGTCCTCTCTTTCATTTGAGGGATCTTAAAGTTAAGGCACTGGGAGAAGGTGTGGTGTGAGGGGAAATGGAGCACTGTCCAGAAGGCCTGTGCGGCCCTGGCAGGCCCCTCTTGGCTGTGGTGTTGAGCTCTCCCTTTCTGCTGCTCTTCTCCACTCCCTCTGCTTCCCCCTCCTCAAAATGTCTGTCTACTAAACTCATTTGCAGCCTTTGCTTCAACGGCCTTGTTTGGCAGCACCTTTCATATGGTCCCTGCTTGCTGCCCACCACAGCCTTGGCACACTGGGCAGCACGTCCTGCATCCACTGCTCCCTTCATGTGCACAGCCCCTGGCCTGGGGCCATCTGTGCCCTCTGTCCCCTTAGCAGTGGTGTCCCCATCCACCATCATGACCCTACCAACAGACCTGGCAGCTTTTTCAGCATCCACAGTGGGTGAGGGACTAAGACATGCAATGATTGTGTAGCAGCCATGCTCACAGTCACTGACAGTGATACATAGTGATACATCTCCTGAATACATACTAGGGTCTCCCAAAGCCACCTGGGTTGTGAAGGCTAGATTAGGTCCCTGGAGCAACACTGGGAACAAACCAGCACAGTGTGTCTCTCAGTAGCACCCAGGTTCAGCTGGTGAATGCTGCTGGTTCGAGCACAGGAGCAGTGACAGTGTGCTCATCTGCCAGCTCCCCAAGTCCAGTGCACCCTGTCTACAGCTGTCTAGGGATGACAACTCTGAGGAACAGCAGAAAGGATTTCTTGGGCTGAGAGAGAGAGAGATTGTCACATAAATCTCCTGCAAAACAAGCCGCCCTTTCTCTTCATTTATCAGACCTCTTGCTCTGTCCCTTGCAAGACAAGTAAAAATATAATGAAGCCCAGAAACTTGTTCTGGGAAGCAGCCACAGTTATTCAGTGTGTGTCTACACAGACAAACAGGGACAGACGTGGCTTGCTCTGCTTGGCAGCTGACTCCTGCCTGGCAGCATGGAGCTGTGCCAGAGCATCTCCACACACAGCCTCTTGTCTTGGTCACCCTCAAGGCTCCTGGCTAGGGCACAGCTGCTCCTGAGCACAGGGTTATTCCCACCCAGGTACATAGCATGCTTGCACCTTGTTAAGCGAACTTGCATGTGTTCATGTATGCATACCCTCAGTGCCAGGATGAGGCTGTTCACCAGGTGCAACACTGAACAGTTCTGAAATTTGTGACTTTCCTTCATGGTTTTATTAAATCCTGATGTTGACAGGTTGCTGTGCACTTTTCCATGGTGCCCAGGGCAGGCAGGAACTGAGGAAAGGCAGCCTGCTCTAGTCTAGCCCAAAACTCTTGGCCTTGGGGACTGGCTGTTGTTTTCAGTGGTTACCCAGCTGTTACTGAAGTTGGTTTCATGCATGGCCGGGGAGCGACTGCAACACTACAGATATGTGACTGTAGATTGCGTTATAATGAACACACGTAGGAGAATCACGATGTTTAAAACACTTATGCACGTTGTAAGTACCTTCTAACCCGAATCCTTTATTTTTATAATCATGGAGTAGAGCTGCACAGAGGGATTGATCAGGAAGATCTCACTCTCCACCTTGCTCCACTTAGCTGTTAAGTCCAGAGAAGCTCATGGCTTTCATAGAAACAACTGTTTAGAGCTGCCGTGCCTTTGCCTCAAACTACTTCTGCTGCTTGCCAGGGCAGTGCAGTAAGGAACGACCAAACCAGAACATGGCCAGCCTCAATGTTACGGCATTGCACAAAGTAAATGAGATGGTGGCCATGATCCTCGCAAACAGTATTGTGTACAGACAGAATGACAGGCGAGTGATTGTGAGTTCCCTGCTGTTGTTTCCAACTCATTGGCCAAAATAATTAATGAAATAGTTATAGCTTTTGCTTTTTCAAGCTCAGAGAATGGCACAGCTTCACTGCTTACCCAGCTTTTTTTGTGTGTTTGTTATGACAGTGCCAAGGGGGAGAAGAGCATTTTCCCAGCTAGGGCACTACCTGCAGGACAGCATAGTCTGGTACAGCTGGAGTGGCGAGTCAAGTTCAAACAAAGGCACGAACAGATATATTTTTCCATCTTGAACTTGAATAGCTGCTGGATTCCTCTGATCTGCTCTGACCCTGTCCCTGTACCCCTCCTCTTTCTCTCCAAGAAGTACCTCTGCAGCCAGCAGCCAGGCTCCAGGCGTGTTCCCATAAGAGGTGGCCATGTGCCATCCCAGCCAGGCCCCTGGGTTCCCCAGCAAGGCAGCACGCAGCTGTACAGTGCCTTGCACGCTCACTCACCATGCAGTCCCTTCGGCAGGGAGGTCTCCAGGCAGCAACAGCAGCACCTCAGCTGCAGTAACACTGCCCCTCTCAGCACCACTTCTTTACCTGTAACAACTCAGCTCTTGTTGCAATTGATTTTCAGTGGATCATTGAAAGTTGCTCCATCAGTCTAGTCCCAATAGATTTCTACTGCCTGTTTCTCTGTTTTGGTTTTTGTCTTAAATTTCCACAAAGATAGAGTTTTGGTTTATAATGGGATAAGGGTTCTGTGGCTTGGGCACTTAAACTTGTAAGTCCCTGGGCCATTTTTGCCCAAAGACAGCACAGTCAAAGCAACCACTGCTTCCCTGAATAGAGCTCAGATCTGGAGAACTTCACTCACCCCAGTCAAGAGTTATGAGTGATTAAGAAGACTGCTAATAGTAGAAATGGTTAGTCAGCCTTGATGAAAATCATTTGAGTGCTCCAGCTCTAAATGGGAATGAGCAGGTGAAATCAGTGTGCATATGCAGCATGCCACAAATAAACAGGGAACTGCTGGAGAGTGGTGTTTGCCTGCAGCTCATGTCACCATCAATGACACCATCACGCAGTGCATTCTTCCCAGCCTGGTCCTCATGAATATGCTGATGGACCCCAAAGAGTAGGATCATTGCTTCAGCCAAAGGGAGACACATGATAGAGAAAGGGGTCTGGAAAAAAACCCACTCATAAATGAGGGAAGTGATGATATTGGAGTGGTTCCTGATTCCCCAAAAAATAGGTTTTCCCCCAGAAGGGTCTAGTGATCACCCTAAGATGGCAGGTGCAGGAGAAGCTCTGGAAAATGGTGGCTTTGACAAGGGGACAGAGGGGACATTGAGTCCCCCAGCATCCCATGGGTCTTGCATTATGTATGCAGAGGGGTCCCTGCCCAAGCCTCCTGCTGTGGTTACAAGCACTTGACTGAGAACAGGGCAGGCAGGAAAAATAAAGGCGCCTCATGGGCCCGGCTGCAGTGTGTGCCACCATGTGAGCTGGGAAGGTGGGGGAGACTCTAATCCCTCAGGGTCAGGCCAGCTGCCAGGATCCAGCTTGTACCCCAGCGTGGCAACTCCACAGCCTCTCTCGCACCAGCCGATAACACCCTTTGCAGGGCAGGGGCTGCCTGCAGCCTCTCTTCTTGGGGCTTGTGCTTCAAATAGCTGCCGGCACAGAAATACCATGTTTTATGTACACCTTCTTTCGGGAGGTCCGGGAAGTTATTGTGGCCTGCATAGACACTTAGCAGGGTCGATGGGAAGGTTTCATTGCTGGTGGTTTCATGCACCAACTTTGCCAGACCTGTGCTGAGCTGTTGTTTTTCCTCTCTGTCAGGAAAAAGAAGTATAAAATTATACTTTTGGACATAATGGGGATTTTTAATCAAAGCCACTCCAACGCAGGGAGCTTCTCTCTTCAGAGCCAAGATATTCAACTTGCCCTCCACTGCATTCTTTTTTCAACTATGATTATTGTTGCATTACTATTGCTATTATGTCATAAATTGACGTCTTGTGTTCCTGTTTGTTATCTGGGGATTCTGCTCTAATCTTGACAATAGCTAATGCAGTGTAAATCCAGCACGCTGGGTGATAATCTGGCTACATTTAAAAAAAAAAAAAAAAAAAGGACTTTCTAGGCATAATCAAAACCTTTCACTTTAATATTGAGCACAATACTTTTATGATGAAATTGAATTTCCCCCAGCTCTTCTCTGCAGCTCAGAAGGATACCATGCTCTGTTTGCCTTTAGATACAGCGGGTGCTCACTGGGGTTTAGTGGGTAGGGTGCAGGATCCAGCCCCCAGCACAGTGGAAAGCAGTTCACGTCCTGCGTTCCAGTGACATCCAAAAGTTGGCAGGAGTCCTGCTCCTTCCCTGGCCTCGGCAGGGAATGTCTCCCCTTCGCCAAACAGAGCTCTGGAGGATGGACAGAAACTTTCTTGGATTGTGTTCATTCCACACAAAAATTATTTCAGTAGGACTCATTTTTATAGGTAATCATTAGTGCCTGTTGAACCTCTGTTTTCTCTCAGATGTATCTTCACCCCTGTTAAGCTGGTGTGCAGAGTCCCTTTCTCAGAGATACATGAGAAGGGTCCGAGTGCATAAAGCAAAGCCCGGGAGAGAAAAAGCAGAGGGCGAGACGGTGCACTAAGGCTTGGCGGTGCGGATTTTTCGCAAGACGAAACGCACCCCCCTAAGCCCAGGCCATGGCTTTTTGCAGGCCCGAGCCCCCGGGCAGCACGAGGGCCGCCCCACGCCGGCAGGGCGGGAGCGCCGCTGCCCCTCGGCCCGGCGGGGCCCCGTCCCGCTGCCCCATCACGGCAGGCCGGGGCCGGGGCGCNCGGGTGTCGGTGGCGCGGCGTCCGGGAATGCGCCGCTGATCCTAAACAAGTTTGCCAGCCATGCTTTTCTCATGGCTCCCGCACAATGGCCCGTTTTCTGCCCACCTGCCGATTATGCTTAATTAGGCGAGGAGTTGATTAATTTGAGGTAATTGACAGCTAATTACAGGCCTGAGGGCTCATTAACTTGACGTCCTGTCTGAGGGAATCAGCTGGAGGGGGTCAGGTGATGTGCAGCCCCCCTCTGGTGCCTGCTTGCTGCCCACTCACCTGGGCGGCCTAGGGTGGGGACAAGTGAGGCTGCCCTGTGGGAGATGGGATGCTGGGGGCCATGGCCACAGGGCATCGGGAGGACAGACACCCCCAGAGGGATGCAGCAGGGCCGGAGGGCTCCCCGTGATGATAAAGCAGGAGGAGAGGAGTGTGGAGGTTGGTGATGGGCTCGGGGCCCGAGGACATGAAACCAAGCATGCAGGCAGGAGGGGAGAGGGATATGCGTGGGGTGAAGGCTCCCAAAGCTGCAGCTCCCCGTGGGCTGGGCCAGCAGCACCCCACCATGCCCATGACCCCCGCAGAGTGTCTGGGGTGATGGAGGGAAGCCACAGGTCCATCACTTCAACAGGAGTCCAGAGCAGCTGCTGGCAGGCTGCAAGCACCCGTGCTTCCTGTACTGCAAGGCATTGTTGGTCACTTCATGTTTACATCAGACAATACAACTACTGATTGAAAAAAGGGAATCTTTTTTCAATAAGACTTTTCTCAGTTGCTCTTTACTGCGTACAAATCACAGGACAGCAAGAGAGCTGTTTACCTAACATCCTATTGATCTCCCTCAACGGAGAATTCAGGCATGTCCTCTGGATTTACAAATGTATCCTTACCTCACCTTTCTAGAACTGGCAGGATACCTGCACAGAGAGAGGCTAAATGACATAACCAAGGTTACATTGAAAATCTAAGGTGGATCCAGCTTTTTGAGCCCTATACCCTGGGCCTCGACCATAAAACCATCTTCAGCATTTTCTTCAAGCACAAGGCAGGTTACCTGAAGATGACTGCCAGAGGTCTGGCCTTATGGCTTGTCTTCTCCTGGGGGACTGGCAGCTTAGAGGTCTGGGATGTTCCTGGCAATGCTGAGGAGAGGGGCAGAGGATGGCTTTTTAAAAGGCTACCATCTAATTATATCAGAGAGAATGTGGCTGGAGAAATGTACTTGAAAGGTCACAAAGGTTTGTGATGGCTTCTTGGTGCTGTGGGAGGGCTCACCACCCTTAGACTCCATCTCATCTTCAGGAAATCTTGCCCCAGACATGTAATGGATGTAATGCCTGGTTAGTAAGCTTGGATCAGGGATTTAGTGGTAAGCCAGTACAGAAAGTGGCTGAGAGGAGGAATGAGAAGTAAGCCATGCTGGTGAGCAGAATGACTACAGGACACAGTAACAGCTGGACTGTCCGAGCAGACACAGGCTTCATAGCAAGGTACTTTGCATTCTCTGGGCAACGAACGCTTCGAAGAAATCAAAGGAATGGGACCTCCTAGCAAAATTGCAGATAACTCTTTTTCTGTGAGCATGTGGAAGTCTGGTGGAGAATCTAAAAAAATCATCATAAATCACAGTTTGACATGACGACTGGGGCTCTTCAGCCAGAGGAAGCTGCCTTGCAACTGAAGCCTTCTCAGACACCTCCCTTTACCCACTGGCATCATTCCTCTGCCTTATTTTGGCATTACTTCTGCCTCTGGCTCCTCTGAAAGTGCTATGCCATCCTCACATTCTTGGTGTGATCAGAAAGGATGAAAAATATGGGTGCCTCATTTGCATATTGCTGACAGTGGCTTTTTGAAACCTGACTGAACAACTTCTTTTGATATCCTGTTATTACATTCCACAGCTAACTTGTACACTGCCCTTTGTCCCTTTGAAATGTACTGATGTTTCATTTTCTAAGCTCTCTTGTTTAAATTTCATGGAGTTGGGTAAAGCTAACTGGTCTCTATGGCAATCATTATTTAATACCCTTCTCCCATTTGTTGTTCCTTCTTTCTACCCTAAACGCACCCAGACTGGTGATGATTCATGGTACAGAGGCCAAATGGACCCATGTGACTAATAAATTTTGTTCACTTGCTTAGAACCTCTCCCATGTCTGTCTCTTTCAGGAGAAGGTGTCCATAATTTAAGTTGCATTTGAGAGGAGAACACCCCAACAACTTTTATAGTGGCATTTATCATTTAGAACCTGGAAGGGGAGTTATTTGGAAGAACCCAGACAGGTAGTTTCCTATTTTTCTCTCTAAATCCTTTGTTGAAATTGGCTAAACCTTGGCCATTTCTCATCTTGACTATTACAAGGCTATTGCCTTCTAGTGTAAATACAAAGACTGTACATTGGTGCAATAATATCAAGCATTAAGCATAGCACTGGGTTACCTCCTGATGAATTTCTTCCTCTTTCCTGTGTTGACAGAGATTTCATTAACAGCAACGAAAGAATCTCATAAACAGGGATACATTTAACCATATACATTTTCTGTGAGCTCATGTAATGTTATCATCAGCTTACAGATGGACTACTAGGACTGAGGTAGATTAAGTGGTTGCCCCCATTTAACAGGATATCTGAGGTAGATCCAGATACAAAAAGTGCATTCTGCATGTTTCAACTCACTGAACCTTTAGAGATCTCTCTTGTTATAGAAAGCCAAACCCACCAAATGCCAGACTGTGATGCTGAGTTCCTTTCAGAAGAAAGAGTGTTTCATAGGGTCCATGACTCTTCTGAGGTCTGAGCTTTAAAAAAACATCCTTTTTGATACTGAATATTTGCCTAAATTCCCAATAAATATCTGGAAGCCAGAAGTCCCACTCACCATCCCCAGAAGTATTCCAAAAGCATGTAGATATGGTGCTTAGGGATATGGTGGTAGACCTGGCAGAGTCACCTTAATGGTTAAATTCAATCTTAGAGGTCTTTTCCAATGTTCATGATTCTTGATAAGTGAGCCAAGAACTCCTTCTGTCTGTAAGGAAATTGCTGAGTCCAGTCTTAGGGGGTTACTTCTAGTAGCAGGAAATTTTACACAGCTGTAAAGCTCTGGGTAAGCAGCAAACAGATATTATCTTTGAGGGAGTAATAAATAGCCTCACTAGGATTGCCATGCTGATGTAAGATAGCATAGGAACATTTCTTTGAGAGGTGTTTCCTCAGAGAAATCCACCCTATAACAGTATATTTTGACTTAGGCTGATGTCACCAGCCAGGGAGACTGGTTATTGGTATATGTCCATGACAAGCTATTGATATTTAAATACAGGTCCCTTGGACATCCAGAATTCCATTATATTTTGGCATATACCTTTCTGTAATAAGTCTGTACGTGCTGGAGAAAAAAAAACTGAAAAGTGTGTAATACCAGTAGTTTGTTTTACAGTAGTAAAAGTGCAAATAATTCCTACACAAACTACACATAAGCTTTTTAAGTAAGTTAGCAGGATGGAAATTATTGCTGTGATCAATGACAGAGTAACCTGTTTGAATTTAATTTACTTTTTATCTCAGAAGTTTGGGCTTTGGAATCCTCCTGTTCTTGGGAATCCAAAAAAGAGGAGGAGGTCTCAGCAAATTGTCTGAGGGAGGCAAGACTACCATTTTGCAAAGCAATCTGGACTTCCAGCAGTTGGAGTGTTTTAGAAAGATGATTACCTAAGCAGTGGCAAGGGTGCCGTTGCTGACACCCAGGCCAGCACAAGATGCTGCATCAGCCATTGTGTGAAGCAGTCACATGTGTCACTAGATGAGAACTGTGCTCAGATGGTGATATGGCTTTGTTCATTCTGTGATACCCTTTTCAGTGCTTTCCTCTTTGGACACAGCTCAGGCCATTTCAGGAGGGAGAGCGTTAGATCTAAAACACTAAGATTTTCTTGAGTACATCTGTTCTTGGCTGATATGGCAGATAAAAGTGGTTGTGAAGCACTAACATCCCTGCCCCACGTGTCCAGCCACAAAGGCCTACCTCACAACTGCACTTGAAGCTGAAGCTATGTCTGCCTCTGTCCACACCACCATCTGTAATCAGTGACTTTTAAAAGAGCCACCTGCTGATTCTCCAGTGTCTCCATTTAATTTGGGTATCTCTGCAGCATGAGTTAATACAACAGGCTGCTCTGACACTGAGGGGTAGGAATGGCCAGAGGAAGAATTTCTTAGGCCTGAGTTTTCTGAAATATTTCCAGTTCTTTTTCTTACCTAAGAATTTATTCTGGAAAATATGGAGGGAGCAGCCACCAAAAATAAGCTCTTTCTATTGAATCTGGCTCCAGAAGCAATTTTTTTCCACATACACAGAGCCTTTGTGAAGTAGCTCAAGGTTATGATGCCAACAACAGGCTTGATGAAATGTTGCCTTAAAATCCCTGTCGTAGCTACTACATATGTATGTCTGTGTTCACACATCTGTATATTGGCACCTACTCTGGTCAATCAGCCTTGGCTGGATGACAACTCTCCCAAAACAATTAGAAGGCTGATTTTTAGGTCAAGATCCTGCTAAACAGCTTCAAACCCTAACAAGTATCCATAGCCCATGGCTACACCAAGCAGGTCAACCTCCCAGCTCGAAAGTTGAAGGGAAGTTATTTTTCTGGTGCTGCCTATGTAAGTGACACAGCTCCCAATCACCAGAAAACCAGCTTGTATTTTAAGCTTAAATGAGACCTCAGGATCAAAATACTACAGTTCCAACCCAAATGCAGTACATGATGAGCAAATTTCTGATCCACATGCTTAACTTCATGTGCCTGAGAAGCCAGTTAGCAGAAGAGTCTACACAGGTGCACAGACTTTTTATATAATTTCAAACATCTTTCACCTTCAAGAGCTTTTAGGTAACTCTATCAGGATCTGGGTTTCAGAAGAGAAGCTGCCTGATTGATTGCCTTGCTCAGGAGTAAGAGGGTTACTGTAATTATCTTGTTTGCAAGAAAAATAAGAACATTTATCTCATTTTAAGTTAGCAGAAGAAATAGCAATTGTGAAATTTATCATTAGCCCAAATGTATTTTTATTTTGCTGATGAGTAAAGGTTGAATGACTGACCTTTGTGCTAGTATTGTTCTCATTGTTTCTGTAGAAATTTTATATTAAATTTTTCATTAAATGCTGGAATTTTTCAAGTCATTTGAGCAACGCAAATAAGAACAAACCACCTTATGTCTCCTGCATTTTAATATTTTGAGGTGTTGCAAATGGACAGAGTGAGTGGTAGAGAATGGGAAAACATTAGGAAAATGGGGATTTATGTCTGCTATTAATGCATTTAATTTGCTTTACTGCTTTATTTTGATCAGTTTCCATGCTCTAGAAAATAAAGATTTTTGAACATTTATCTTACATGACACTATGTTCATGCACAGCAGTGCTGATCTGTTGCAAACTTGTTTGAATTAAACTGAAGAATCCCAAGGGGGATCTTATATCTAATTTGTTTGAAGATGCTGCAAGGCAGTGTGAATCACAAGAATGAAAGAGAAGGAAACCTTTCTCTTATTACATCAGCGAGTCTCCAGGAGTATTACTCTCCTGGAGTGCCCCAGAGCTGTTGGTCACCTTGAAAAGAGTAAGACACCAAGTGAATTCCTCCTTCCTAGAATCCATCTCTCTGTACATCCAAGTAAGGGCCAAAAGTCCAGAGTGAAGAGGGCACTTTGGCAAATGCAGGGGCATGGGGGTATTGGATGATTGGCTGTCCAACAGCACACATCAGGCACAAGCAGCAAAAGGTTTGCCCCTGCACTGTCTTCTGGCTGAGGCACTGACAGAACCTCCTGCCGATCTGGAGAAGTGACTCTGAGGAAAGAAGTACAGGGACAGCTGATTCTGAGCATCTCTCCATACCTTCTCCCAACTAAAGGTATTTTGAAGTTGTGTGAGTGCTAAACATGAAAAGACATCAGGTACTCAGTCCTTGAAATTACAGACTCTGTTTACTTGGTATAGCTCCACGCTGGGATTTACAACCAATGTGGTAGGACAGCTTCTCAAAATTTATAAGGGCTGACTATTTAGGCATTATTTTGATGACCAATCTTCAATCCAATGCTGAGACAAAATTAATTTACTGCTCTGATAATATAGTGTTCTTTCTGTTAGCTTCCTCAATAATACTTATAGCTTACATATGTATACAAATATGTATGTAGCTTAATTTGATGCTGGTTTTATTTCATCTTAGTTTAAGACTTTTATGAACATTAATATTAAATAATGTACTAATGCCCTCCTGATACTTCTTCAGTAGGCAATAACAATTCACCAGAATGGATATTACCAGGCAAAAAGCCTGACTGGATTTACTTTAAAAGTCAATGATTTGCACATGTTTGTTTCACTGACAGCACATTTGGCTTATCAGCTATATAACACCCTGCCTGTAAACTCAAGTTTTCAGGACAAAAGAGACATCTATCCACTTGCTGCAAGGAAAATGACAAATTTTTTGTCAGACAATAATTTTGTTAAGTTACAAAAACTAGGAAGCTGCCTAGAGAAAAGGAATTGTGCTATTGGTCATTAAAACAAAACAAAAAAGAAGCAAATTTGGAGCTTCCAGGAATATCTATAGCCAGTAAAATAACAGAACTTTTAAAAATGGGGAAAAAAAATCACTAACTACCTAGAGATAAGAAAACAAGCATTAGTACTAGGGATTTCTAAAGAACAAATTGTGCTGGAGAGACCTGATTGCTTTTTAAAATAGAATTACAAAATTAGTGGATGATGGGAACATGATGGATTTGATACATTTGGATTTTAGTAAAGATTTGATACATAAATCCTACTCAAAATTAATGCAAATGGGTTTGGCTACACCACTAGATGGAATGAAAAATTGGCTGGAGACCCACAAATAAAGGATAATGATGCATTAAAAGGTATTGTGTTAGAGGAAGAGATCTCCCTCCCAGAGATCAGCAGTCAGCTCTGTCCTATTTAACACCTCTTGACATGACACCTTCTACATGAAAATCAGGAAATTTTGTTGAGTGAAATATGGAAGGACATGAGGGATAGACCAGCTGAAAATAAAATGGCATCCCAGTAAAAATACAAGTACTGTCCAAACCACTGTATACAGTCACGCGGAGGTCCCTAAAAAACACCAGATGAGAATAACTGCAGCAGGAACCAATGAGATAGGGACTAGCTGTATGTTTCAGTAATAGAGCTGCAATTCACCCTGGTATGGAAAGACCAGAAGGCTTTTGGAGTATCTTTGTCCCACATATGCCTTCAATGAGGTCCCAGGCAGGTTTTGATGGTGTAGCTGGGAGGGCAGCTCCTGGAATCTCTCTTGCCCACGCTGGAGACAAAACTGCTGTATGAGATTTTTCTCCCCAGAAACAGCCAGTGTGGACAGAGCGAAGTCAGCCTGATTTGGGAGGAGGGCTTTAAACAGATCCCCATTCATTTTTTAGAAATTGTAAAACCAGGAAAGGAAATGGCAGTAAAGCAAATTAAATGCATTAATAGCAGACATAAATCCCCATTTTCCTAATGTTTTCCCATTCTCTACCACTCACTCTGTCCATTTGCAATTTCAGCTATTAATCATCTAAGCATCCATCCACAGGTGTACGTGGGTGTCCCAATGACCTTTGAACCTGTAGGCCAATTTCAGACAACTTTCCAGGAAGGTAATAATTTCTGTACATTTCTGTACATTTTATTACATTAACTGGCTAAGAAAGAAATCTAATAGAAATCCAGTGACTGCCCTCACCGAAGTGTGAGCATACCTCCTGTAAGGCATCAGAGAATCCACACATGATGTGGTCTTGAGAGACGCATCCACAAAGAAAAACCACACTTCCTTGCCTGGTGCCACTGCTCATGAAACTTCTGCTTTTCTCTGACCACCTTCTTGCTGAAAACCACCATCTCTTCCTATTTGCTTCCCTCATGTTTTGATTTTCTCACTATTTTTCTTCTTATACTGCATTTATAAATGTCTCCTTCACTCCTTTACATTTGCTCAAACCTCCTGCCCATGCCTTGCTGTACTTTCAAAATGTACTTTTTTACCTATCTTGGCCTCCTGTTCTCTAAGTTCCTATTTCTAAGTCCCTAGTTCTTCTCACTTACCGGTATATTTCTTTGAGTCTTCCC
Source organism: Vireo altiloquus (assembly GCA_013396875.1). Taxonomy (NCBI): domain Eukaryota; kingdom Metazoa; phylum Chordata; class Aves; order Passeriformes; family Vireonidae; genus Vireo; species Vireo altiloquus. Next base: position 26,985 of record VZRF01008927.1, read on the forward strand.
TATCACTTTATTTTCACAGTCCTCTCCCACCAAAAAAACTTGCTAATAATATTCTGATACTTGCCAATAAAACTCCTGTAAACCTTACCCAGATGCATACACAAATGGGGTACACTAATATTTATTGCAGCAAATTCCTCCCTCTCCAAATTACTGAAGTGAATGAGAGAAATGATCTCTCTTTTGCTAGAGAAAATAGTTTTAAGCTCCCTAGAGAGCTGCAGTGATTATTTTAATAATGTTCTGTGTTAAGGCAGAATCAGACCCACGGATCATCAGAGTAATAGCAAGGTTTTCAACATGGCAAAATTAGGAAAATTACATTTTTCCTGCTCTGATCTGTTGGCAAATATTTGGACTGAGCAAGTGTGGAATTACATGAAATCTGCAAGGTAGCACTTATACCCTCTGTGCATGAGTCTAAAAGGCTCAGCAAGGTCAGAATAAATGTTCTACATCAGTGAAGATGTTACAATTATTAGTAGGATCTCTGTAATGCTCATTGCTTTCTCCCAAATATGTGTGTACACTGTGCACACTGTGGCAGTTAACAGCACTGTGAGAAACCTTCATTTTTAGTGTTCTATTTTTAAATTCTCAAATATTTAACACTACATAAAGTCACTTAAAAATTAAATTCATAGAATAATTCTTACAGGTCTTTAAAAAAAGATTAAAATGTCTGGTATTACACCGTAATTTATTGTTATTTAAATTTCTTATGGTTGCTGGTTGCTTAGGCATTTGCATTTTTATTTATTCCTTTACTTTAAAACCCACATCTGTTTAATGAAAAAACAAAGCAGATGGGAAGCAGTGAAAGGGCCACTCCACTGTGACTAAGAAGTTACAGGGTTTGAACTGTGCTGGATAACCTCTAACAAGTTACATCTTTACATCTTGACGTCTCCTTTTCTCCTCCCACTCTTTTACTGTTTCATCTGCTTACAACCTCCTGGGGACAGAGACCTTCATCGTGTGATTCCATAATGCACAGCACAATAGTTTTGATACTTGCTGAGGTCACCATGTATTAAATTACTTTAGTGGTGCAGTTGATAACTCAAAATGCTGAATGGATGTCCTCCAAACACCACTCCAGCCCACGAGCCTGGTACTACACAACTAGTGAGTGTTACATGAATGCCACGAGAGCTCAGTGAAGGCCACAAGAAACTGTTGCATCCTTTCCCTCCACCTGCATATTTTCACCTGTCTTCACATGTTCTTGAGTACTGCTAATCTATATGATGGATGTTCTTTATCAGAATGCTATCCTTATAAGGACACAAAACCAACACTTCTTTATGCTCAGTCGGTCCTTATCTGCATGTGGAAGTCAGAAATTTGACATGATATCAATACAGGAAGATGGTAGGCTAGTCAAATAGAGATGTAACAAGCAGGGACACCAATACTTCCTTGGGCAAAGAAACGGAGATAAATTGGCAAAACCAGCAGTGTGTCTTTTCTTCTGGTGTCTGCCCATAAGGCCCAATCTCTTGAGGAAGGCCCGACATGGGAAGTGTCACCAGCCCTTACGCAGGGAGGCCACTCGGCTCCTGAGCTTCCAGGACATAAAAATGGAGATAGGTGATGGTCTTTAGTTTTCTGCCAGTGGTTTTTGACTCTTCCTTAGACCAAGAAGGGTCTGGAAGACAAGTGGCCACACGGTGTAACAGGCAGTAGTGTTTCCTTTTCAGAAACTGTTCTGCTGTGGCACTGGAAAGCAGTGCAGATGTGGGTTTCACTGAGCATCCACCAGAGAGCCTCAGCTCAGGTAGAGTGCTTGTGTTCAGACCTTTCTTTCTGCCTCTTTCTATTCGTGAGACAGCATAAAAGCTGCCAGCTCACTGGGGTAAGGCAGGAGCAATAAAGCTTTTCTCCTTTCCTCTCTGGGTTTTAATAAGAGGATTATACATCTCCTCCTTCTAGAATAAACCTCTTTGCAGAGAAGATACTTCTCAAGCCTTCTTTGGAGATCAGGCTCCTAAGATCAAGGCTCCTAAGATTCAAGCCATCACAGCAGCAGTAGGAAATGAACCCCAGTTAAAAGGGAAAGGCTTTTACAGCTCTGAAGGAGTGCAGGGTTTGGACATACTGTACATGCTGCCATGGAAAAAGGATCCTTGTTTGGTTCACAGCTATTGGAGACAGAAAAAATAAGGAGGCACAAGCAAAGGGCAGAGTTCAAGCTACATCCAAGATGACAGGAGACTCTTGTTGGAGACTTGGGAAGACACAAACCCTCCTGCTGGGACAGGTTGACCACGAGGGACAAATAACTCAAGAAACTAAAGTTGCCTCTTGCAACTTTAACCTTTGACAAAGTATATCTGAAAACAGTACTCAGGCATGCATGAGTGCATGCAATGAGCAAGCTGTCAAAAGAGAGAAAGCAAATTAAAAGCTTTAAGACAAGGTTATATGTTTTATTACATCTAGCCCAAAGATACAAAGGACCTTTAGAATGACCATAACATCCAAATCAGACTTAATCAGTAATCCATTCCCATAACTTTGGAAACATCAACCAGCAATTAACTTGTACAAGTTTACAAAACACCTATATATTAAAGTGAAAGTCTGTATGACAAGTTAATAAAACTACTTACTTCCACTGAGCCTCCTCAGCACACATTAGTCTTCCCTTCTGCTGAGGCCATCTCAGCTGCTGTGACACTATAGACCTGCTCTGGCTCCTGCTTTGTCTTCTGTCTCTCTCTACTCCCTCTGTAGTAGGTCACTCTCTGTCATTTTCTTTACTCTCACTGTAGTAGTTTCAGGCTAATGGCATGAAAGTACATATATTTATTTTAGCATTTTCTATGGCTCCTTTGGTCATCATCTTCACCTACCTTAACCTTTGTGCATCATTTCAATGTTGCCTAACTGCCTTTTGGAGAAGAACAATCACCCTGATATCTATATACATCTTGCTTTTCACCTCAGACCATAAGCATCCCATCATCAACATAGAGAGGGATAGTCTGATTCACCTCCATGTCGCCTCTCATCTTTCCAGCTTTCCCCTTCCTGGCCAAACTGAGAGTTGTGATGATTACAACAACTCACAGGAGATTTATTTCTGGATGGCACCTGGAGGTCCTGGCAATTCCTCAGCTCTTTCCTTGCTACCCACTTTCCGGGGGCAGAAGCTGACCCATTGTCCTCTCTGTGAAGAGTCACTGGGGAGAAGGGACTGCTGGACTGACGTGCTGCTACTGCAGCACTATGTTCTTTCCATCTCTCTGTTGACCATTTTACTGGTTCTTCTGCACTTTTGGATGGATGATGGATGCATCATAGGTAACCCCCTTTCTGCTTGTACACACAGCATTTGCCTGGCTTGCCCAGCAAGTTGGTTGGGTTTTGGAAGCACCAGGTGCAGCTGCTGGGACCGCTAGTTGGAGAAACATTTGCCTCCTGAGCCCGTTAATTAGCACAGTAACGGTAACTGTGCTCCATTAGCCAACCCATGTGGTCAAGTCCCCTCTCCGTCCACCAACCTTGCCCTTAATGAGAGCTGGAAGGGGGACACTCACAAAACACTGCCTCAGAATAATATTCGGCTTTGTCCACGCCGGTAACGAGAGCTGACAGGATCACTACGTCCATTTCTCTTCTAATTAGCACACTTCCAGCTCGGCCTGAGCCAGCAGCCAGAGAAAAGCGATCGGACAACCGTACCGAATCACAAACACAAAGAGGCCCATTCCCCGTAATTAGGTGAGACAATCCCTCAGTCTTTTCTCGGCTGGAGCTTGCCGGTAAGACTCTCGCTGTTTTGGTAAGTCCCAGCAACACAAGTTACACGTCTCCCCAGGACACTAATAAGCCCCTAATTGTCTTCCGCTTCACACGGCTCGTACCATAGGTCTGACTTGGGGGAATTCTTCTAACGAGCGGCAGGCAGCACTCCCTGCGCCGCAGACGGACAGGGAGCCGCCTCTCGGGCACCGGCAGGAGAAGGGGGACTGGGAGAAACAGCCAGAAAAGCAATCCAGGCACTGGGGCCCAGCTACGTGGCACGAGGCCGGTGGCTGGGCATCAGCCACATGGTGCTGGGGACATGGGCTTTCTCCATCCTTTCTCCATCTCCACTGTCCACCTACATGGTGAAAACCTGAGTTCTACTCCCTAGACTGCCTAATCCTCTGTCATCTCCAGTGGTACACAGGTACTTGCACTTCTATGCAGAAATGCACCATCAAAACCAAACATCGACAGCAAAGATTTACCTCAAGTCTCTGCTAAGGCTTGCTGGGGGCTGCTCTTAGACAAATGCTGCACCTGGCACGTGCTTTTCTCTGGCAAGGCCCTGCCATGGGTCTGCCCCAGAGTTCAGGCTGGGAAGGAGCATGTGTGTAAACAAGACCCTGTCTGTTCTCGTGTAAGGGAACATGTGCTGGGTCTCACAGTACAGGTTTCCTAAGATTCTCCCAAAATTATTAAAAACATGAGTTGTGAGGTGGGTAGGAGACCACAGCTCAAGCTCTCTTATCAAAACTAGGCAAAGAAAGACACATAGTCCCTCTAATTTTCAACCTGACACTTTCTTCAGAAACCATTACTTTTCAGCAAAACATTTTCCCTAACTTTTGATTACAAGCTCATATTGAGCAAAATATCACAGCTGATCCTGTTAAGGATACTCATGGCCTGCAGACCCATTTGACTCCTGTGCAGCTGATTACAACCTGATCCCTTCTGCAAATCAGGGCTCACCCTGATTCCTCCCACAATGGGTCTCAACAGAATGTGTTCCATTTTTTTATGTGCTATTTGGCTTCAGTGTGCAAAGCAAGGGGAAAAAACCTAAGGCAGGGTGACAAGCTGATCCATGCAGAGCACAAGAGAAAGACAGGTGCCACTGCTTACCCTGAAAGGCAATTTGGGATAATCAATATATATATACACACACATATATATATATATATATAAATAAATTAAAATTAGCTATAACTAACAAGTTACTTTAATATATAGAGAGAAAAACAAACTGAAGGCCACAGAACCAGGCAGCCTGAGCATCATCTGTGCCCACTTGGGTCACTGCTGGTCTCTTGTCCCTCATTCTCATGTAGCTGGTGAGCTCTATTCCTGCATTTTCATACATATTAGGACTATTGTAGTAAGTGGAAGATAGCAAATGGCAAATTTCTGCTGCTTCAAAATAAGCTTAAAATTCTGTGATTATGAAGAAAATGGTGCCTGATATTTTTGAGAGGGAAATCCTTCCTCGCATGAAAGTGTCTACAAGCACAAAATTTAATTACCCTATATTATTATGCCTACTCATCAGCTATGGGCCACAGAGCCAGCCTTTCAAGTGATACAGAACCAAGTCAAGTACTTTGTCCTCACAGAGATCTGGTCAATAAATAAGGTGCAAGGTCATTCTTATTACCCATTTTTTCTACTAGCAATTAAGTAAGGGCTTTCAAACTCAGCCCTCTTCCTCTTTTCTGTTCCTTACTGAGGTGTCTATAACAGAGACAGGCAGGGAGCGTTCTGGCTTCACTGGTCACTGATCTGTATTATAGGAATCAGCAGGCAGGGCAAAGGTCAACCACACAAACCCAACAAGAAAACGCCTATTCTGTACACTTATCAGCTGCCTGGAGTCAGTCATCCTCCTCAAAGAGACGCAACGGAAAAGGTCAAGTCTAAAAACCGGTAGTTTCAGTGGATGATGAAGTCAAAATGTGAAGGGATCCTGCCATGCTGAAAATCTAGCACAACCTAAATAAAACTGGCACTGTTGCACATATTCTATGCTGAATGTGGATTACACTCTATAGCAACTGGATCAGTCTGGATCTCTGGCTACTTAACCTTTTAAATATCTTTATGTGGACTTTATGATTGGCCACAATGATTTTAGTTCAGGACATTGCATTTCACATTCATATTTCCTGAAAGAAACTCAAAACACTGATGTAAAGATTGGCTTGCAGAAATAATGTATTTCTAGAATAGGTTAGATTCCAAGAATCACAGCATTATGTAAAACCAAAAGGATCCAGTCTTTTTTATTTCCTGATCCTTGATTTTCTTTGTCTTTCTTTTTAGATTTTTTTTTCTCTTTTCTTGCCTTCTAAAAATATCGAGGTGCATCTCTTATCAGGGCAATGCATATTTGGCATCACACATGCAATACCTTATGAATGTATCTGGCACCCTGGCTGATGTATGTGCTGGGATGTGCATGTAGGAGTGGGTGTGGGTTTTGGTATTTCTGTGGTGGAAAGGTTTTTGAATTTCTGTAAAGAAAGAAATGTATTTACAACATTTGTATTTGTTCTTCTAATAGTTTTTATCCAGCTCAGAGTTGTTGCTCCATGGGAAGTTTCTGTCCAACTATAATTTTCCTGGGCTGAAGATACAGAGACAACCTTCTAGAAAATTGTCTGTCAATGAATTATCATCTTCTACGAAAGATTATTTAATGACTTCTTCAAAAGTGTCAGTACAGATGGGCATATGAAGATGGAGGTATAACACTAGGAAGTGAGGATTATTTTCATGCTGTGTCAAGTTTGCACCCCGTGTTCAGATAGTTCACTCAAAGATGTGACACATTTTTCTACTACAAGCAGGAAACCTTGTTGCCTGAGGTTCTTAGGAGAAACTCAAATGTGAGGATGCTTGAAGTGCTTCTCTCAAGATTGTATCTCTGGTGGTTTTTGAATGACTGCTCTAGGGGAGCATATGCATTACTGTGGACTTTCTGAAAGAGTAATTTGCAAGTTGTCTTTTTCTTTTGATTGCCTATATCTAAAAATTTCTATTTGTTTAGAAGTACTACAGAAATGTTTATGAGAAGTTACTGAACGAGTCCAGGATTTCAGGTAATGTGCTAAAGATGAAATTTACCTTTTTCACATACTGCATAGGCTGATGATGGAATTGCCAGGTGTCAATTCATTGGCACGGAATGGTTGGCATCACTGTCACTGTGATTTGGGAAAATCGTTGTTTACCCAGCACTAGTTAGTGTAGGTGAAGTGGATGAGATCAGTTGCAAATCTAGCTGATGATCCTGTTCTTAGAGATACTCAAAACAGGATTTAGGCCCTGATGCTGTGAAAGAAAACAGCAGAGTAACAAAACACAAGCTGTAATTAGGACATACACACTTCACAGCATGCTTGCACTGAGTACTCTGCAATTTTGCGGCTCAAGCTGGCATAGAAGACAGACAATTGAACACTCTGAACATAAGGAAGGTGAACATAACCATGGAACAGAAACTATAGTAGAACCTGAAAAACCATGAGTAGTGCACAGACAGCAAAGAAGAAAAAATCCAAACAACTGTTTCTGACAATAAAAGAAATGAAAGGTTCAAAATGGAATTATCAGGTAAGCAGATTTAAAACAACTTCCAACCCCCCCACCCCCAACTTTTTTTAAAAATTATTTTTAACCTTTCTTTGTATAAAATTTATATATATAAATATATGAATTATGGAACTCACTGTCCTGGGGCATTTTTCAGGCCAGATGTAGAGACAAATTAGGACTAAAAAAGAATTATGGTAGGGTCTACTGTGGACCAAATTCAACTAAAACAGATTGCTGGATGCTCTGTAAGTTACCCTAACACGAAATCACTGTGTAAGCCTTTTGTTTATATCCTTCCCTATCCTTCTACAACTCTTTATAAGCAAAGAGAAGATTACAGCTAAGACAGGCTTGTGACTTGACTTGTAATAGCACCTTACATTTTTATATAACATAAAAATCAGTAAAACCAGAATAAGGTTCAAACATTACCTCCAAGATGGATTAGTCAATTTTCACTAATCTGTCATTTCTAGGTGTCTTGTTGAGGGAAATAAGAAGCAAAGTTGATAACTGTGAGTTACAAGACTGTTGCAAAATTGTGATTTTGTAATGGCAAAACACTGAGTTAAATGGAATATCATGTTATTCAATTGCCAGTGCACAAAGACTTTTATTTTGATAATGATTAACAAAACAAACAAGAATTTCTTTTCAGTTGAATTAGATAGCAAAGCATTTGATAGTCCAAGACTGAAGTGAATAGCCTTTATAACTGCATGTGTGTAACACCAGCATTTAAAAGGAACCAAATAAATATTGAGTTTACTTCCAAGAAACTCACAGTAATATCTAATATACCAATACATGAAAACACTTTATAAAACAACGCATCAGCTTAATTAATATTACCAAATCTTGATTTTTTTACACTCTTCATTCCCATCAGTAACAAAAAGTCACTTGGATTTTCTTGTATAGATAACTGCATGGATGTCAGGGAGGATAAAGCATTGAAAGAAAAAACAGAGTTCAAAAGGGTATGAAAACCCTTAGTAGCATTTGGATATTGACTAATATTTATTTACTGAGGGGAATGAAACATCCACAGGCCAAACCCTGAGGTGGTGGCATGCAGATAAGTAAAGAAGAGCCTGAGGAATAGTATTGCCTAAGTGGCCAAGCAAAAGCTTTAGCATCTCAGACAGCTATTTTGGAAACCCAGGCAAACCTCTGAGGTCTGCATTTGCATATTATTAAACCAAAAAGCAATAACAGACAGAAAAAAATTCTCTGGCTAACACACAAAAATACATATAAATATTGCCAATAAAAAAATAACATCAGTGACTCAGCTCTACAGATGATAAGTACAAAAACAAAAAATACCCAATTCTAAAGCATATGTTAATGGCTGCTCTGCAGAAGATAAGTACTGTATACGAAAAAAGGAGATTTTTCTTCTTTTTTTGTTTTTAAACATATGTATGTTACTAGAAACTACCTAGAGTTTTAAATTTCTTACTGCACATATAAGAAAATACACATATACTTCCAGAACAGCTTTCATATATTTTCCTATATCATCCTTTTGGATCTCAATTCCTTAATGTGTTGGACCAAGAAACTTCTATAAATGCACAAACTCGTGCTGGTGATACAGATGAAGTATTTTGTCATATATGTGTACATATATTACATATATAGTATACAAACTTAAATTTGCCTTCCAAATGTATAATTCAATGCTTAAAGCTACATCAACATCAGTTTGCACCATTGGGTTTTTTCCTGTTTCTGAACTACCACTTTCAGCGTCTCTTCTTATTCATCTGTCTTAATTCTCATGCTCTCAAGGGACGGAGTTCCTGTTAATCTCAGCCCTGCATAAACTGTGAAGGACAGAAATAACTCTGTGAAGTTTTGAATCAGGGTCCTGATATTTCTAAATTTGTGCAGGGTCTTTCCAGGATGTGGAATGTAACTACATAAACTTTGTTAACAGGAGCTGTCCAAAACAAGCCTAATTCTGGCTGGCAATAACCAAAACCACAGACTGCAAACCAAAGGGTTGCCAACAATTTAGTAAAAACTCACAAGTCTATTTGATTAAAAAATCTCCCCCTTAATTGCACATGCACCCAAAAAGAGTCTCCTCTCTCTCCAAAGCCAGAAAAATGCAGTTCTGTAAGGACAGCCTGTTATACGTACTGTTTCCAAATAATTTCTCCTCGCATATGTGACTACAGCCTGAGAAATAACAAATTTTGAAAAGCCTGCAGGGTAAAAATAACATTTCTAAAGAGAAAACTCCTTACACTCTTCATCCAATGTTTCAACATTATATTGTACCCTAAAAAAGAACATATTACTAATGCTTAAAATGTTGTTTTCTAGTTAAAGGAAAGAGGATGGAATGAAAAACATTATTCTCTTAAATAAAACAAAAAGTCTGAACATGCTCTATACCTCTTCCAAAGGGTGAATATGTAGAAGTGCATGAACAGAAGAAAAAGGCATTAAAGTGTAAGAACAGTGTGCTGAAGCTGAAAGGGACCAGCTCACAGAAGTTTCTATCTTAAAAACTCTGGTTTTGTAGAAGAAGAAAATATTGAGGTGCTGGTTTATAAGCAATTAAAAATACCACAAAATGTTATTTTCAGAAATGTTGAGATCCTCTATAGGTAGACCATCCACACAATGTGGCTAACAATCCTGTTGCCACTTCTTGGAGTGATAACTGAAAACATTACCATCTTTCAACTTTATAACTCTTTGAGGTTCAGTTTCTAGCTCTGCAAGAAGCAAAGAATTGCAGAGGACTGACAAAGCCGTTTCTTTGTGTACTGGCCAAAGCTTCTGTGAGGATATCTTGAGACACAGTAACACTTTTTACTCCCCATGGTCTGTTAGTTTCAACTTCATTTAGAGAACCGCTTAGCAGTGAAAGGAAGCTCCTGGCACACCGAAGGTCGGGAGGTCTTCCTTGAGTACCAGATGTGCTTCTCTGAAGGCAGTGAGCAGCTGGAATCTAATGCAGAGACTGCACTCAGCTTCTACACTAAAAGCATATGCTCCTGCTGAAGCAGCGCTCTTGGTCAATCCCAACACCCCAAACTATGCTCAAGTCCTTCAGCACAGGAGCCGCACACAGGTAATGAATGCATCTAAGACAAAAGACACACAAAAGGGTCGAGGCCTCATGATGGACACTGGCCAGTGTCAGATCTGCTGTGTACCTCAAACAGGCTGCCCCTGAGAGCAGCTGAATAAGGACACTGGCTGTTCACTTTGAACTGCTGATTAAAACAGGAAACTGTGTCATAGCATGTCAAGGCCAAGTCCTCCTGTTGGACATCCTATGGTCAGATGAAGTCCAAATTCCAATGCAACCAACTGCAGTCCTTGTGATCTGTGCATATCTTACACTTTCCCTCTGAAAAGAGATGAGCAGTGGAAGCAAAAAGAGATGTTTGCTTCTGAAGGTCTAGAGCAAGAGCTTTGTTCTTCTTAGATGTTCTGGGCTTCATCTGGATCTGCAGTACATAAAATGACCGGGCTGGGGTATTTTCATCCAAATGCTAGATGCAGCTACTTTTTGGGTTTCTCTAGGATGTTCAGGAATTTCCCTCGAGTCATTTCTCTAGCTGAAATCACAAGGGAGGAAAAAGAAATCAGTATTTTTTTAAAAGCCAAGAAACTCAAACAGTTGTATAATTGTAAAACATAATCTAACTATAGGATAAGAAATTCATTTAGATTTGTGCTTGTACCAAAACTAAGAATTATTTTATTTATCCATTAAAGTGGAAAATAAATAAAACTGCATTTCATCTTGAATTCCTGGCACCCTACAAATGCAGGTAGGGTCTGGAATCTTTTAAACTCAGCAGTAATTCCCACAGGCTGCCTCATTATATACAATCTATGCTTTCTATTCCTACTGCATTATGCTCTTGCAGCATTTCCTTTTCTCTGTACTATCTATCTCTGAATGGTGAAATCCAAATCTCCATCACTCTATCTCAGCACAATTGTTCCTGTATGTTATAATCTGTCAGAGATTATGGAACTCTCTCTCAGTTTCAGGATTATTGGTCCCTGGATGATGTGGTCTTCAACAGAAATTAGGCAGCATTTTCTCTATCTCAGCAGTGTCAGTCCCTGGATGCTGTAATATAATAGGGTTTATATTCCTTCAATGCAGTTCATCTATGGATAGGGTAATAAAGAAAAGTTTATAGAGCTTTGGTCTTCTCTTTCTCTCTTTTGTCAGTCCTTCAATGTTTAATACAGCAAGGCAAGGTTTATATGTCTCTCTCTCTCACTCTTGGTACCATCAATCTCTGGTAGCTGTGCTATAGCAGGGTTTACACAGCCACTTTTCTGCATGAGACATTTCTGACTTGAGAACCTATAAGCTCACAAGCTGGCACAGCAGCCCTAATACTATTCTTGCCTTTCAATAACAACACAATCATCAAAGAACAACACCGTTAGCAATTGAGGCCTGGAGGAAGACAATCTTCCTCCCACTGGTACCTCTCCATTTCTTTTCAATAAAGGTTTAAGCTTTGTGCTGGACTGGCAGGCATCAAAACATGGAGGGTTTTATTCACAGGAATGCTGAAAGCTTGCAAGTTTCCCACACGTAGCCTCAAAGACAGTCTAGAATGAGATAGGAATTAATTTTCTGTTTTATCCATTCAATTCCTGACTTCTCTACTGAGACAAACATCAGAAATTAAAATTAGCATAAGAACTGGAGGTGGGTTTGTAGTTGATGTTGGGTTTTCTTTTGCCATTACTGATTATCTGTCAGAACAGAACTAAAATATAGTAAAAATATTCAGCTTACAATACTCAGTGTGCACTCAGATAAAGACATTTTGTTATCATTTACATAAAATTTAGAACTTGTGTCTTACAGCCTCTTCTTTCAATTATTAAATTCTTTAATAGTTACATTATTTAACCATGAGGTGTAAAATTGAAAAACAATTAATTGTATGTAAAAGTATGTAACCTGTCTGTTACACACTGATACTTTAGGCTGCAAAGTCCATTTTCCTCAGTGTAACATGCTTCAGACTGGCTGCGGGTTCAAGCAGATCACTGCACTATCTATTTCCCTCACGCCTTCAGCTGTGAGTTATATCACCTGCCATCGTGCTTCTGATTCACAGCATGAACTACCACAAAAGTACTCATTTGTACCTCTACCCCCCCAACCCCAAGATAACTTGTATGTTTTAAGTGCTGCTGAAGTGACACGGGGATAGAAGGTGCTGCAGAAAAACAGAGTGGACTGGTATTTTGTCAGGAACTAAGTTGTTATGCACAAAGAACATGACTAAATAAAACTGAAAGATTTTTAAAATTTCAGCTTGGAATAGATTATTAGCACTCAGTTCTTTGACACCTCCCTGCCTTGCTCCAACAATAGTGCATGGTTTTAAAACACCCTTAACAGAGAAAAGCACAAAGCCAAACTGTAGTTGATAAAGTGGAAAGTTTTCCAGAGTGCAAGTCCCATACAGGAGATATACAAATGCACGACAATTCTGTTCCCCCAAAGAGGGCTGCACCCTATAAATCAGGCAGAGAGCATAGACTCCTTCTGTGCGCTGAGTGAAATTACTGTGGGTTGGAGGTTGCTCCAGAGCACGTGCCTGCCTGTTCGCTTGTCATCGGAGATGTTAACATTTCTGATTAATTCACAGACCTCTCATTTTATTCTTCATTCCTTTATCCTTGCTATCCTGTTCTGCTGCAGCTTAAAGATTCTTACCGACCTGCTACAATAATCACCACCCGCTTCCCCCCCCAACCTGGTGAAATTGTTTAGTGATGCCAACCGCGCTTTTAATTTGCAAGACATCAGACACAGAGGTAATTTATACCAACATCTGTTCATTTCTGACTTCTGAAACAAACTCGCACATGCTGCTACAAAATCCCATTAGGAGCAGGAGACAGCCTTCTGCTATTCTGTATTCGTTGTCTCCACACAGACTCAGGCTTGCACCAGGGCTTTATTTTTAAAGATATGATGCCAAACTGAGAAAGAAAAAGGACTTTATATCTTTGTATATGTATGAAAACGGCCAAGAAGAAACATCCTCATTTGACAGAAAAATCACAGCCAAACTAAGGGCAAGTTTCCACAACCATTTACAGTCTTGTCTTCCCTGCTTCAGCTGCTTCCCTTATCTGCCCAAGAACCACAGTTCAATGTATTCCTGGTAAACACAGGCCAAATTTTTATTACATGGTACTGTGTTCAAACATCTTGGCTATTCCTTCACCTTTGTTTCTCTTTAATCTGCACTGGAGTATGATTTGAGGGATTTTGCACAGTAAATGGCTCTAATATTAAACTGACTTCTCTGCTTGGTATTGCTTCTGAGAAATGAATTCTTAATAATAGGAATATCATTTCCATTGGGGTCTTACGGAGCTTGCTGGAGCGAGGGAAGAGCTTGTGAATGAAGAAACCATCACCCACATTCCAAATACGATTGAAGGCTATGAGAGATGGTAAAACCAGCTTTAAGCAACTACCCAAGGGACCAGTAGAAGCCATTTGAATAGTAGGTAGAGGTAGATTTTTTAATTAAAAGGTTGGACAAAATGGTAGTGAAAACCTCAGGGATTTTTTCTTTACAATGGTTGTTTAAACCATGGACTTCAAGGGAAGAGAGGGTTTGAGCACTGGTTTCATTGTACCAGCAAACACACACTACAGAGGCTGCGCAGCACGAAATAGAAACATGAATCTGCATGACAAGTCACGATTTACAACCTTGCCTATGCTGTGCATCTACTACAATAGAAAAATCAACAATGGATACCATCGCAATAGCTTGGGTACAAATTAACCTCACCTACTAGGGAGGAGGAAGACACTGAACTCCACAAAAAAAACCATCTTTAAGATGATATCAGCACTGGTCACACTGGAAGTAGTGCTTGAATAAACTCTTTCTGATAAATGTATTGAAAAATGTTATCAGGCTACTATAATTAACAGAGAATGCTGTACTGTAGGATTTAAGTTTGCTGCCTGGCAAGATCGGCCAAGCAGATCTCAAGAACAGGTACTGGGTAGGAAAGGCTGGGGCTGAAAGGAGGAGGAGACATTTCTACTTGATAGGGGAGCAGAATAAGGTTTAACATAATCTCCTCTTTAGAACTTCAATCCCTCAATCCCACATTTAGCCTTGTTGCCTCAGGCACCGTTTTTACTACAATTGTCCCCAAGCTGCCTCTCTGCAGTAAATTTTGTAGTTGCTGGTTGAAAAGATTCAGTAGTACAGATTGATTTCCTACAAGTGAGGAGATGAGGGATTACCAAAAGCAGTCCTGGTTAACAAGATTGGGTGCAGAATCTCCTGCTAGAGCAGCCCACTCTGCCAGTGCTTTGCATCCTTTCACTATGACATATGGGTTTCATTACACAAAGATTTTCCTGATTTTAACTTGGAGGCGATTACATTGGAAACTCAGAGCTATCTTTACATCTGTAGCAATTTAAAGGTTAAGTAACTTTTAATCAAATGACAAAGACTCATAATGTTTTTTCCTCGATTGAAAATGAAAACTGCTGTTCCGGATATTCCTTCCAGTGACAATTTAATTAGAAAAAAACAGTGCACTGGAGATTGGGGTCCAGCCTGATTGCTCCCCATAAAAAGCCTTCTCACACATACGACAGCACAGGACATACTGTGTCATAAGGTCTGGATAGCCAGGAAATAATGGAAGGATTTACTGCTTTAAAATCAGCAAGGAAAACAGTGATTTATACTTACATAAGCAACTTTCATCCAGGAGAATCCCTAAGTAACACAAATACTAGCACACTTTTTAAACATAATATATACTTAAATAAGTCCACAACATACTTGGACATAAAGTCTATGGAAAAGATATATGTGACAAACTGTATTTATCACACATTCATCATGAACATTCTACCTTCACTGCTTACTACTTCTGGGCTTATCTAAAAATCTCAAAACAAAGGTTCTGGGTATTTTCAAATTATAGATATTTTAATACAAAGTCACTTGCTCAAGAAGCACTTCTTAGCTTCTCTCCAAGACATACAACTTATGGGACAAATTTGACTGTGATCCTTCTCTGACCTGAAAATATAGCTTTGCTGAAATCTAAAGGTCTTGCTACTAATAAAACCCAGAAATACAATTAATGGTTTTAGCTCTGAAATGTCTTGCAGTGTCACATTTTGAATGCTACATTCTTGCCTACAAAAAGGTTATCTTAGGCACTGTTATACTTTGTTAGCTTATCAGTTCATATATATATCAGTTCATACCTCATATTCAGTGGTATTTATGGTAACTAAAGAACTTGTTTTTCAGCATTGAAGGATTCCTTTAAAGTACTAATTATGAACTCTCAAACTACTGCTGTGTCCTTGGACTACACAGAAAACAAAACTAGAAAGGTTTATTTCTGAAGTACTGTCAATTGAAATTACCATTTTAGGGCAAAGAACATGAATTGCAGAAAGACAGCAGAACACTTCTCTGGTTTCTAACCTTCTATCACAAGAGTCTGTTGCATCAGAAATGATTTCTTAGGTGCTGAGATACAATGTTAGGATAAGAAGACACAATGATTCTTTTTCTTAGTTGGCAGGGCATAAAAAAGGCCTAGAGGAACTTGCTTGTGAGCAACTGTGGGAGTTTTGCTTCACTGAACTTACGAAATCCAATTGCAAAGTAACATCTTTTAGTTGGGCCCAACTAATATTGCATGTGGAAGAAAAATAAAAAAATAAATCGGGGACGAGGCTTGAAAGCAAAAAGGTAATTTAAAATCAGCAAAAATATTTAAGGTTGACATTATTACTGAACAGCCCTCAAAGAAAAAAGAGGCATAGGACAGACAAGACCAAGAGATTGCCTACACAACATAATCTGAACTTCTGTCAGAGAGATAGAAACTGGGCCATGCAGATCTATCTCAAACAAGACCCTCAAAATCCTATCGCCACCTGGCACCAACTTACTCCTCTTTCTTCACAGAAAGAGCTCCAGTTATGCTGCTATCTGCTGTGTACTTCCTAATGTAAGTGTCAAATGAGCTGCTACTTGAAGACTGTTGGCCTTTGACAAATACTTACCAGTGAATGCTACCCCAAGCCCAATTTCAGTGAGAGCAGAACAGCCATCTCAGGAGAGCAGTGGTTAGTGAAAACAAGGTCAGTCACCTTCACTAGACGGACAACTGGCGCATGCAGACACTCCAAGCTGTGCTTCAGGAACTGCTACACTGACACTGAAGACCCCTGCAATCACCTAACACTCCTGAAATATGCTCCTCAGGTAAGATGACAGAATCAGCACAAACCTCCAGGTAGAATAAGCTTGCATTACCATGGCATCTCTCAGTAATCAATATCAAAGCACTTGCAAAGTTTATCAAGCCTTACAATATTCTTGAAACATACAGTGGTTTAATTCCCACCTTACGGATGGGGTCACAGCCTCAGTACAGATTGTTGTGCTTTCACACCAGCCAGCAACCAAGCCGCATGCAGCCGTTCACTCACTCCCTCACCAGCAGAATTGGGGAGAGAATCAGAATGGTAAAAGCTGAGCAACTTGTGGGTTGACATAAAGTCGAACAGAGACAGGCAGGTGTTCAGCCATCTCCAGGAAAACTGGGTCCCATCACACATAATGGTGACTTGGGAAGACAAACACCATCGCTTTGAATATCCCTCCCCTCCTCCTTTTTCCCCCCACTTTATATACTGAGCATGATGTCATATGGTCTGGAATATCCCTTTGGTCAGTTTGGATCACCTGTCCCAGCTGTGTCTCCTCCCAACATGTACTTCATGCCAGTGTGGCAGTATGAAAAGCAGAAAAGGCCTTGGCTCTGTGTAAGCTCTGCTCAGCAATAACAAATCCATCTCTTTATTATCAACCTCTGTTCAGCACAAATCCAAAACACAGCTAGAATTCAGGCTCTGAAAGATGATCTCTGTCAAGTCTTACTGCAGCATTTTTAAATAATAACACCCCCCTGGTACAAAACATCACCGTCCTTCCCTTGGTGAATGAGACAGCAGAATGTGCACTTATGTCAGCTGTACTTCACAGTCTAGCATGGATTGTTTTGAAATGCCAAAGAAGGTGAAAGCTTGCACAAAGCCAGGCTGTGAATCGGAGCAGGTGAGGCACAAGGACTGCTCCTCCCAGTGGGCTATGAGAACAGTCCTCTCTGACAGAGAAGTGGAAATAGCTGAGACTGGTAAAGTTTTAAACCACTGAAATAATTTAGTGAGATTTGTAATAAGAATTGTAATCAAATCACCTAATGCTTTCCTGAATTATGAAATCCTCACGTGACCTCTTTCCACCTTGTTTTTCTCCACACATAGTAGTTATGTTTTATCTTATACCTGATAAGAGATCTCAGAGATCGTTCAGGATTATCCAGCACAGTGATAACAGATCTGCTGCAGATTAATAAATCCTCAAAAATGTTATTGTTGCTATCAAAAAATACTAAAATTATATCTGCTTTAAGAAAAATTAGATTCCTTCTCTGCAGAATAATTTACCTTGTTCTCCTAACCAGATTTCCCTGCCTTGCTAGGAGGTTACCATTCCGTTTGCATTCAGTTGCAAACCATAATGTTCACAGAGCTTCGAATGCCAAAACTGCCAACAGTATTCATTCACATACGGATGGGCAGAGTCAGTCAATGGAAACGCTTGAAGCAACGGGCAAAGACGACCCCTGCCAATGACCAGGGAGTTACTAAACTTATGTTCCAGGCACAGATATTAAGATGTGCAGGTATTTTGTCCTGAGTGACCCCCATATTACAGTAAACTCTTACAGTACCTCTCAATTCTATGAGCTGCCTGCAGCCAATATATGTAGGGCAAAAGATCTGATCCTTTTGACCCCCAAAGCAAGGAAAGAGTTACATCTTCTCTCTGCAAAGCCAATAAAAACCTCTTGATTATAATTTAGATAAGAGCCACTGGATTGAATAATAATGTCTGAAACTCCCCTGGCTGTTTCACCTTGAGACGTCCATCACTGGGTTAAACATGATGCTAATTGCATTTGGATTGATTAATTTCTCTCACTCCTGTCTATTCGAATAATGCTTAACAAAATAATCACAGCACCCAGAGCCAAAACTTCTCCGTCAAAGGAATGAAGCCATCAGAACCAGCAGAGATGAAAGAAATGAAGATGACCCGTAATTACTGCTACGGTGATATCATTACCATATTACAGAAAATGAGTGTACGTGGGGGGAGCGGGGGCTGCGATTATTATTTATTTTTTAATGGAACCTCACATCCCAAGAATACAGATCCAACTCAGTGAGTGGAGCATACAGAAATACAGAACTAAAAAATAATTTTGCATTAAATTGCAAAATACAGTGAACACTGGGACTCCTGATACATCATATATCCTGTACTGCGAGCTGCTGTTTATTCACTTCGCTATTTTTTCACTGCAAAATTACTTTGTGCATGACTAGCATAAAGGTTTAAGATGCCCTTTTTCCCAAAAAGATCTTCAAGGGCCTGCAGCAGAACTCACCCATAACCTTGACGCTAAAGTCATTTTCTTTTAATATTATTATAAGTCATCTTCTTTTCAATGCTGGCATTCAGATTTTTAAACCACAAGACCTAATTTGATGCTCAAAGAAAAGCTATTATGCAAGAAATTTTTATTCTTCAATGCTGATTCCTCTCTGAAGGCAGTTATAAACTGCATCTCCAGCCACAGTAGATCACTTTCAGCCATTCAGTATGCTGGTTCTGTAAAGATATCAAATGTATCAAGTCTGGAAGAATGTAAAGCAGGATTTGAAAAAAAAAGAAAACCAAAAAACCAAACTCACAACCCTAAAATGCCAATGGAAGGCTGCCTGCTCCCGTTATTCTCCAAAATACACTCCCAAAGCCCCAGTCATTTGAGAAACAAATAGCTTGGCAATTGTGTAAGATCTACAGACACCTGTGCACTGCAATTCTAATTGTGGTTTATACAGTTCACTTCTCTCAGTGCTCCTTTTGTCTGCCCCCTAGTCTCAGACCAAAGACAAAAAAAAATCTACACACAACTAGCTGCTTAAAATATTTATTCTGGAATAAACCCAAGGTCAAATACACAAGAAAATTTCACACGCCAAGAATGTCAAGACCAGGCACTGACTCATGAAGCTAATTAAACACAGAAAAATTACGTTCAAGTATTTTGTAAGGCTGAAGTAAAAAAATTGAGTTACACTTCTAATATTAAAAACAGTAAGAAAACCCATTTTGCATCAAAGTTGAGGATATTTTCAAATATACCTGAAAGGTACTTTACTAGCATAAGTTATCACTGGAAGAGCTACACCTTGGGAGAGCTTTGACCACCAAATCCCACAGATGTCTCAGCCAAACAGAATAGGGCAATGTTTTTACAAGAAGCACTCTAAAGGGCCTTTTTGTACTTGCTTGTACCAAAAGGAAAATAATCTCTTCCTGGCTTCCAACACCTGCAGTGGATCAAGAGTTCTTGATAATTTAGATTTTCTCACCACAATATCTCAAGGAAGAATCTTCTTTATCAAACAACATGGAGAAATGAGATCAAAACTGTTTCCTCAAGAACTCTCGGGTATAAAACACATGAAGAAGCTCAGCAAAGAGATCAGCGCTGAACATACACACACAGCCAGGTATAAAAGGTTTCTGGAGGTGAATGGACCCTTCTCATTCAGGAAGGCACAGGGGCAGAAGTGCTGCCCACACTCCCACAACACAGTGCACCAGGATGCAGTGCCCCTTCTTGCACTGCGGAGCATGTATTTACTGCTGGGAGCAAAGCAGGTGAACCCTGAAAGTAACAATTTTTTCAAGTTTTATCAGTGGCCAGGGCATGGAGGCCATGGCCAAATCTGAACCCAGGAGCCAATAGAAACAAAGGGATTAAGAGTTATTAGGAGCAGAGAGAATTACATATTTACAGTACAGTTACTGAAAAATAATCGTGTAATGATTATGTAAGTCCCTATATTCCTTTTGGCTAATAACACTGGGATACAAGCTGTATGGTTATGCAAGCCAGGGCACACAAATCCAATCAGAAGACATCAAGGCTTGTTTACGGGGAGGCTTGCAGCACTGGATCAAGAACGGTACAGCTTCCTTGACCTCCAAAAGGCAAGAAACTAGCCCTTGTCAATAAGTTAGCTAATGGCCTGAACTGTGAAGAACTGAATTTTTAAATTTAACTTCTGTCAACAAACTTAATGGAAAGAGATATCTAGATGAAAGAAGCTCATAATATGGTAGTCTGTATTTATTTGTCCAGAAGTATGTCTTTTAAAAAGTAGACTAAATCTTTAAAATGTTTTCTAATCCCAAGATTCCTTATTGAAACATTTTTCCATTTAGATGACTGCAGCCCCTGACATAACAATGAATTATCAGTATTGTAAGCCTCTATGAAAAGAAGATTCATGGGTTTTGACTGAAAAATATTATTTGATTTACACATGAATTAAACCAAGATTCCTTTTGCAATTAGTATGATACAATACATTAAATTACACAGAAGACTTTCAAAATTTCCAAAAATCTAAGGACAAAGTCTGTATGGCTAAATATAAGCAAATGATTGAAATCTCAGTGTTCCAAGGTCAAAGTCTTAGGCTTTGTTAAAATGGAATTATGGAAGAGCAGCAATATGCAGTTTGTGGGCTGCAGAAGAAAACCTTCACAACTGCCTCCACCATTTTATTCTTTTCTCTGTGTGAACCAAAAGTACTTTATGTAATAATTACCCTTATCCCTATCCTCATCCTTCCCAGTATATTCACTGTTTGCTTTATTCCAGCATTTTAAATTATAACTTGGTAACTTTCATGTGCTCCGCCCACTACAATACTCTTCTGGCAGCAATACCCTGAGCTGAGGAGTAACTGAGAGACCAGAAGAAGATTCAGGAAATTCACAACCATCTTTACCAACGCTAAGTTGTTCACAAGACATCTGAGAAATTGCACTGATTTAGAAATGTTATCATTTTTACAGCATCCAAATGCTAGTACAGTCAAGTTGGAATGAATAGGGAAAAACTGTAGTTACTCAGAGAATCTATGACAAGTGTTAATCTGACCTACTTGATAACAAAATTGTAATGCCACTCAAGGCTATTTGGAATGGGTATTAAAATATAAACAATGCAGGTTCTGCTACAATTATTACAATTTAGCTGCTAATGAGATTAAAGGCAACTAGGCAAGGCTCAGCTGTAAAAGCAGATGTAAAAGATACACCCAAAAATACACCCTCCCAGACCAACAAGGCAATGTGAAAACATTTTTCATAAACACCCTCACACTTCTAATATCGATGAGTTTTCAAGAAAATGTTAAGAATACAAGAAATACAGAAGGTATCAGAGTCTGAAGATATGTCCTAAGAGTAGAAGCCAGAAGAAACTCCAGTTTTCTGAAACCCAGAAATAAGGCCAAAACAAACAAAACTTTTTTTTTTTTTTTTTTTTCCAAAAGGTCTGCTGAGAGTAGCCCAGTAAGCTTTGGTACTCTTTTGCTTCCAAAAATCTCTTCATGTTTATTTGCAGTCCATGCATACCACTGGTCTGAGGCCAGGTCTACAATTAGGTGCTTCTCGTATGAAAGCCGAATGCAGTGACACTGCTATCTTTTAATGAGCACAGAAGTGTTCTTCATCCATTACTAGAAGAAAGAACAGAAGCACTGCAGCAAAGCAGATGGCAAACCATCTACAAGACAGTTCAGAAAGGAAAGCAGAAGGCAGCGATGACTATGCAGAGTCTCCACAGATTTGGTGACTAGGAACGCTGCTCTGAGGGTTGAGGGGCACTGAAGAAACCTCGGAAGTCAGGAGAACTCTGAAGACTCCATGATCCAGTGACAATGGAACTATCAGACGTACTTAGAGTTAGAAAGGAACAGCAGAGTAGAAGAGGTATAAGTAAAAGGAGAACACAAGGAAAAAGTGGTTAGTAAAGAAAATTTAATCTACCAGAAGAGAACAGATCAAATAAAGTATACAGTACAGTATCATATGAGGAAAATTGTACAGAATCAGAGATTTGTTCTGACTTGATAGAACTTTGGCAGGTCTCCAGTTAATGTTCTGTTCAGAACAGACAGGCTGCTCAGAGCTTTCTCCAGTCAAGTCATAAAAACATCCATAGATGGAGACCGCCCAACCTCTCCTGACAATCCTTCCAATACTTGACTGTTCCATGCTGGAAAAGTTTTCTCTTGATTCCAGTCAGAAACATTCTTGCTTCAATTTATGATTATTGTCTCTTGTCTTCCCACCATGTGGCACCATGCACAGCCTGACTCCATCTTCTCAAATAACCTCCCTGCACATTCTAGCAGGCAGCTATCAGGTCCCTGTGAGGTCACCTCTTCTCCATGCTGAATGAGCCCCATGTCCTTGGCCTCTGTTCACAGGGCAAGTGTTCCAGCCCCTGATCATCTTGGTGGCCCTCCACTGAATTCACTCCAGAAGACCAGGAGTCTTCTTCCTGCAGGGTCATGGAGAACACCACTGGATGTGGCACTGCAGATGCAGATGCATCACTTCCCTGGATCTGCTGGCCATGTTTCAATCAACAGATGGGTATGCATTCCCACATTCCTTTCCAATATACTACTTACTTGCTGTATTCCTTTTCAACAGTTTCCTTGCCTTTAATCTTTCACCTACACACTGCTTAGCTTAATGTTCCAAGAAACCCAAGTACCATAGTCAAGAGTGAGGGCATTTTATGCCCTGAGACAGGGGAGGAACTATTTGCCCCTTTTACTTCTATATGCATACATTAGTAAACATAAATTGTAAGCAATTTTTTTTCATTAATTTGCTCTCTATTTTCAAGTAAGCCAGGTATTAGACATGAAAATCATGAGGCAATCCAGAGAACTATCTGTTGAAAACTAAATGAGAGCTTGGCCTGCTACCCAGCAACATCCATCACCCAGCCCTTTTCTGTTGGGATTTGTGCTGAATGACGTCCTCTGCAGGTTAACAATTAGTTTTTAGCATAAGAGTCCTGTGTCATCGTCATCATCTCCCCAGGAGACCTAACCAGCCTGAGTGATTTTTAGATTATGGTCTGATAACACACAGGCTCCTGACTCTCTGTGTGCTTGCGCCATGCAGGCCACCTGCTCTATGGAGCTGCCACCAGGGACACCCTCAAAAAGGTTTAATAATGATGTTCTCTCTAGAGATGTAGCTCAGAGCATGCTCAGAATTTACATTCTATATCACTGACTAAAATCTTGTACATAAAATCCTATACATAAATAGGATCTATGACTAGTTCCTAAATAAAATTGTAGAAATGTTATTTCCTATTAAACAAGAATCTGTCTGCTCTGTAGTCATAAAAACTGTAAATGAGCAGAGGAATTGATAGAGCAGGGCAGATCAGTAATCTATCCAGTCAGGTATCCTGTCTGACTGCACCCAAGATCAGAAGCATCAACAGAAAAGATAAATTAGGGAGCCACACTACGAAGACATATGCAATAATTATTACTGAAAGAATCCTCCTCTTCTTAAGTGCTTGTTTTATATCCTGAAACAACTGATATTTCCTACTTCATTTTAGATTTTATTCTGCTCTAAAAATGTTCTCATCATCCATTTAATTGCCTGATTCCTTTTCAATTGCTGCTAAGTACTTGGTTTAAAAAAAATAATCCCAGTGTGGTAGAAAGTTCCACATCGAATTATTCATTATGTAAAAAGCATTTCTTTTGCTAATTTTAATCTGACTAGCTTCCATTACTTGTTTTCTGATTTTCTCCCTGCTCACTCTTTTCAGGGTTGGGAGTCAATTGGAATTTTCAATTGCAGAGATGTAAAATAACAACTGCACTACCTTTCAAAATGAAAGAGATCCTATTTTCTCCCTCTCCCTACATTCTCATGAAGAAAACTCTTGTCAAGAAAATTCTGCCAAACAGCAAGTTTTTCATCCAGAAACACAAAAGTCATATAAAAACCTACAACATACAGAACATCAGAACAACAAAGAAAAAAAACATGAAGAGAAAGAGAAATGGTCTGATACCATACTGAAGTGTGTGTAGAAATGTATGGAGATCTTGATCACAATCAAAATAAGGAGCTCATCTTTGTAAGTGCAACAAGATTTGATAAGATCAGAGTAAAAGATTCTGAGAAAGGTATATTATAAAAACTTGGATAAGTGCAAGCAACAGAACAGTAGCCATTGAAAGAGGGATCACAGACAATCTGTTTGGCACTGGAGGAGGACTAAAAAGCTCCAGTTTCAACAAGTACTCAGGTCGCTCAGATAGAAGAGAAATGAAGGGGCTGCAAGGAAGCATATTTAATCCCATAGATTCTAAAAAGGTAGCAATATTCATTAGCTCCCAGTATGCTCTAAATACTCTGAAATACGTATGTTGCTAACTTACAGTCACAATATAGAACAAAATACAAATGATATGAGACAAACAAAGCTATGCTACATAGTTCTGACACATGCATTCACACTAACTCTACAAGATAGTTGTGTTTCAGGTACATAAATTTTATAATTTTTTTCAAATTATCGGGCTTCTTCAGAGTAAGAAAACACTACCTTGCATGAGCATTGTAGTGCTTGCACAAAATTATATTGTAAGAATTATTTACTGAAAAGAGAATAAAGATAAAAGAGTACTGAATAGACAGGAAACAAAGATAAAGTGTTACGGAACTGATGCTCTCTTCATTCATAGTACAGATTTTTCACTTCTCAGTTTCATTACCATAACCACTTACAATTTGAATCATTACAACACATCTACATCCCACTTTCCTCATCATTTAATTGGAAACTAGGTGATTCCCACTCTAAAAATCATCGGCATTCACCACTTCTCCTCCTCTCATTGACACACATGCAACAGGCCTACAAACTCCTACTGTCAGCAGCCTAAGACATGCCCTTCGCTGGGACAGATGTTGACACTGGCGTGAAGAACTTGTGCCCTCTCTGGCAATCCAGCAGCAAGTCTTGTTTTATCCAGCAGGCAGGGGGCACTCCAAATCAGGAAGTGACCTGCAGCTGTGCACCAAAGGGAAGAGTCTAGCTTGTAGGATTTTGGATTTCATTTAAGGCAGTGCTTAGAGAGAAGAGAGGGTAGCAGGTACATTTTCAATGCCATCTGCTGGATGAGACAGACAACTCTAATAAAGGCAAACTCCCACTGTTTTCCATCTATCACCATCAACTCATACCAACAGTCCCCTCCTCTTTGTACCTTACCTAAAAATAGATCAAATTTGAAGTTGTCTTAATAAGGACATCTTATTCCCCACTCTGTTAATGCATCTAAGAAAGCAAATAAGCCAGTATTTATGAACATGTTTCAGTTTGCAAAAATGACTGCATTTTACCCCAGCTGAGAATTCAGGGGGTTCTGACAGTGAAAAATATCTTAAAAATACATTTGATGAAAAGAGCCTGATGCCTGGGCTGCAAAACATATTCCTGCACTGCACTAATCTCATCTCTCATTCTAGGAGGGCTAATACTTCTTTCTGAAGAGAGCAATGAAAAAGTTACAACACAAGATGGTGTTTTCCTCTTCCATGAAGAGTATTTTTCCCTTTGGAAAGACCAACAATGGAAAGCATTCACTCAGCTAAACAAGTAGAAACAGACTTGTATTTCACAATAAAATGGAACAGACAACTACTCTAAAGAGACAGGACAGAGAAGTCCAACACCAGATATCCTAGGATTTGAGAACAGGTATTGATTAATTCAGAGTGAATAAAATGTTAGCTTGATCTTGAACAATTTTCTGAGTTTTGTGAATTATGACTTATATTATGGTCAATCAAATTGCAAAGCTTCATTAAACGTGTCTCAACTGTTCACAAAATCACCGACAATATGGATATCTGCAATTTCTCATAAAGGACATCTGAGCACATTCCCCTTGTGATAGTGTAACCAAAGAACTTCTGAAGCGTCTGACAGAGTCTTCTTGCTCTATTATGCCATTTAGACAGCATATTGGATCACCTGAATTCAGTAAAAAAAGAGGGATTGGCATGAAATGAGGTCTGGCATGAGGTTGACATAACTCATGTAAGAGATGCAGGAACAGATTGCACTCCTAGGTCCTCAAATACAAAAATCGTACATGCTGATGTGAAAAAACAACAATTGTTAATAAACAGATATTCTACTCTTCAACACTCCATATGGCAGTCTGATGGATTAAACACCAACAGAGTGTTGATCACTCTAAAAGCTCATATTGAGATGATCTGGAAAATCTGTCTATCTACAATTTACGAATTCTGGTTAATTTAATTAAAATGTTGCATCGCTAAGTGCCTTAATATGGAAAGCCATAAGCTTGTGAGGTTCCTGGCACATGCCTGCCTTCAGAAGAAGCTACAGAACAAATTAGCATAAGTCTCCTTTTAAATTTGGGATATACAAAGGAAGACTCCTGAGCTAAAAAATCAGTCTGAGTGTACAAGCAAGAAGAAGAGAACAGAAAAACCTCAAAAATAGGCAGGGGGACAGATGATACAATAAGGCTCAGGAATGCCCATAGCATTGGAAAAAAAGGACACAGGCTGTCAAGGTAGAGGTGACTTCTTTGAAAGGGGCCAGCTAAGGTTAAAGGAAACTAGGCATGTTACAAACAGACTGAGAACTGGAGAGAGAGGGGTAGGGTTCAGGAAAGGAACCGTTCCCTTGTAGAGAGAACAAAGGCCAGGAAATCACAAGCATGAAGAAGCCCATGATCAACATGCTTGGCCAAAGGTAATCCCAATGGTGTAATCTCCCCTTACCAAGGGTGTCGGGGGGCTGATGTTCTTCCCTTGACATCTGACCCGGCTGTGTTCCTTGTTTCAGTGTCTCATGTCCTGAAAAGATGAAATGAGGCTTCTTTCTGCTGTTTCAGAGCTTGTTTATTTCTGGTTCTTATCAGAGTTTCAGAGGCACAGACTGTGCTGTGACCTCCAGGAACACGAGGACAGAATGGCCAATGGCTACCAGAAGCAGGTAGCTTTTATATCTATTATCAACCAGTTAGAAAACTTTACGTATCTTATTTTGTTCCCAAAACCAGTGAATATCAGCCTTATTGATATGTCTCCTCTACACTAAATTCTATCTACCAATTAACAAGTCAAAGGAACTTATGTCAGAGGGAAAAAGGAAGAGAAGGAGAAGAGAGAAGAAGATGAAGAAGAAACAGCCAACACCCTAAAATCTCCATGTTGGCTCCATATAACATATATAGCAAAACCTAAAAACTATAACTACACATTCTGTGATACACTAAACAACTATCTCTTCACTTCCTTGGTGTTTTCAGTTCATCCAGAAGTTGAGACAAATGCTTCCACGAGCTTGGTTCACAGGTTAAGCCTTTTTTGTGGAGCTCTGAGGGTAAAGCAAACAGCCAGAGGAGCAGGAAAAGCTCCCAAGCTTTTTCTGACTCCAACAAAGGGAGGCTTGAGATATGACTTCTTCAGTTGGCACAGGCTCCAGCACATACACAGTCAATTACTGCAGTTTAGCTAAGGGGTGGTACCTGTTCATTTTCAATTTGGTGTCAATGCCACAAACGAGAATCTTTGAGGCTAAGCCAGCTCAGAAAGTTTTTTCTTCCTAGAAGCATGGCTGGATGAAAGAAAACAGACATTCCCAATGCAAAAAACTTGTCACAAAAGACAGGTGAGTAAACTGCTAGGATGTGGAAGCAGATGATAGTTTGGAAAACAAATAAAAAACCATGTTTGAATGCAGCTCTAAGTTAATGGAAGCCAAAACATTCCCAGTACATTCACTACTGTCTCTGGAATGACCCATGTATGTTAATACTTTTTTATACTTAATAATATCTACTTTTCTTCTTCTTAACAAAAAATGAAGATGCTGGGTTCACGTCTCAGCAGTAAAAGCTGAGGATGCAGGATCAAGGGTTTTCTGGGCACGACTGCTAATATTTGAGAGGAGTCTGAAAAAAGGGAAGTAGTATTAACAGGGAGATGTGGAAAAACAGACAAAGTCCCCATGTTACTATTGTATCACTCCACTGTATTTCAGCAAAGCATAAAACCTTTTTTTCTCCTTCCACTTTCAAAACTAGAGTAAAGAAACTAAATTCTAGATGGAAGGAACAGCAGTTATCGCTAGGAAAACATTGGTTCAGGCTCATTTCTTGTTCCAAATCATTAAACAGAACCAATTTTGGATTTTGTTCTGTAGAATGATCATCTTGGAAAAACAGGAGTAGTCTCTCCAGTATGGCAATTGGTCCCCTATTTGTTCAGGCAGATAAGGTTCTGCCTGCAAAACCCAAGAGGATCTGTCAACTTTCTGCAACAGACAATAGGGCATGTGAGATTGTGAAGGCCTGGTTTTGTTCTATGTCTAGCACAATATTATAAAGAAAGACTGTCACCCCTTGAATGCTACTTCAGCTGTGTTTCTACAACTCACTGTGTGACAAAAAAGAATATTGACCTTTTACACCCCATACTAATCTTTTCCATAAGAGTAGAATTCAGAAAAACGGATCCAGAGTAAATAAAAAACAAAGCTATGTTTTTAGAAAATAAAAACCATTTATAAAAAGTTTGGTCATATTTACATCCCCATGCTTCCTCTAGACTATTTACAACTACTTTTCAGAACATATGACTGAGCATGTTGGAGCCAAAGTTAATTATTCCCATATTCAAATACAAGAGTACTGATCTTCTATATTATTACAAGCATAAGAGCCAATAAAAAGCACCAAAGACAGAAAGCAAGATGGGAAAATAACCTTCCTTCCCCTAAGTCTTCTCTGCTTCAGAGAGACCAAGCGGCCTGGTTTCAAAACAAGAGCAAGTGATATAACCAAACAAAAGCAGATCTAAAAGGTGAGCAAACCCCAAAAGCCACAGAGTCATTATTACTGTGTCGACAGCACACTTGTTAAAAATGTATATTTTAATTTTCTGTATTGCTAAAGGTCCCAATTTGCCCAGGGATCTAGCTAAGCTGCCATTTTCTACCACGACACAGTCTAATCTTTATTTAATGGATTTAGCATCTATCTTCACTAGAGTGGTCTCTAAGGGGAAGGGGAGGGGAGTATGAAGGGGCATGAAGAGATGATCAGGGCCCCCCTCTCCTTCATCCATCCGGCGCTCATGTTTGTGTTCAAAATTCAATTACCTCCTTATTGATACTTCACAGAGATATTTAAGCTGCAAACATGAAGCCCTGATTTCCCAGGGGGCCATGCCCCTCTCTATTTCACTGCTCTGCTTCCCCCAGGGTGAATTCCTGAGGCGTCCATATTAATAGGTAATCAGTCACAATTCATTTATTAAACAGCTAGCAAGGTTTATCAGCCTGCCCTGATTAGCCAGAAGAAGCCACTGAATTCCTAATTTATTTATGGAAATCTAAGTGTCTTTTTGAATTCCATTCATGAAAGACAGGGGTGCCGTGGGTCTGGCACACTGAATTCTAACAGGGAAGCACCAGGCAACCTGGACACTGAGGACTTTGCAACTTCAGCCTGGCAAGCACACTGTGGTGACCCCAGCGTGACCAAGAGCTTTAGACCAGAACCTCAGACAAGGATTCACAAGCCAGCTCTTCAGAGAGTAGGCATTGCCACCTATGGCAACCAGAGAATTACTATCCCGTTACTATCAGTGTGCGGAATGGCTGGAAAAAGCTCACTAAACAGAGCCATCAATGCAACAAAACTAGGTCAAAATAATAAAGAAAAAAAGATGCATTTTAAAAAGTTTGAATAAAACATTCGGAACAGTGCTGAAAACAACTGCCAGGTAACATTAATATACACATTTACACATAAAGTTCAGCTTTTTGAAAACTGCAGACTGTTACAACCTTTACATTATTTCTTCAACTAAACTGATATTAAAATGGAACAACACTACTATACATTCAAATTCAGACACAGAAGGTCAGTGATGCTGCTGATTACCAGAAAGTGAAAATAGCTAAAAACAATAAAAAATATCACTTTTCTATTGTTTTAAAAAGAGATATGAAGTACTAAGTAAAAAGCAGACTCTGAAGTGAAAAGACTTGTATATGCACTGGATACACCTTAAGGCAGTTAGAATACAGCTTCATATAACATAAAGCTTATAAACACAGGCCTTTAAAGGTTCAAGGCTACCACTGGTGAAAAACTCTTTTTATCCCTGTCAGCTGTGTAGAGATCTCCAAAACTCGTATGTACCTGAATTCTACCCACCTTGGTTACTTAATCAGAAAACAACTAGGAATGGAAGACTATTCTAAAGTGTTTATTTCCTTTTTCGTCTCAATACAAATTTGTACAAAGTAACTTTCAGTGTGTCTCCTTCTGCCTTTGGTGACTTTCCTGAACAGCTCTACAGGGAAGTAAACAGGGGTAAGCACAGTAAATATAGGGATTGCATTTTCAAATGCTCCGAATGAGGTGGATGTCCCTCACACAGATGCAGTAGCCAAAAGGGTACTTTTGCATAATTTTTTCTTAATATCTTTACATCTCAAAACTGACAGGATTTAACAATATACAGTGTTATATGAAATACAAAGAGAGGTATGTTTAAACATATTGAGAGCATTTCTGTTACCACTAATTCTGAGACACTGTTGAGACATTTTGCTTGGAGACTTCAATATTCTGATCTGATTATTAACTATAAAAGTATTCAAAACTAACAAGTAAAAGCATAAATAAAGAGGACGCAGATGTCACTCCACAATATTGTATCTCACAAAAATTTTGTTACTTCAATGACAGTTACCTGGAAATATATTTCAAAAAACATTCCAAAATCTTACGTAGTTTAAAACTGGCTACACTGATATATCCTCTGAATTTACAAACACAAGCTTCATAGTTATATAAAAGGTTTTAATTTGTTTAAGATTCCATTACACAAAAATTGCAGTAGTGCACTAAAACAGATATAAAATCCCCACTTCAACTGAACTAGTACAACCCATAACCTTAAATACAAAATATATTATTTCCTCTCAAATTACACTGGTTAGACATGAAAAGATGTAGTGCATGCAATAAATACATCCAAAATGCTAGGAGAACTGAGTATCTGAATTCATCTACGACCAGAACTTGTATGTTGCAGGTGTTTCAAGTCAAGCATGGCATGGGGAAACGAATCCTGGAAGAAGCATCTTTTTCCTGCCTGAAAAAGTAATCAGTAGCTTAATTGTTAGAGTTTGTGTTTTCCACAGATAAGGGTGATTCAGTGTATTTTTCCTACTATGAAATGTAGTTCCTAGAAGAAGGAAAAAGACACAGAATTTACATGAAAGATTTCTCAATACCTTTTCTCCACTGTATAAGGAGGATTTTCACGATGACACAAGAGACACTAGAGGATTTTACAACAGACCCAAACATCTAATCAAGCTGTGGCTCTCAACAACCAGTTCCTGCAGCCCTCATTGCTTGGGGAACTGCAAATGCTACCAATGAAAATAAAACAACCTCTCCCTATCCTGAGTCTATCCATACTTCATCTTTTCCCCCTTCAGCAGTAAATTCACAAGGGTGATTTCAAACAAGGGCTTTGCAGAATACACAAGACAGAACTCACCACGGAGCAGGTAAAATAGGACACTTATGCATGTTTTCACTGGGAAGCTCACTGAGCATCAAACTCAATGTTATTTTCACTCCCTCAATATGTAAGCTCCTTATCATACAGAACACTGCAGCACTGTCCATAACAGACATCCAACCCGTGATGCCCAAAGGTGCTGGAAAATGTACGCTGCAATCATGCTGCAGTTATTTCTAGTCTAGACAGATGTTATTTCTAGTCTTGTAGTTTTCACAGATGTTACTTCTAGTTATTTCTAGTTTTCATTGCTTTTGAAACACAACTGAGTGAAAGCAATGTAGCATAGGCACATATATAGAAGAAAACCCTACAAAACTGTAAGAGAATTTACTGTTACAACAGAGCACAACTTTACAATCTTTAACTGCTTGACTGATTTTCAAACTAACTTGTTTAAAGTCCATTTTAATACAACCAAGTCTGATATAGATACCCAGTCAAACCCAGCACACCACTGCCTACCCACAAAGCAGAACTGGAATTCATGTCCCTGTATAACACTCAAAGGGTTTTAAAATAAAAAACAGAAGTACTACATAAGTGTTCCTTCCTTTCTAATGCTACTTAATAGAAGTTGATGACAAACATCTACCTATTACTCTGCTGAAAATTATTCTTCATACTTTTCATCCTGTCTCATCTTGTCCTCCATCTTATACATGTATTTCCAATTCTCCTGAAACAATGCCCATATATTCTTAAGGCTACTACAGCAACAAACTGCATGATTACAATAAAGCCTGGGATGATTATCTTCTCTCTTGCAGTCAGTGCCAGCAACATCATACTTTTACTGACTTAACAAGGAACATCACAAACTGCACACACAAAAATTACTTCTTACACTACTTAAATGCTGTAACTTAAGTGACAGACGTTTACATGCAGAGCACAACACAGTTCAGAATAAAAATGGGACCCTTTAATTGACACTGGAGAAAATTAGATTCTAATTGCATATGCTATATTTTGCTGATGACAATGAGGTTAGCGTTTGCAAAAAAAGTGTTATGAGTTCCTTAACGACCAACAGGTTATTAAGACCTTCGTCATATAAGTCATTAGACATGTGACATTTCCAACAGCAGAGAGCCCTCTAGAGCTACCAAGGGATAACAGTTCAGCAACCCTCCAGGAGAAGGGCACCAATGCTGCTTAATACAACACCCAGGCTCTTCAGAATCCCCTCCAGCTCTTGACCACACCAGACTTTACCTGGTTGAGTAGAACAGAGATCAAACACCAGAGTGAGAAAACAGAAGTCACATTTTAATTTGAAGAAAATGGGGGCTAATATTTATTGAATTGCCAGTGAACTTGGAAAGCTTTAAAATGTAATACTATGTTTGAAGAGAGTTGTGCAAGGACTTAGAGATACTTATTTATAATACATATGTTTGTAAAACACCACCAAATACCTGAAAAGCAAAATTTTACATGACAGTGCATAGTAACACCAAAATAACTGTCACTTTGTGAAGTTTAAACAATATGTGGATATAAGCCTCATAGCACAAAAAGCTCTCCATATGAAAATGCTCTATCAATGTAAAATAATTTCTACACAGAAAATATATTCTGCTGAACTTATTATAATAAAGTTGCCAAGTGTTCACTAAAACAGTGCTCAAAACAACACATAAATGAAATCTACTTAATCAGTTATTAGATGGCTTTCAATTACCTCCACTCTTGTGCTCGTGCTGTAGCAACCAATCAGTAAAATTAAATTACAAACTGAAAATCTCTACTTCACAGCATGGAGTTTCCTATTCCCACCTCCTCAATTACAGTAAAAGTTGTAAAATAAATTACAAGAAAATAACTAAACTATATCCTTTAGCTTTACTGTCAAGACTTACAACTGTGAAAAGCAGTAAGCACAACTTTATTATCTCCTCATTGTGAACAAAAATAGCAAGAATAAACTCACCCATTTTCTCAGAACCAAAACCCATTGAAACATATAATTTTGGGACTGACAACTGAATTACAGCACAACAACCACAGGTTTGGGTCCACATTTTAAGAGCCTAAGTTAACCACTTAAAGTTATGAGCTTAACTTTCTGCATGTTAATCCATCAGACTTCATTATGATAGGAGTTTGCAGTGTGCTTAAGGAGCAACAATCTCTTGGACACTTTAAAGAATCCACAAACAGCCTTCAAACACGCTTTCATGGGCAAGTATAAAGTAATGTTTTATTACCAAAATAAATTTCTAAGAGCCAACACTTCACTGGAGGGGGGAGGTGAAGAACAAACTTGCAATGAATATGATGAGAAGAGGTAGTATGTCTACTCTGCTGGCAACAGCATTAAGCATCCTTTTTTGATCTCCAGCTAGAACTCAAAAAGCCACAGCAAAACCTTCCTGTAGAGACAGAGGCAATTTAAAATACCTCAGCACCCCAACAAATTCACGTTAGGATCCTGGAAGTCCAGAGTACAGTATCCCATTGGGGTTATTTTTATCTCAGGCCCACTGCTATATTCAACAATGCACTTGTAAATGAAATGTTTTTTCAGAACAAAAGTCACTCTGTTTTACATAACTTGGTTACTCCTCTGCCCTAAACTCCCAAAATCTCATGCCCATAAACTCCAGTCATATTGGGACACATGCATATGCTATGTTTTTACAAAATTTTTATTCTAGCTTACATTCCGTTTTCAATGCCTAACAAAATGCAAATAGCTGTTATTGCTTCTAAATTATTAAAAGCAGCAATCCTTTGATATTCTTAAATAGTTATTGTCTTCTTTTAGAATCAAGTACAATCTTTGTGCATCAAGAAGACAAGGCTTGGACATTAAAAAAAGGTACATTCAGGTGTAATCTGTTGTACATGCCTGTGCAGACACTGAGCAGGTCCACGTCAAGACTAAGGGGAGCAAGAACACCCAGCTATCCTCCTTGGAAACACGTCAGGACAGTAACTACATGTGTACACCAAGGGTCACAGCAGAGTCCTCAGCTTCTTTTATCTATCCCCTTAAAATGTGTATTTCTGCAGGATATGTAAGGGAACTAGTAATGAGAGTCAAGCAATTAAAAAGCATTTCTGAGGTATTCATGGGACTGTATCAGCCACAAGTGCCTGACAGCCCTGCGTGTGTGAAAGTCCCTGGAGAGCCATCACACTTCAATTACTATCACTAACATTAGTCATTATCAGGCTGGCTTCAGTCCCTGGGGAAGGCAGCTTGTGATGACAATATCCAGCCTCTCCTTGTAAAACAATTCATTAGGCAAAGCAGAACAGCTGGGGCAGCCACGTGGATGTCTGCAGAGTGGCCCCTCCACCGGGACCTCCAGCCCCCCTTTTCCTTTTGGACAGGAGCAGCCACCGCCCCCATGACAGCTGTAAAAGCCTCTGGGGACACTTCAGGTTTAATCAGTGCTCCTTATACTCAGGGGAAGCATTTGATTGCAAACTTAAACTAATGGCACTCAGAAGGTTACAACAATCATCAGATAAGAGGCTTTAGGGCATTTTTATCTTGTTCTAATGCCCACAAGTTAATGAGGCAATAAGAGACAGATACTATCAGACTTGGTCTAGCAACATTATATAGACGGGATGTTCACAGTTGCATTTACTGCAGATGCAAGAAGTAAGGTGGCAAGTTCATTATTGATCTTACAGAAGACTCCATGCTCAAAACAACTGAAATCACTCAATAAAGTGACAAAATGCTTGGCAAATATTCACATAGCTTTGCATGGATTATCACTGGATCTGAAATGGAGAAAACTGAAAAGGAATATAGCAAATGAAACAGTTAAATAATCTCTGGCATTAGAATGGATACAGACTAATAATTTCTAACCTTTATGCTGCTTGCAAATAGAAATTCTTTTATATATATAATGTCTGCAAATGGCTGAGAATAGCCTCCCTTTTCTTAGCTACCCTGCTTGCGTCCGAGGCTGAAGACTACTTGATACTGGAACATGTTTTATCATCATATTCTCATTTTGCTTCTGATGACTGACACAATATTCTAATGATACCTTCCTGTGGCATATAAGAGCAGCAGGCAGGAGAAAACAACAAACATCAACACACAGCAAAGGATATTTAACAATAAATGCTTTACATGCTGTTTTTTAAAATTAATGATTTTTCCAATGCATTTCGAAACAAAGTTAACATGAGCTCCACCTTACAGCTGGGGAAACAGGAAGGGGCATGTAAGAAGGCAAATAAACCAACCAAGCAGAAGAGGGGTAGTGCCAGAAACTGAACCAAGTCTCCAAAGTCACACTGTAGTGAGATTTCTCACTAGGATCAGCTGCTGCTCTACAAATAGATCCAGCATCCCATACTGTGGAAGAAAATTCTCTCTTCACTCCTGCCAGAAGCCAAAATTTACAGAAAAACATTTCAGACAGAGATGGTACAGGGATAATCTTTCCAACATCTGTAAATATAGAGTAAATGTTCTAGTAACACAGAAATGGAAAGTTTTAATTGAATAAAGGCATAGACGACACAAGATTTTAAAATAATAAATACAGACCAGTTGTAAAGGTTCAAGACTCCCTGCTAGAATGACTCCTGAGATTTGTTTGGCATTTTTGTGTTTTTAAACGATAATGGAAAAATGCACATAACCTTATGCTTGATCAAACTTTTCCCCATCTTCAATTCCTCCACTGTCAGTAGTCTACAAGTTATCCTGTCAGAATGAGAGTAGCAAAAAATAAGCTTCTGACAGTATAATGTAAGAACATTTTGTTTGTAGTCATGTTTCTTTCTGTGCCAAGCAAGTGGCAGGTAGAAATGCTTTAATGTGACAGCACATTCCTTTACTTTTGTGGCTAAAAGCTCTTCAGTCAAGCCCCATTGACCCTCTGCTTGTCTAGATAGATGAAGGTGGTTTCACTGCTCATTTCGGCCAAGACACACAAGAACCTCTGTGTATGCTGAGGACCATTCTCCTCCTCTGCATCAAGAATTACACTGGACTGTATCTCCCTATGCACAAAAATGGGCTCTGCAGCCCACACTGCACAGACTTGTAATCAGCTCTGTCAATGGAAGTATTTGAAAGTCCATTCATCATCCCTCCAAAGCCTAAAAGCTGTCACTGTGATACAGGAATTATTAGGTTTCTAGTTCCTAATCAGCTGTTCCCATAGAGGCAGATCAGACAGTTGCACCTGCTTAAAGCTCATGAACTGAACCATTTGGTGCTGTGGGCAATGCAGGCTTTGAACGCATTTCTACTTCTAGAAAGGATCTTAGATCACAGAAACATGGAGTCACTGGATGATCAGGGTTACAAGGGCTCAGGAGGTCTCCTGGTCAAAGTAGGGTCAATTATGAGGTCAGATCATGCTGCTTAAGGCTTTATTGAGTCAAATCTGGAAAGCCTCCAAGAAGAGAGAATGCAGAACTAGTGACTGCACAATATGTTCCACTGCTTGACTGACCAATGCTAATATTCCAGATGTCTTCACAAAACACAAATTGGTGCTTCGAGCAGCATACTGAAAGTCCTGCAAAAGTTAATGGTGAAGGATCAGATGAATGATTTCACAGTCTTCAGATCAGTTTGGTCAGCTAATTTTCAGATTAATCAGATTTCTTCTTCCTCTCTAACACTAAAAAGGCTCCCCTTTTCTTAACCACCGGAAGAATCTAGATCAACCTTCACTCTATCAACATAAATTCATAAAGTCTTTTCTAGAAAGGATCAAAGCATTGCAGAATTTCTACCTTTTACTGAACAAGGAGACTAAGGGGACTTTCAGAAGAGACATTCTTAGAAATTAATACCAGCATATAAGAAATGGGTTTTTTTTGGGAGGGGGGTTGTTGTTTTGGTGTTTTTATTTTGTTCTTGTTTGTTGGTATTTGTTGTCCTGGGTTTCTTTTTGGTGGGAGCAGAGGTGTTGTTTTTGTCTTGTTTTAATAAAGCAAGTAATACATCATGGCTGAAGTACCTTTCAGAGGTAACCTGTGTTTTAACAAAATCAGATTCGCAAACTAGGTATGGGCACATAGTAAAAGTGAGGAGGAGGATGAGAGAAGAGAGAAAAAGACATTTCAATAAAGATCAGGTAAAAAGCATCTAATCAACATGCTTTTATTTAGAATTTTGCTGTTGCACTGAGCATCACTCACTTCAACAGCAGTTATCTGCCAGCTTTTGGGCCACTTGGCATGTGATCCTTATATATATAGCTTTGGAAACTCAGTTATCAGAGCTAGATGGGACACTGTCTACCACTGGAAAAACTCCCCTTTGTACTTCCAGCTTCAGGCTCCAGAATTAACTATGCAATGGCAGGTGTCATTTTAGCACTTCTAAGGCTTCTACAACTAACCACATTTTAAAGCTATCTATGCAATCACAGAGTTTACACTGTTGATAATCTCCCTTTGGTAAAAGGTGTCCATCAGAGTTAGAAAAATTCAATTAGCTGCATTTGGGAGTCTCAATGCACACCTGACATAATGGAAATTTGGGTTTTTATCGTCAGTTTGGATATTTGAAAATAATTCTGTGGTAAAATAATTACTGTGAAAAAAATTATTAAGTCACAGCCAAAAAATCAAACCTCAACTGTACAACCTAACAGAAGAAGATTCCACATAGACAAGTATCTACAACACGCAGCAAACAGAAAATAAAAGCACAGAGAAACTGTAGAAGTTTGAACTTCTAACACACTTAGGAGAGTTTCAGGGATTTTTTTTCTTTTTCTCAAACTTCAAGAGTATACACCTCCTTCTGCAGCAATCAGAATCATCAATGCGTGGAGACTATGATGATGCATTACTACTCATCATCAGTGTCCACAATAGCATCTTTCCCTATAAGTAAGGGAAGGGCAAGAAGGCAAAGAAGCAGAAATTTCTTGAAACTTAGAGAAATATCCATTCTACTTTACCAGCAGACAGAGAACACCCTAAGGATCCATGCAGTATTTTTTTCCATACATGACAGTTACCTAGGGCATTTGTTTTATGGTAAGAATACCATAAACAATTTATGCATATGGGTAGAATCACATCTGATATCATCAGTATACTGTCTCTCCCTGATTTTTTATTTAAGAACAACCTGAACCTGCCTCCGTTTTTTTGTTTTTTTGTTTTTTTGTTTTTTTTTTTTGCACACAGAGGGCAACTCAACTACATGCCCATTTATTTAAAAAAAAAAACAATAGCAGCCATGGTCCAAACTCAATTTCCATGCTCACCATTGCAACCTAATCTCCTGGCACGTTAATGCAAATCAAAGCGAACACTTCTCTGACACTGGTAGCAAAGCGTGTTACTCTCCCAAGAGAGACCTGTAAAACAGGACAGTCACTGACAGCAGTACAATTACTGACACAGATACAGACTTTATGGACATGTTTATCTCTGCTGTAAATCCACACTCTCTCTCCACTCCGATTCATGAGTCATAAAGAAATTGCAGATAATGAAAAAGTTGGAGAAATTTACAGCGTGTCGGAAACCTCAGACAGCCAGAAGAAATTAAAGAGCTGACTGAGGATAAATCACACAGGTACAATTAAAACTTCCTATGCCTCCTTCACTTCCAAACTGGGGCACAAGCCAATGGAGATGATGAAAAGTTGAGGTCATGACTCTTCTGACTGTAATAATTTCTTAACCACCTACATGTCAGAATTAGCCAATTCACAGATCATGTATGAATGGCAATTTCAAGCTGGCGTTCTGATGTCTCACTCTTCCAACAGGAGGTGCCCCAGAAAAATCCTGCCTGTAAATAAGCCACCCAGCAAACACTATAAGGAAAGGTGATTCCCTTGTCCCCCTGTAGAGTATCTTTTACCACAGCGCTGTGCATTAAAATGAAGTGGTAGATCTACAGTGTGGGAGGAGAGTATAAAAAGAATCAGGAGAAAGGCCAAGGTTTCACATAGAAATCAGAGCATCTTGGATATTGCGGTGACAGGGCAATATAAACATCTTAACAGACAATTTAAGTGTTCTTTTCACCTCTCTGAAACAATCAAATAAGGACCAAGAATTACTATGAATGTAAACCGAAAACAGCCTCCATATTTTTCCTACTGTGAAAAACTAAACCAAACATTTCAGCTGATTGTGAGCTCCAGAAATTCTCTGTGATCATCTCCTAACCCAAAAATGAACCACCCAAAATGTGACACAGTCTCTGAGAGAAGTCTACTAACGGCTGAGTAACTCCTCAAGCTAACTGTGTATTACAGAAACCCAGTGTCCAAATAGCATAATTTTGTTGTCCAGCTATAAAACTCTGCCTTCAAGCTTTGAAGCACATGAAGTATATTATTTCACATAAAGTCCTTGCCAAACACAGTACTAAATAACAAAGTAAGTGAGAAATATGCTTTCAAGCAAAACTGAAACATGATGAAGATTCACTCAGCAAGGTAGGGAATGTAGAAAACTAACCAAGAAAAAAAATAGTTGCTACAAAGAAAATTCTAAGCAGAGCAGAAATAACTGAAGCACACACCCCTCAAACTGCTTCTACTTATGCAGTACAGTTCACTTTTCAAGTAAACAAACTGTGTATTTTGTTTAAGAATATAACTATCACTAGACTTGGCAGACATTGCTCTCTTCCAAGTCCAACATATTTAGAACAATGTAGGCAATCCAAAACATATTTTCTTCCACCATGTTTCAGATTAATACAGGCACACAAGTGCTAGAAGCACAATACTTCCGGAGGTGCCAGCATTTAACAAAGAAAAAGAGAGCATCCTCCTCACTCTTTTGTCAGCAGTCAAGATGGTAAGAATACTGCTATATCTTCCTAATAACAGGCACTGAGACTGCTGTGGGATGTAGATCCAAATGACATGCTATTCTTTCACTTTATTTCCTTCTTTTCTTGCCTCTGCAAAAGGCAGTTCTCTTCTCTAGCTTCACCACAACACTTTAGATAGTCTTTTTTCTCCAAGGAAATAGGGAAAGAGCTCGTGTTAAAGAAAGAGTCTGCTCTCCTACACAATTCCAAAACCTCATTTTGACTAGTAAGAAACCGTAACAGTCCAATTCACTTTTCCATGTAACTCTCCGGACTACAGAGAGTGTACATACAGCTTTTACTAAAATGGACCAACAAGAGATTTCAGAAGATGTCATGAGACACATTAAAGCACCCTTTACTTACCCATCTGTTCATATGTTGGTTTCCTACAAATGTAAGAACCTGAAACATTTTGCTGCAAACAACTGTACATCCACACCAGAAAGAGCACCAGGCAACTGTAATGCAGAAGTGAGGCCATGTTCACAAATGTAAGTAAGGCTTCTGAGCTTAAAAAGCCTTTGTGTTGCCAGGACTAAAGAAAGAGTGGTTATGATCAGATGATAAAAATTATCTGATCAATTATATAATTGATAGAAGCCTGCTGGAGTACAAAGGTCAGGTTTCTTACATGGAGCCTAAAAATGCTAGGCGGAGACACTCCTACAAAAGACAATCCATTCCACAAAAGGAAAAAGAAGTTTCAGTAAAAGGATACATTATCTTCCCTCCTTTCCTTATTTTGATTCTACTTCAGCAACTTTGTATATACAAAGTTCAAGTATAGCAACGGTCATGCTGTGTCTTGTAGTTTAATAGATAAGCTCAGTCCACCAAGGATGGAGCCCAATTTAAGCATATCCTACTTATGATCAGCATCTGAATGAGGTAAAAAAAATAAACACCACCCAAAACTCAATTACAAGAGTAGCCTGCAAGGATCACTGGTAGAACTAAGGGTGTGTGTTTAAAATATACTACAGTCAAATCCTCATGAACTGCTCTGCTCCTCTAAACCTCCAAAAAAAGCTGAACTTGCAGGTAAGAGATCACAACAGACAGCTGAAATGAAAAATGAAAAACCGAGGACTACCAATCTAAGGAAAAGTGGAGATCTGTACATAGCTTGGAGTTCAGAAGGACTCCTTTATGATTTTCCAGAAATTTCAGAGGCTGCTGAGGCTGCAGAGAACAACAATTCACAACCAAGGACAGCTTAACTTAGGAGCAAGGTAGTTGTTCCTCATTCATGTGCCCATCTATCTCTTGCTGTCTCTGGAAGAATCCCTCCATTACCAGGACCTCTTAATGATTTCTGGTAGTGGTTGCTTAACTATCAGGCAGTTTAGCTTATTACTAAAATAAATAAAAATATCCATTGTCAAACAAAAGGTCCTTTCAACCCACCACCCTGACTGACATGCCAATGGCAAACACCTACAGAAGAAGTAAGTGCAAGGAGGTACATAGCTGTACCTGCATAGTAATCTCTCTCTCTGCTTTCTGCATCTCCGAGATGTCCAAGCCACTGGGGACTTCTCAGCAGTCAAACACCCTTGAAGGATTTATCTTCCAATAATTTATCTCATTATTGAGTGAGAAACTCCATGCCCACAAGCTCCAGTGGTGAGGTGTTCTGACTTAATGCACAACACAAGTAGCCCTGCATGTCTGTCCCAACTCTTTCATTCTCTCTGGCTCCCATGCTATGAGAAACAGTGAAGAGTCACTCCCTATTCACACTTTCTCTGATTAATGTTTTACAGACGTTTTTCACATACTACATCAGCTGTTTCTCTCCAGGCCAAAAAACCCTAGACATTTACTTATTCTTCACATTAATGAAAATCATCACTGACTGACTAAACCTGGGCTGGCTTTTCCTCTCTCAGTCTGGTGCTACAAGGTGACCAACTTTTTCCTGTTCATCTGCAATCTCTCAGGTCATCCAGGTCTAATCTCTGGGCCCTTGATCAAAATAGCTCTTCCACTGCACCCTTGGTATGTAATTTGCTTGAACATATCTGGAAAACAAATCAGCATTACAAAGAAAATAGGAGCAAAGTTGCTAGAACCTAGTGAAAGCCAGGACATACAAAACCATGGGAAACTGTAAGTAAGGAGACTTGGTTGAACATCTTTGGGAACTGCCTCACTGCTCCTGAAAGAGTATGAGGATTTGACATTGGATAATACAGTCATTCCTAGTTTTACAAGCAAGAACATCACAAACTAGTTTCATCTCCAAATAAAAATTTAATCTAACACAAGAGATTAGACTAGCAAAAATCACTGACAGGGAAATTATAAATGATATTTGTATCTGTTTGGTCAGTTATCCCACATTTTGTAATATTTAAGGCACACACAGCATCAAGGTACCATTACCTTCACAAAG
The DNA here is from genome assembly GCA_013396875.1 of Vireo altiloquus. Classification (NCBI taxonomy): domain Eukaryota; kingdom Metazoa; phylum Chordata; class Aves; order Passeriformes; family Vireonidae; genus Vireo; species Vireo altiloquus. The sequence continues at coordinate 70,207 of VZRF01008927.1, forward strand.
ACATTGGGGCTTAAAAATAACAGGCTTTGCAGGAAGTCTTGCACTGACAGTATCACTGAAGCTGTACTGTGATAGCATAGTAGCCAGATAACCTCTCTGGCACCAGTGAAATTTTATAAACACAGTTGTGATACCAGCTATCTATATTTATATTTCATGACTTCTGAACAAGTATAGCAGGTGTATCTGAAAAATATCAGAGACAACCACATTTCTTCAGTGACATAGTGCTTTTGCCATTTTCCCATCCTACATATCTGTTACTTTTATACATAAGTTTTTTTCTGAAGTTTGGAAAAAACCAAACTTTTAGGTCTTTTATAAGAAAAACATTTTTCTCTGTATATGTAGTTCTCAGATGTATCTCTCTGTACACATACATCCCAAAGGGTGACAGGGTATATCTTTAAATGCATGGACTTCTCAGAGTTGCCAGTTGCTGAAACCAAGACCTGAAAATTCTTCTAAAGTCAACTTTGACTCAGATGCTCCAAAAGGTACAGTGGGTCATACAGTGGAAAAACAGAGCTTGCAATCTAAATTTGCACTTATTTACATTAATAAATGCTTTGTGGGCCACAAACATTGAGTCAGGGTCTGTGACCGGGTTCCCAAAAAAGACTTATTTCTCTCTTGCTTGCCACATTAGCTGGGGTCTGCTCATTCTGCAGTGCCCACTACTCCACTCCAAGCAAAGTTTGCAAATAGAAAAATTAAGGGACACAGAGGGGAGGGAAGAAGTTCATAAGGCTTTTATACCAATTTTTTCCCCCTAACTCAGAAATAAGACTCACTGAATGGCTGCAGCTCACATTCAGAAGAGCTGCTATGCCTCCCAAAGTCACCCTAACTGCATGAACAACTAGAAGTCAGTGTATTCATTGAGCCCAACTCCTTCTCCCTTAAAACACCCATGCTAACAGAAACAGTAAAAGAGACATAAAGCAGGATTTTTAAAACTAAAAATTGTTTCAATTATTCTAACAAATAAAATAATTCATTAAGAGAAGGAAAATAGAAGCTCTAATGTGACAAGGCTGGACTTCATGATCTTGGAGGTCTTTTCTAGCCTAAATGTTTCTGTGATTCTAAGAACCAAAGCAAAAAGAGGAAAGCAGCTAAAGCAAAAGGATGAGGTAGAATTTTACAGAGCTTAAAAAGTAGGCAAGGAAACTCAAGCTGAAACCTTAGAAGAAGTGCTGAAAAATAATTTATTATAAAACGACTTTATTGATACAAGGTCCTGAGCCTGGAAGCTTCTAGAGAACTCCAGAATCACCTCTTAGGAAAGAATAAATACACAAAAGAGACCCAAGGATAGCCCATCCTTTAAGAGGAAAGTAAAAGCTGGAACAAAAAACAAAAACAAACCAAAACCAGAAAAAAAGTTCATGCTACAAAAATCCTGCTTCATTCAAGGAGAGCTATCCTTTGACATGAATTCTGTGCTAAGGAAGGGAAGAATATTCTCCAAGGAATATTCTGAGCAAGAATCTACCTACTAGCATGCCAGGAAGAAAGTGGAAGAACAAGCTGGAAAGAAAAGCTAAATTATATGTTGACAAATTAAATTGATTCACAGAAGCATGGGGCAGCCAACAAACTAGCCAACAACAAAGTGTGTGAAACTGTAACTAGGGTTACAGGAAGTAAAGGTAACCCTACGGGAAAAAGAGGGGAGGAAGTTAATTGTAGAGAAGGGAAATCTGTGAAAAGCACACAACCAAAAGAGGAACTGAGAAATCCATGGCCAAAAAGTTAGGGACAGCTGGAATTGTAGATAATAAAAACGTAGAATTCAGATAACAGTATTCCACTGTTCCTAAATGAAAGCCATCCAGATGTTCCATGAAGATGGACAAAACATGCAATACAACTGTTCCAAACTTGTCAAGAAAGCCCACTTATATAGACAAAATAGTCAGAGAGCTCATATGAATTCAAGAAACAAAGCATGTAATCCAGTAATTATTAATTCATCAAACTACATCATGTCAAACCAATTATTCAGATTTCAACGCTAATGTTGCAATAGTACTTCAATAAATAAACTTTCCAAAAGGTACCCAGTCCCACAGCACTCTGCCTAATGAATTCTAATGCAAAATTGACATAAAGTATGTTGTGAACTGGGTATAACAATAACACACCTCACAACATGATTGCAGTGTCACTCAATAAGATACATTTTTCATGGAGTGCTGCAGGAATCACCCTGGTCCTGCACAGCATTTTATCAATAACTTGGATGGAAATAAAAGTCTTTGAAAATATAAAGGATTTGAGGTGGGATCTAGAAGAAAAAAGTCGGAAGGAAAAGTGAGTTGCTAATACAATGAAGCAGAATTGCCTCTCACACTCACTGCTGATGAAACACCTGAAAATACTGTAAAAATAGACAGTGCACATTCTGAAGAGAAAACACGTCACAAAAAACAATCCTGGGAAGACCAGCTTCAAACCATGACTGAAATGTCAGTTTCATAAAACGAAATAGAAGCAAGACTTCTGCGGGAGGCCTCACGCTGCCATCTAGAGGAGGCTGGTCAGCAGCGGGCTTCGTCCTGCTTCTCACAGCCAGTTCCGATTAACCAGCCAAGTCAAGAGGGGCCTACTAAACTTCAATACACAAACATATAACCAAATCCAATGCCTCCGAGACACAACCACAATTCCCTTAACTTTAACGAATAGCTCTTTGGGGATTTTTTTATTGTTCTCTCATTTATCTAAGTCCATAAGAGAAAATAACCTAAATACAATATTAGGAAAAACAGTCCTGAGGCAGCTTCTATTCAAATTCCACAACAGTTTTTGGTAAAAATTTTCCAAAGACAAATGTGTATTATGACACAAAGCTTATTCAATGGATTACAGTGTAAAGGAAAACTGCCTTCAGTGACAAGAAGTTACAAGCATTGAAACCTTTCAAAAACCTTGAAAATTGAAGACTTAAGTTATAACTGTTGAGCCTCACATATTTCAGTTTTCCCTCACTTTGTCTTCTTTATGTATGCACTTGCTCTCAGTAAAAATAAATGCAAACACATGCAACAAATATTGCACATGCAATAAAGAAAAAAACACCTCCCTAGCTTTACTGGACCTCAGCCTCTGCCTAAAGTCCATTTAGCAGAACACTGTCTGACACCAGAGACTACAACTTAACTAAAAAAGCCAATCATCAGCCAGTCTTTGCATTTTACTCAGTTTTACACTGTTATACTTTAACTTCTACTCCACCAAACGCTTTACACAGTCTTAACAGATGTTAGCACTGAAAGTAAAATAAACTTGGTATGTTAACACAAGCTTAATGATTTGTTATTAAGAATGCATTAGGCTCTCCTAGGTTTGCAGTCAGACTCTAAAGCTTTATTACTAAGTTATGTTATCCACTGAAAGGAAGGTGAAAGCCAAAACTTTTGGTGTTTTATGTAGCCCAAGAGTAATTGCTACCAAGGTCTATGTTAGAGTAAAACTAAACAGAAAAAGAATACATGTGTTGGTATGTATGAGTAGCATTAAAAACAACTCCACAATACTCTTGAAATCCTCAAAGCTGGATCAATCTGCTAACAAGAGAGTCCTAAACGAGACAATAAAAGGAGCTCTTTCTTCAAAAAACCACAGTAAGAGTTGGCTGTTTGCAGTTGGGATGAAGGTCAACTTTATTACTCAATGACATCACCTGCCGCCACAACTGAGTGTAGAAAAAGTAACAGCTATAGAAGCAGAAAACAGCATGAACACAAAGTGACAGAAGAATCCTATACACAAGTTTCACTGTGGAGGCAGTGCATGAAATTTGAGGGAAGTACTGCCACAAGTATTTTGAGAAACAGCTTTAGTATCTGAGTGGGAAATTAAGCACAGTAACCTGACTTATGTAAGACATCGTTAACTCAGGAACAGAAGTCTAAGTGCCACTGGGTAACACTAGACTGATATACGTGTTTTCCCCATGCAGGTAAGGCTGTAAACTGGAGTTGTAAGCTCATTCTCTCATCCTGGTGCGGGAGGTCACTAACTGTCAAACACTTGCCAAATCTGCCAACACACTTTTCCAGCTACAAATGTACAAGCACATGCTTTAGTGGAAAGATTTGCAGTGTAGTCAGTCACATCTGTGTACAGCACTTACATTCATCCAGTCCCAGCTGATAAGCCAGGTTCTGCAGGCCACGAACTTTTTCCATCAGGTTAGCTGTAGTGAGGCTCCCCAACTCTGAAGAAGAGAGAAAAAGGTGAATTTTAATACTGTCTATAGTCCTCCAGTGACAGTTCACCTGTTTAGTACTTCACAGAGCACTTTCAAGCCATACTTCTGTCAGGATATATTTCAGTGAACAGCATATGTTCAAATGCAAGCTGACTCCACTCTTAACTTTAACGTAAGGAGAAAGCCATGAGTCTAGTTCATGCTTTTATTTGTCACCATTGCAAAGAGTAATTTGACCCATACTTTGAAGTTCTTGTAAGTTCACATTGCAACATGAACAAGCTATGAAAAAGTATGCAAGGGAATGGACTTATTTTACATTAATAATCTAAGTTTAAGCACATTTCTTGCAGCAAGTCAGAGTTAATTCACCTCACTTTCACTTTGTGACATGACCACACATCACCATCTGGAATTCATGAGAGGCAGAGCTGAAGGACGTTTACTGCAAACTAACAGCTGCAACATGCAGCAAATATACATGCTAGCTAATCCTTCTGGAACTTGCCCAGACAACCTCACCATCGCATTAGAGCTCCTGGATCTGTGAGGGAAGACATACACATAGAGCATCTCTCAACAAGTCTAAGCTATTCACCAACTGATCAGCTAAGCTCCTCAAAAAAATTCAGACTACTTCTCAAAATGCAGGAGACGCTTGCTATATTTATGCAGTGATAAAAATGGCTAAGTGAGGTGACTGAAATATACACAATGTTACACTGCTTGTTTTGAAAAATCACCCTGCCACTGACATCTGGCTAGGCTCTTGCTTTAATGAAAATGTCTATCATTAACAAGATAAAGAGACTTCTGAGCTGGAAATTCTGCAAATATGATGGCTAGAGATCGTACAGGGCCACCATCAGAACATCTAGAGAACAAGTGTTTTAAGCCTCTTAAGTAAGTACTGAATTCCCATCTGCTTTGGCAACCTCAATTCATGCCCACAATACTCATACTCACCCTTCAACATATCAATATCATCATTTTCTAATTCAGCCATCCACTTGGGAGGAGAACTTGTAATGGGCTGTTATAAAAAAAAATAAAAGTTCACATTCAGAACAGTCCACTTTTAGAATTATACAAAGAAGTACAATTTGTATTGAAGTCTAGTTACACTGACAGCAAAAATATGAGCATGTGCTCCATAGAGATACTTTTACGTTTATTCTTGTTTTTTCCTGGGCATTTTAGAGTTAAAAACAGCATACTATCATGCACAAGCCAAAAATCAGTAAGAAAAATAAGATTTTCTTAAGTTTAAAACCTTTTATTTCTTCCAAAGTATAATTTTCATTCACAGTAAACTGCATAAAGTATAAAAAAGAAGCACATATATAAAACACACATCAAAACCAAAAGGTTTATTGTAGCATGTACTGGAGTTATAATTGAGATACGGTTCATAGACAGAAGATGTAAAGCCCGCAACAGAACCTGCAGGTCTACCATCACACGGAAGGAGGAAACGCAAAAGACAAGGCAGCGCTCACTCACGCTTTTGAAGGAGGCGGCGAACTCGGCAACCCCGGGCACTAGGAAGAGAAAGCGGAGGTTGGCGGGGGCTGAGCGCCTCTGCGGGCAGCACGGCCACCGGCGGGCCCAGCCCGGCCCCTGCAGCTGCCCCAGGGAGGCCCGGCCCGGGCCGAGCTCTCCCCACCCCATCCCGAGCTGTCAGACCCGGGGCCGCGGGCCCGCCGGACTTACGCTGCTCAGGCCACAGGTCCGGGGAGGCGCGGTCCAGCTTCTCGAAACTCAGCAGCGAGGCCTCCAGGTCGGCACCTGCAACAGAGAGGGGGTGAGGGGAGGACGGGCGGGGAACGGTGCGGGGG
>VZRF01008927.1:76587-91800 GCA_013396875.1 Vireo altiloquus
GGTCGGTCCCGGGCGGGGAGCAGCCGAAGCGGGGTCGGGGGGAGGTGGTGCCTGACCCGCCCTGAGGTGGTCTGTGCTTCCCCCCCGTCCAGCTGCCGCGGACAGCCGGTGCTCCCTGGATCACCTCAGTCGCCGCGTCGTTCTCTTCCTCGGTGGTGAGTGCCAGTCCCGCGGAATGGGGCCGGTGGGCGGGGGAGGGAAGCGCAGGAGAGCCCCGGCCGCCGCCGCCGCTGCCCGCCGGACACTTCCCTCGGGTCTGCTCTGCTGAGGCCGTTCCTGCCGGCTCGGCTGGAACCCCGGTGGGTCCGGGTGCGTCCGGTGGAACAAACATCGGCACTGCCCCCCTGCTCGACAGGAGGGACCGAAAAAAGTTCCATGTCCGATTTGACAGACTCCGGAGCTGAGCGGTGGCCGCCCGGGCAGCTCCTGCCGCGAGTCGCGGTGTGGCCGCTCAGGGAGTCACGTCGCGTTATTCCTGGTTGCTCTGGACTGGCCTCATGGCATCTGTTTGCGACAGAGAGAGGATCTGGTTTCCTTCGGACAGTATCGAACAGCTTTAGTTGTTGTACTGTCTTTTTTCCTCCGCTGTCCGTGGCTGCACACTCTCCAAACTCCAAACCAGGATTCCACAGTCTGCTTTACTACCGCCCATGTTTCCACAGCAGGTGCATTCTCCACAGAAAAAAAAGGTGGCGATCTTACAGAAAAAGTGCAATTAATCTTAATCCAGCATTTCGTGGCTTGCTTAAAATATTTTTTGTTGCATGTGCAATTTTTGAGACACCCTTTTTAAGCAATTTGACAAAAAAACATGAACTCCATTGCACTGAAGTCAATGTGGGTCGTAAAGCACTGGAGCTTGTAGTTCCATTGCAGATATGTGGCACTGGGGCTAATGGAGTTTGATAGGAGTTTGTCATTCTTAAGACCAGCAACTTTTCTGACAATCAGGGAACTCAGTCAAAGGACCCAGATTTCCTGTGCTTCCTTCCAGGTTCTATAGGAGATTGTGTTTTCATAGGCACAGATTGCTGCTTTGCTTCCCCACGTGTGATTCCAGCTACATAATCATCTGCAACTTTTTAATTGTCTCCCAGTGTTGCTTTCCAAATCAGTAGGTCTCGCTTGTCCATTAACAGACTTATTTTAGAGTTCTTTTTGTAGCTTTCTTATCTCCAAGCTTTCTCAGTTTGTTCCAACTAACATTGCTGTTCACTTTTGTTCATTTTCATCCACTTTTCACTGTCATTACTTGTCCACCTAATACCATTTATATTCCTGATTCTTCCTCTGTTCTCTTTCCCTTCATTACACCTTGGATAGCATCCAAGTCCCCATCTCCCTTTCAAAATTCCACATCATAATTTCTTCAGTTTTCTGACATATTTGGGTTCATATCCCAGTTCTGTTGATCTGTCCCATTTCTGTTATTTGTACAGAAGATATATTTCCCCTTTCTCTTACCTGTTTTCCCCAAGTCATGGGTTTATGTCATGGTTAACTGGTTCTTGCTTGCTCCCAGTTCTCTCCTTATCTCCCAATGTCAATTACACTTTTCTAGTTTCTTAATTTATACAGTCACAATCCGTTTTTCTGCATGGTACAGTTTTGTTGCCTATCTAGTGCTAATTACAGCTTCTACTTCTGCTTTCTGTTCTGTGTGTTGTTTGCCTGAACTCCTTATTCCAAACTTCCCTCGTCCCTCCTCTGCATCTGAGTGGGAAGGTTTTGGTTTCTGTGCTGCCGGCCGGGACAGACACGGTGAACTCCACAGATGCAGGTTCCTTGCTCTTAATTGCAAGACCAAGTGGGGAGTGGGGAAAGTACAGTTTTCTGCTTGTAGCTATGAACTGGAAAGATGAACCTCCTTAGTGGCTTGATGGGAAGGAGGTACATAGGACAGTGGTACAGTCTGCACTGGGTTCACAGAATTCCCACAAAGTGAATAATTAACTGTTTCTTCTGAACATTGAAGAGTGGCAGTTTTTCAGCTGTTGATTAAATAGATTGAAATGATTCTGAACGTAAGCATAGGAATGTAGTTTTTCTATAACTGCTTATAGAAAGAATTTTGGCCATTTTGGTGTAAAGTGAGAGAGAAATGGGGCAGAGAGCAGTTAGCTGGGTCTTGCTGTGAAGACTTGGTCTAGACTCTCTATTGGTTCACATAGCAGTGAATGATGAAGGCTTGCATGTAGTATGGCACACTGGTATTTAGGCACATTGAGACAAAAATAACTCACTGTCCAGTGTTTTGACCTCCACAGCCAACAACCAAACTCTTCATTGATGGGAAGTTTATTGAGTCCAAAACTACTGAATGGATTGATATCCACAACCCGGTAAGTGAAATGTTCTCAGCTTATATAAATAGTGATCACTGTGCAACGAAGGTCTGTGCCTTTCGTCAGGGATGTGGCAGAAGGGAGATGTACATATGTTTCTTCAGAAAGGTTTAAACTTGGAGCTTAAGATAGGCTACGGCTTCTCAACTTCCTTTTCACGTGAAATGTCAGTCTCAGAAAAGTTACTATCTCCTTTACCTCCCTCTCCTAAGCCCCTGATCTCCAGAAACGAAGCTTAAATTCTGGTTACATTTTTTTTTCTCATAGAAAGGCTCTGTGATGACTATGTCAAATTTCTGAAGGGTGTCTTTCACCCTGTATATGAAATCAATTGGGTGTGATTTGATGCCAGCTGAATGTGAAGCCCTGATAGAGACTGATTCTACTCTCAGAGTAAAAAGGTGAAAAATCCGGACAGCTGAAGCTCCTCTTCTTTCAGAGAGCTTCTATCTGTGACTAACAATAATCACAGAGAAGTTAGAAGTTGGATGCTATGCAGTGCAAAATAGATTAGTAGCACTTGTACTTTTCTACATACTCCACCAAAGACAAATGGAAATGAGGTTGCACTCAGAGGCTGACCCTCCTAACTCCCCTAGTAAGCATTTAAACAGCAGTTTCTAAATCTTCTCTGTAATGCTCTATTTTCCTTTGCTTTGTGCAAATGATCAGAACAGCAAGTCATGTACATGAAGCTCATTTGGTCTCTATGTAGCAACCAGTGTTCTTGTTTAATTTTCTTCCTCTTGTTTTGAGTATTTTCTCTCTTAGTGATATATCTGAAATTTTTGTCGTGTCAAAGCAGATCTAGTTTATAAGAGAACATTAGAAGGAGGTTAAACTGGCAACAAGCTTGAAGTTAAAAAACTGTAGAACTAAGGTTGCATGTAAATATAGTACTTTGGCCCAGGGGTATAGGTAAGCTAACATCAATGCCAATTGCACAGTCATGTACTGCATTTCTCAAAGGAATATTGCTTCATTTAATGTGCAAGAGGGACAGCCAGATGAACCAATATGATGGAGAGGGAAAAGACCACAGCCCACAGAAACTTTGGCCTTATACTCTCTAGAAGTTTCAAGATAGACAAGTCACTTCAGCTTGAAAATCAGTACTGCATTTGCAGTTTACTGAGTGCCTAATTTGAGATATTTGGAGTACAGGCTTTCAGAACTACTCCAGTTGTAGTCCAGGCCTTTTGTGTGCAATCAAGGAAGGCATCTCCTTTGTGCTCTGCCCTCAGAAGTACAACTCCTCGTAGAACAAGAACATTAGGTGTATGCTGTGAGAGGACTCTTGAATGGTTGGTGGGGATAGATGGGAAAAGTTGAGTTTTGATGCAATTTGTTTTTTCTTTCAGGCCACAAATGAGGTGGTTGGCCGTGTACCAAAAGCCACAGCCAGTGAGATGGAGGCAGCTGTGGCTTCTTGCAAAAAGGCTTTTTGGAACTGGTCAGAAACATCTGTTTTGAGTCGCCAGCAAATCTTTCTGCGTTATCAACAACTCATCAAAGACAATCTGGTGAGACTCCATGGCTGTGTGTGATGGCTGTGGCTGAATGCATTGCAGCTGACTTTAGGAACTAAATTGAAAGACTCGGGATTTACAGAGTTCTTGATGAGGCATTGCCATGATCAAGGAGCCAACTGAGACACTGTTAAGAGGTGCAGCAAAACACTTCCCCATCAAATGGTAACAGAGAGGCAGTACTTCTTAGGGAATATTATTCTGAATTTGTCCCTTTACCGAAAGGAACTTTGAGCCTTGATGGAACATGTGCCAGTTGATGAAGACAAGTATGTTACTATGTTTTTGGGTTTCCCTGTTTGCTTTTTTGTGTGTATGTGGTGTCATACCTGAAAGCATTAGAGTACAAGCCAATCCTAGGATGATTTTTTCTAAAATGTCACGTGTGTGGGTTCTTGGCTTCTTGTGTACAAGGAGCAAATCAGTCAGTATAGGCTTTTCTGGTTTCTGTTCAGTCTATTCACTGTGATGTTCAACTCCCTGTTAATTCTGTCTTATCTTTGCACTCTATTTCATGGGTGGGCACTCTTCTAACATTCATAAACTTTTTGTTTTCCATTTTCAGAAAGAAATTTCCAAACTCATCACCTTTGAGCAAGGGAAGACCCTGGCTGATGCTGAGGGAGATGTGTTCCGTGGTCTCCGTAAGCTGCTGGCTCCTCCTGTTAAAAAGGGGGGTTTGAGAACCCACAGGAAGGGATGAGATCTGAGCAACTGATTGCTCTGTACATGTTGCTCCCTTTATAGCCCCCTACTCAAAGGAATGTGTTAATTGTAACTCTAAGCTGAAGAATTTTCTTAGAGCATTGTTAAATCACTTCCAAGTTGTTAGAGCTTTTTCTAGGAGTGACGAGAAGTTACTAAAAAGGGATAAGAACATCTCGCCTGTGCTCAGATATCTGAGGTTGAGTCCCACGTGGTACAATAATACTATACCCATGCATTTTGTACTGGGGCTGTTGTGTCTGTGCTCCTATCACAATGATGTATAATTGGTCAAGAGAGAATCCATTCATAATTTGCTCACAATGCTTTGCAGAGCAAAGGGATTTTCTGGAGCACAATGAGTTTTAAGTTGTGGGAGAAGAGGCTGGAAGAAAGAGGTGGGTCAAGGCAGCAGTGAAAAGGGAATTTGGGGACTAATTGTTAAGAGATCATCCAGCAGCATATTGCCCTTTCTGCTGCAGAGGTGGTTGAACATGCTTGCAGTGTGACATCCCTCATCCTTGGAGAGACCATGCCCTCCATCACTAAAGACATGGACACTTACACCTACCGCCTGCCTCTGGGCGTGTGTGCTGGAATCGCACCATTCAACTTCCCAGCCATGATTCCTCTCTGGATGTTCCCCATGGCTATGGTTTGTGGAAACACCTTCTTGATGAAACCATCTGAGCGTGTACCAGGAGCACTAATGTTCCTTGCCAAGCTGTTTCAGGATGCTGGTGCCCCTGATGGGACCCTGAATATTATCCATGGACAACATGAAGGTGATAACAACCCCTCCTGGGAGATGATGAATGTATGTGTTGTGGTGTGTGCTCAGTGGGAGGTACCATTTGGGGAGTCTGAGGCTGCTGCTGTTAGATAGGTTTGGAGAGATGCTTCAGCTCTATTGATGAAGCTGAATAGTGAGTGGGAGATTCTCTGACATGTTGCACCAGATCTTTCAGGAGATATGGTGGACAAAATTTTGGGGATTGGGATCAGAGTTCCCAAGGCATGTAAGTGCTCAAATTCTATTTAGCAACCTAAACTGCAACTGAAATAAGTAAATAAATCATCTTGGTTTCGCAAGGAAGCCTAAACAAGAATTAAATGCCTTACTGAATATACAGTGGATGCCACTTTTCTGGCTCCTAACTTGCTATTTTTTACAGCACACGAGTAGCTTAGCATTGGGACACAATGATACAAATAGAGAACAGTAACTTCACTTTGGCATTGGCCAGACACCCTGGGAGATGCCCCAAAGCATGAAGTGATGTCAGAGAGCCAGTAGTATGAAGACAGGGCAGGAGTATGTGTGCTAAGAAGTGAGTGAAGAGATGCAGAGATAGGCTTTCAGGGAACTCAGATGTAGGAAATACAGAGGCAAGAATTTCAGTAAGAAAAAAGATAGAGAGATTTAGCACTGTGGGGATGGGAATGGAGGGAAGCACTTGTGCACCATGGTTATAATGTATTATTTCCTATTTGAAGCTGTGAATTTCATATGTGACCATCCGGATATCAGAGCAATCAGCTTTGTGGGATCTAATCAGGCTGGCGAGTACATCTATGAGAGAGGATCCCGGAATGGCAAGAGAGTCCAGGCCAACATGGTAATGTCTCTGAACGGAGTACACTTTAGCACAGACTACCTTGTCGCCTGTGAATGTTAAGAGACCACACCACTCAGTAGCAGAAGCTGACTTTGACTATCACTGATATCGTTGACTTAACTATCACTGATAGTTAAGTGATAAGGCTGCTCTCTTGCCAGCTTGTTGGTAACAGAGCTACTAAAAGAAGACATTGCCAGAGGGCTAGAGAAGAAGCAGTCTGGGGTGGTTAATAATGGGAGACTGTGTGTTGTATTTCAGGGAGCCAAGAACCATGGTGTGGTGATGCCTGATGCCAATAAAGAGAACACCTTGAACCAGCTGGTTGGAGCTGCTTTTGGAGCAGCTGGCCAACGCTGCATGGCCCTCTCTACAGCAATTCTAGTGGGAGAAGCTCAGAAATGGCTGCCAGAGCTTGTGGACAGAGCCAAAAATCTACGTGTAAATGCAGGTACAGACTGGAATAATTTTTACAAGGTACTTCACTTCTGTACAACCATAGCTTTTTAGGTCCGCTTATCTGCCATGCTGTGTTGTGACTCTTGGAACTATTGGCACCATAGGTTTGATGTGTAGGAGTAGCAGCTAGCAGATTGTCTGGATTGGGAAATCCAGCCCTAGACTTGGAGGCAGGAATAAGTTTTCAGCTTGCTGGTGGGACTGTGATGCAATGTTTATAGGATCAGCCTTGTTTTAACTGGAGATTTGAGGTTATATCCTGTATTTAACTCGAATCAGCCATTTACATAGCAACTTCATTTTAAGATCCTTCCAATTTGTGGTAAGCATACATTAAAAAAAGACAAATGAAAACAAGTACTTTGGAAAAGCTAGATTGTTATTAATTCTAGGGAAATTATCTTTTGTTTATATTCAATAAAGTGCTGCAAAGGGGAAAAGTTTCCTTCCTGAGAAGAATCTCTTGTTGAATTTTGGCTTCCTGGTGATCTAAAATTATGCTTGTGGGTTATCTTATTTGTTGATTATGAGAGCTGCAGGCTATTATTCCTGTTCATCAATGTCTCAAATCTTTGTTTTTTGTCTCAGAAACATGGGGATTTTCAGATTTTTCTGCCAGTGCAGTTATGTCCCAGATGCCTATGAAGAGGAAGTTGTCAAGTGTTAAAAACTTGGTGTCTTTGCCTCTTCACAGGAGACCAGCCTGGAGCAGATCTTGGGCCTCTAATCAGTCCCCAAGCTAAGGAACGGGTTTGCAATCTGATTGAAAAAGGAGTAAAAGAAGGTGCCAGCCTTCTCCTGGATGGACGTAGTGTCAAAGTGAAGGGTTATGAAAATGGCAATTTTGTTGGGCCCACAATCCTTGCCAAAGTCAAGGTAAGATGACCAAAACCAGTGCTTGTTAGTGTGTATTGAAGGGTTAGCTGAAAAATGAGTTAGCCAAGTCAGTCAGTAATCAGCAATCACCAGGTAGAAAGGCCATAAATGGCTCAGTCTTCCCTTGCACAGCGTCAGTGAAGTACTCACTGTAATGCTGGCAGTAAAAGCAGAAAGCACTCTGGAGATGAAAAGTGGTGCCCTCTTTAGTGGACTAGATAGAGGACAGGGAAATAGTGAAGAGGTAAGGAGGACTGAAGGATGGCCTGTGGCAATGCAGTATGATCAGTAATCCTAGGAATATCATGAGTACTAATAGCATGTGTGTTTCTTATATCCTATTTACTAGGATATTTTTATTATATCCTTTACACAAGCTGCTTTTTCTGCTGTTTGTATTGGCAGCCAAATATGACTTGCTATAAGGAGGAAATCTTTGGGCCTGTTCTGGTGGTGCTGGAAGCAGACACTTTGGATGAGGCCATTGAGATGGTGAACAATAACCCCTATGGGAATGGAACTGCAATCTTCACCACCAATGGAGCCACAGCTCGGAAGTATTCTCACTTAGTAGATGTGGGGCAGGTATGTTCCAGCTAGAATTGTTGCTTTTAGCCCTCACCGTTTACAGTGGGTAACCATTCAGCTGTAATCACTGCCTTTTGGAGAGTGCTCTGCAATCTGCCACTTCTTGTGACTAATATGGCATCTTTCCTTTGGTGCAGGTGGGTGTCAATGTTCCAATTCCAGTACCTCTGCCCATGTTCTCTTTCACCGGCTCTCGTGCTTCTTTCAGAGGAGACACCAATTTCTATGGCAAACAGGTAACTTTCTGATTCTGAGTACTCTATTAGGTTGAATTGTGATAAATCATGTTATAAAGGGCAATGGGGAGATGGTCATCAGACCTCATTAGTGAGGAGACTTTGATGCCGTTTCAACCAGGAAACTGAAAACTAGATGCATGTCACTATCATAGATAGCCAATTCCTCATTCTTTTCCTCTTAAGTATAAAAATGCAAGTCTTTTTAGGAGATTTGAGAAGGGAGCAATAACTAGCAAGCTTTCTCACAGAATCAGAATCTCTGTGGAACTGGTAAAAAGAACAGGCTGACAAGAATTGTTTCCACAGAAGAAAACTCAATCCTGTGTAAATAAAGTAGAAACTGTTTCATATACCACTAGTGTAGGCCTGAGGCCAAATATCTAATCTGTGGATCTCTGCTTTCCTTCAGGGAGTGCAGTTCTATACACAGCTGAAAACTGTAATTTCTCAATGGAAAGAGGAAGATGCCACTATTGCCAAGCCTGCTGTGGTTATGCCAACTATGGGAAACTAAATCAGCCTTTGCAGATGCTGTTCCTGGTGCCCTTCTATGCTGCACTTTCCAGCTTTGTCCTGACTATCACCCTTTACTTGGGAATGAATATAAAGATCCTTTGTCTCAAGGACCTGTTTCTGTGCAGATTGGGCAGGCATGTGTGACTCATGGTCTGGATTTTCTGTTGCTGTCAGTGTTTTTTGCTAGCTGAACTAATTTTTTCCTTACAACCTATCACAGGCTAAACAACCTCATCTAACTGAAAGGGCAGCAGTGGTATTGGTCTTAATTTGTGTTTCTTTCCAGACCCCATGAACTTGAACATTACTCTGGTTTTCACTTAAATATCTTTAGCCTTAGTGACTCACTTCTGGCTACATCTTGTAGCAGGTTTATTTACCTCTTTATCTTGCATATTAAGATTCCGAATTCACCTTACTCAAAGATAAGTACTCATGTTGAGTGACATAACTGGGACATCTTGGGTGTCTCATAGAAGTGACTTTACATATGATGAAGACAGCAAGTAGTCAGTCTTTTCACCTGTCAAGCAGTTTCCAAAACATTGGGAAATAGCTTTGCACAGGTTTTTCAGGAAAGCATATTTGACTGCTTGTCTGAGGATGAAAGAAATTTCTGTATGGTACAGTGACCTTCACTGTGCCTCTGACAGCTTGAAAACTTCTATTCCTGTTCTGTCTGTGGCTTCTATGCTCAAACTTGCCAGCAATTCCTTTATACCTGAGAGTTCTTTGGTGCCTTTTCACTGTGCTAACAGATACAAGCCTACATGTCCTGTAATATAATGAAACTGTGGGAGCTGAAACATAACCATATATATGTATCTTTGTGTCACAGCATCATGTAGGTCTGAATAAAATGGAGTGCAAATAGAGAGGTCAGTAGCAAGAAAGAACACATTTTTTAATCACAAAGCAGCCAGGCCTTGTCTGTTGGTTTCCTTTTCTGATTGTGGCTGTATTTCTTGTGTTGATTGATTCACTCCTTGTCACGTTTGCTGAAACAGTCATGTACTCTTGGGACTGCAAGTTCCTATTGCTGAAGAAGAGTAAGGCTTAGTATATACACCCTTGTTTTATGAATCTCTGCATTTGGAGCTGGAGAACTTGTATTTTTATTTCTGATTCCTGAAAGATGAGGCAGCCATGAAGGATCTGTAGGGATCTCACTCAAGCACTCATGGAAATAATATTCTTTTAATGATTGTATCCATTACTTTTTCTAATTAAAAAATCTGAATGTGAACACTTTGTATCCTGCCTTCTGGTAAAGATGCCTTGTACCTGACAGCTCTATATTAGTGCAATTGCTGTGCATTCACTAATGTTTGTATCTTGTTTTTTTCCTCTGATATACACTAGAGAGAAATTCTCACCTTGCAATTTGATTACGAATTAAAAACATTCTAATATATTTCTGCAGACTATGACTGTTCCTTGTTAAGACCTTATACAGGTGTGATGTTGATTTTATTCTCCTCTTCACAGGGGATGGTGTGCAACTCTTGCAACCCATGTATACGTCTTCATTTTACAGTATTTCAGGGACATCTGTACTAATTTCCTCACACAGCATTTCAAGGAGTGCCTTGTTTCTGTTTCCATATACACATAAGTTGATTACAGAATCTCTTTAGTTTCACATGAATGGTTTTATTACAAAATGAAAGTACATCTTCACCAAGTTATACCAACTCTTTATACACAAGGTTCTAACCACTAGTCCAAATCCTAGACCTTTGTACAGGGTCTTGCAAGCTCCTGGCTTGGGTAAGAATAAGGTCTTTAAGAAGGAGAAAAATAAATATATTTCAGATGGATTTCAAACAGACAGTCAAAGCAGCAGTGCAGCAGACAGGATCTGGAACTCACAGCCTTACTCAGAAGCTAACTTTCAAAATGAAAAGTGCAGATGAGTTGCTAATTGCTGGCTGCTGTTCATAGTGTATAGCTGCCTTGGTCTATGGTGCTAACATCTGACTATGTGGAAGGATCACTGCAGAATATGATGAATCTGATAATGTGGCCTGCTGTGTAATAAATACTAGGTTGGGAGAAGTATTTTCTGTGTTGCAAAGGCAAAATATTCAAGGTAAATTACCATTAAGACATTGGTATTCATTCAAGCACCTAGGAAAGAAATACTAATTAACAACCTCTAATACTGTCTACAGTCATTTACTTTCAAAATGTCTTTATTTTCTCCCTAATCAGTACTGCTAGGGAGCCCTGGTGGTGTAGTGGTTAAGCACACGGCATAGCAAATTGCCGAGGCTCGGGGTTCGATCCCGGCCAGGCTGCTCCCCGGGCAGGCAGTGCTCGTTAGTCCTGCAAGGGGGCAATCTGCCTACGTCCTGAGGAGGACCTCACTGCCACTGTCCAGAATCGCTTTGGCCCGGCAGATTGAACCTCGGGATTAAAGGGTGGGCTCAGATCTGCGCGCCCTGTGTCTCACCTAAAAAATCCAGTGCGCAGGCTGGGAGGTCTGAAAGGAAAGAGGCCTTCCCCGGATCTTCGTACGCGAAGACTGGCCAGCAATCAGTACTGCTATTCTGATTTTACTGTTGTCCTATTAAAACCCATTATATCTTACCTTTAGAAATTCTAAAATCTATCTTCTCCTATAACAAAAGCAGTCAATTATCAAGGTTACCTGATCCCTGAAGAATTGCAGCACTGTCCCTGCACTTTCTCCAGACATTTTGACACCTGTATGATCTTTTTGTGTAAACATCTTTTCTAATTATCCACATTTCCAACAGCATTTTTATGCGATAGTTTTAAATAATTTAACTAGAAATACAAATCTTGTACGTTCCTTTTTAAATAATGAACTGCCTTTTTAGATCAAGCTGCAGATGCTATTTGATCATGATTTACCTGCCTCATCTCACTGCTGTTACTGCATTCCACTTATCTGTTTATTCTCATTTTTATTTAATATTTGACATCAAAATAAGCTAAATAATGTATCTTCAATGTTATACAAAAGAATAATCTAAAGGATCTCATAATAAATTTCTTTAGACTATTAAGCAATTTCATAGTCAACCGTTTGAAATCTATTAAAAATAGTTTCTTGCCTAGAAGGCACTGAAATCTAGATTCTAAAAGCTATTTAATACTCTTAAGTCCAAAAATTGTTTTAAAATGGCTTAACCACCTCTGACAATTGGGCCCTGTGACTTCCACCCCTAGGGTTTTTTTTCCTGTCTATGTCAAAAAAAGGCTCCAATCCACTTCCCCTTCCATTTTGGAAAGTGGCAGCCTGCCTTTCCAAAGGAAGTGTCTCATATCTTTCTATATCTTTATGTATAAATGCCTCCAGGGCTCCTGCTTATGAACCTTATCTGGTAACTTGATGTCTGAGTATTACATTTTGGCTTGTGTGTTTGACTGCCTCACATCTGACAATCAGTGCATGCCAGAACCCCGCCCTACATATTCCTCCAGGGTAAGCTGACATTGCTTGCCATGGAGTGTTGTAATTAGCAATAAAGTTGTATCTGAGTTGGTACCTGAAAATCAGGCATATGAGTTTTCACCATAGTCCACCCTCTGTGATTTTATATTGAACGCAACATCAGCTACATAGATTTTGCGTTTTTAATCAAAACTCCCTGTGCTAGCTGAAAATGTGTCTCCTTCTATGATCGTGGACTTTCACAAGAGCATCCTGCAGAAAATATAAAGCTGCTTTTCAATAAGAGAAGGCTTTAGGGGGTCATGAGGTCTTTTTTTTTTCCATGAGAACTGAGTCTAAATGCCTGCTGCTGAAAGATCAACACAACAACAGATTTTAAAATGAATAAAAAAATCCTCACTCTTGTCACACAACCATTCATGTGCATATAGATACACTACTATAGATCTTATGTCCTAGTTCACAGTTTATAATATATTTAATTCTGGTTGAACTTTGAATTTCCAGCGAAAGCCATAGTTTAGGTATCTCTAAAGTCATGCTCCCACATTTCTTATGCAAAGAGCAATGAACCACAGAGTAAGTAAACTTTTTATTATCTGGCTGTGGATATTTGTGCTTCTTAATACTGGGAAAATTGCATTACAATAACCTTATTATAAGGAAATATACATGGGGAGTGCTACTCTCACAATAGATGTTATTTACTCATTTGGTGAAGATGGATAGAGATCCATTAATGACTGAACAAATTAAATCCCACTGCACTGAGCAAAGTTAATTCTCCTGACTTCTACTCTTGACCTTAGCAATACCAAAATTTATTTCCACTGGTTTTTCTTTTTATACAATACACAAAGACCTAACAGTGTAGTCCAGTGCATGTACAAAATCAACATATAGTGTATCAACTTTTTCAAAAAGTTAAAGTATCTCACACCAAGCCACACAGCTACACTCTTATGTTAGATTTAGAACTTTTTGGAATCTCCTGACCTGGAGTGACCAGCCCAGTTCAGCATCCACCTACTGAAGAAACAAAAGATTACCATGGATTTGGCCATTCATTTGGACAAAAAGCAATTGCAGAACACCTTCTTTTTTTTTTTTCCCATGTCAGCTTACTGATATCATTTTTCAAAATGTTTTTTTCCCTGAAAAACGTGGAAAAGATCAGTGTATTAGAAGAAAATTTCGAAGTCATTTCATGGATTCCATATTCCAGATTTAAAATACTACCTCTGCATCGCTCTTACTCAGATTTTCATAGAACATAAATTTAAAAAATAAATGTGAGTGCATGGTGTTGTGTTTTCAACTGTTAAATCTATGGCTCTCTAAACTAAGTAGAACAAACCCAGTGATTTCTGTTCTGTTAGTGGTTATAAATACTGGGAGGGGGAGGACTAGTACAAAGATGTATTGTTTCAAATACATTGTCCTTTCCTTGTCTCTCCTGTTCATACATAAAAAGGTCAATTCTCTCTCACAGTTCCAGTCTCCCCCTTCTTCTTCTCCAGGGGATAACATTCCTTAGACCTCAATTACAAATTTCACCCAGATTTTTCAGGGAGTGTTTCTGCTGTATAGTTTTTGAGAGAACCTGAACTGAACAAAGCATTCCAACTGACTGTCTCCAAGTTATTCAGTAGCCAATCTATACTAAACAAACATTTTTCTGGGGATTAGGATCATTTTGGTCTCTCACCAAGAATGTTTGCAAGCTTCAGCAATGGGGGACCTTAAATTTATGGCTTAAAATCCAAGTGCTCAGACACTGCTGCAGTTGGTAGGCACAGATGTCTAGCATGAGGCTGGAGACCTGCAATCCTGAGTACTGCAGCATGTGCAGCACTAATTTAATTTAAACTGCATCCTAACATAAATTCTGAGATACACCTGTAAATCTGAGATTTTGTTCTATTCACTATAAAATGTAATCCTGTCAATCAGTACTGCACTGCATGGGATCTTGTTTTCAACATGACCCTATCACGTTACAGAGCATCTATATAGAACCTTTCCACCTCAGTCCTGTCATTTAAGATATTCTGGGCTATGTTCTTTATTCAGTAGTTTTTCCATCTCCACCATACTTGGTTGGTGCTGTGTTTTCACAGTCTCTCTCACAGATTTTCTGGTTACCTGCCATGAGGCCCTTTCCAGTATTTCCACTTTATACTGCAGATGTCTGGTCTGTGCTACAGATGGTGGTGCAGTGCTGAGGAAGTTTAGAAAACAACAAAAATTGACACATACGGAAAGAAAATCGGCCAGCTGGAAAAATGTCCAAGTAAGATTTTTTTATACTAGATAGGCTGAAAGCAAGCACTGGGACATGAGCAAGAAAATAGTCTCTTACCAACTGACCTCACCAATGTCCTGGGGATCAGAGGTTTGTATCTTCTTAAGTCAATGAATACGATGTTAAAGTGATTCAATTTTCATTTCCATTTTCAGTTTCTTTTTCTAACTGTAAAAGGGGTTTGCTTGGTACTTAAAAGAGTAGGAATAGGGGTGAAGTGAAAGAATCTGTGATAGAGCAAATGGGAGCCACAGCAAAGGGCTTCTTTTCCATTGCGTTCTGAGTAGAGTTTGGCTCCTTTTTCTCCGTGTAGCCAAACCCATCAGATTCCCTCCCAGCTTTCTCTTTTTTCGAGCAGAACAAGCGCTTCGGCCTCTCCGTGTGCGTCACGTGCTGAAAGGCCCCGACCACCTCCGCCGCGTTCGCTCCGGTGTTCAGCCGTCCCTCGCGACGGGACCGGGGCGGCAACATCGGTCCCGAATTTGTGCGGGAGGGAGCGCGCGGCAGGCGGGGAGGGCACCGGGGGCCCGCCACGCGCCTTCCCGCCCGCGGGGGGCGCTGCCGCCCCACACGGCCCCGGCGGGACGGGCGCTGCCTGCGGGGACGGG
>VZRF01008927.1:92043-155975 GCA_013396875.1 Vireo altiloquus
TGGGTGAGCCCCCCCCCGGCCGTGCTCTTTCCCGGCCCCCCCGGGAGGGCGCTCCGCTGGGTGCGAGGCCGGGCAGGCGGCGGAGACACGCGAAAGCTGCGCCGGCGGCGGCGTCTCCGTTACTCCCGGGAGCGGGCGGGAGGACGCCCCGTCCCGGTCGAGTGACAGCGCGGGCCGGCCGGTGAGGAGGGGACGGGCGTTTCTGCGGGTGTTCCTGCCGAGCGCCACCGCTGCCGGCTCCGGGAAGAGCCGCGGAGTCCCGGGCCGCGCTCCCCGCCGCCAGCGGGGCACAGGGAGGACCGAGGAGGCTTTTGCCAGGGCAGAGGAAAAGAAGGTAGGGAAGGGTTTTAGGCGCGTTCAGGGCGAGGGTTTAGGTCGCAGCTGTGGGAAATGGAGCGAGGCAGGACGCGCTGGCTCCGGGATGTGCGGCAGGGACGGAGCCGACAGCCCCAGCGGCGGCGGGGTCGAGCGGGGGCCCTGAGGCGCCGTCCCCGCGGCGTTCCCGGGGAGCGACTGCGGGAATCAGCGCCGGAGCGCTCCCAGCCTGACATGGAAGCAAAGCCCTCAGCGCCCCAGAGCTGTGCGCACCCAAGGTCTGTTTTCCAGGAATACCAGTTGTCCCAGGAAAAGGTGCCGTTACAGCCCCCGCAGGTGTGCGCGTCCGCCGCTCTGAAGGGGTGCCCACACCGCAGGAAGGAAGTGTAGCGGTCTCCTGGAAAAGCGGCCTCGGTCTAATTAAAGAGGAAAATTGAAAGCCCACTTGGCCAGAAATGCGAATAAATAAGTAATGTGTGTTTGGAGTCTCGGTACGGGGGAAGAAAGATTAAAACTTCTGATAACGCATGTTTGTGAGTTGGTTCTACTTTTTTTCCCCTGGAGTTTAAAGCTCTAGAGCCGGAATTTTATCGAAAATATACGTTTGCAAATAATTTCATGGAAATACTGGGAAATTCTGCCATTGAATTTAGTTATTCCTTCTATTATGTCTTCTAAACGGTATACTTTTAAGAAACTTAAATTTTTATTAAAGCAATCCAAGAAGGCTTTTTTTTTCAATACATAAAAATAAGTCCAGAAAAAATGTAATAACATTTTTTTTTTCTGGAAAAAAAAGAATGATTAAAAAAATATTTATTTAGCCACGAGCGTTAAGTGTTAAAGCTCTCATCTGGGAGATAGATCTTGTGACCACAAGAGCTGCTCATCTGGAAAATAGATTTTAGCACAGAAGACTTTCCATTCTGAATGATTTCTGGTGTGCTTCAGCATGGAAGAACAATGTTAATTGAATTATGTAATTTTGTTTGTTTCCTAAAATAGTTTGTTTCCTAAAATATTTGCCTATTTATATATCATTAATTTTTATAATTATTTTTGCATATTTTTATGTATCCCAAATTATTTCCCAGTATTATGTTAGGAAACAGAAGGGAAATTCTTGTGTATCTGAGTTAAGCTGCTTTTCCCTCCCCTCAGATCACTTCCTTTTTACAGGGAGATGCTTCTGTTGTGTGGTTTGTGTTTTGTGTGTTATTTTGTCAGAATTAGTCAAGTATTGAATATTTCTTGTCTTGAAAACAGAAACGCCAGTGTTTTTGTGTATGGTGAACTCTAAGTAAGGTTGTGTTTTGCTGTCTTAAGGTTAATTGTTATTATGGTTTTGTTTTACTGCTGTTGTTTAAGGAGAATTTGGTTGTGGTTTTTGTTTGGTGGTGGTGGTGTGTTGGTGGTTTTTTTTCTTCCTATTCATGCTTTCAGTCTTGGAAGTCTCTATGCAACGTCCCAATATTTTTGGATCATACAGTTTACGTAGCTCCCAAATTTTTATATTGGATGTACTTCAGCTTTTTCATTTAGTACAAAAAATCTGCTGTATACAAATGACATTTACATGTCTTTCCCTGTGTTGGGAGATGAGAATTCTGTCCTGTTTTGCTGGCTCACGCCTCAGGGATGTCGAGGTCAACCATAGCGTTTGTGTAAATGTTTTACTAACTTGAACTTGGTTAACTTTCAACTTCTTGAAATTCATCATGTGTAGTTATATGAGAATGATTCACTGTTTGTATTGAACAATGATAAACTCAAATTTGAATAAAACAACTAGACTGATGCTTGATATGCCTTCTCGACCTTATAATTTGCCTGATACATAGTCCACTTCTATTAGCTGACAGCTAAGGTGAAGAAGTGCAGACGCAGTGTCTGTTGTCGTGGTGCTCCGAAGGTGGTTTTCATTAGGAACCTCTGGAGTGGAACAGCTGTTGCTTCCATCCTGCTTCAGGTGTGTGCCTAACGTGTTCATAAGCAATGCTGATTGTTACTGCTCCTTTTGAAAGACAGTAACTGAGCCTACTGATGGGGATCTGTATGCTTTACCTTTCTGAACTGCTTGATTGCATTAATGAGCTTGTGCTCGCATTACAATTACCCTGCTTTCTCCTTTCTCTTTGTTGTTCATTTTCTCCACCCTCTTGTATTCTGATACCAGCTAGGACTTTTAAGTTGTTTGAGAGGCACTGTTTTGAAAATATTTTTCCTTCTCAGTAACTTATCTCTTGTCTATCTCTACCCTAAATTTTTTCTTCCATACTTTTTTTTTGTTTCTGTCTTTCCAAATTCTTTTTCTGTTGTCATTTCTCTTACGCTCTGCTGATTTCTCTTTCTTGTCTCTGATTTCTTATGCTCATCTATTTTCATTCATCTTGTGGACATTGTTTTGCTAGTGTGCTTGATTAAATGGACTTCATTCACTGAAGATCCTCAGTGGGCTTTTTTCATCCTTAATGAGGGAGAAGTAAAATGACAAGGTTATTGGTTTTGAGTTAGTTGTTTTGTTGGGGTTTTATTTGTCCTTAGAAGTATAAAAGTGGAAAGAAAAAAAGTCAGGGGAAATGTAGAAAACAAAAAGTGTGAAATCGTGGCAGATATGTGAGAAAGAATAGAGAAGAGAAGCTTCGTG
The DNA here is from genome assembly GCA_013396875.1 of Vireo altiloquus. NCBI lineage: Eukaryota > Metazoa > Chordata > Aves > Passeriformes > Vireonidae > Vireo > Vireo altiloquus. The sequence goes on from VZRF01008927.1 coordinate 95,006, forward strand.
AGGGAGTTTCACGGGAGGCTAAGGTTCTTGTAATCTGTCAAGAAAAGTATGAGTTAATGATGGCAGTTGCTCAGATATTTTCGGATCATCTGAGATTCTGAGGCTTACATAAGTGTCACATGTGCTGTTTGTAATAGGACTCTGGAGTTTGTTCTTAAGGCAGGTGCTTGGGTTGTATTTATGATAGTTCATTAAACAAAATCTTTACATTGCATAAGAATAAGAACACCTCTTCGAACCTGCTAGAAGGTGGCTCTCAATAATGCAACTTACGTTCTGTTAAAATAGCACAACCGGTTGGATTTTCAGTAGCCCTCCTTGCTGTGATGAAGCAAACCTGGGTAATGCCAGCTGCATCTTAGTACACATCCATAGCTACAAAACTGCCAAACTGCTTGGCAGTTCTCATCTACTCTCTTCACTTTGTTACAGAGCGAAGTGTTTACTTCTTTCCACATAAAATGTGGATACTTTAGAAATTGCTGCAGTTGGAGTTGATCTGTCTCTGTCACTGACACTGGCCAGGGCTGTTGTCTGCTAGTGAAATTGTGGTCAGTTCTTCTCAGAGTGTGCTTCTAAGTCTGTGCTTCTTTCTGCCTGCATCTCTCCGCATTTGTTTGAAAGAGGAGGATAAAAATAAAGATCACAGGAGACAGGTGAGGTTACCCATCTGCAGTGGGCTGTGCACTTTGCTGGCCCTAGACACAGCAGAACGCTGGAGTGAGTTAGAGAGATGCCTGAGGTATGTGACATTTTTTGCTGAGAATGGGTAAAAAGTTAATCTCTCTTGGCTGTAACTGGGGACAAAGGTGAAGGATGGAAATAATAAAAGTCTTACAAGGGCTGAATCTGGGATAAAAGGTAGTGGAGTATAAGTGAGCTTCTTGGGTGTGGGAGAAAGGTGTGTGGAAATAGAGGTTATGGTAGGCTCACATAGAATGGAAAAGAGAGGGTTTAGGTATGAATAAATGAAGGGTAGAGACAGCAAGTAAAGATTTCAAGAGAATGGACATAGTGGGGCTGGGCAGATTGCTAAAAGACAGTCAAATGTAAGAGCAAGCAGTGGGCGAGGGTCTTGGACAGAGTGTTTGAACAGCCATATAAAGTAGAACATTCAGTGCTGTGGGTGGATTGATGTGTTACCAAGTGTCTGGAAAGTGATAAGGAGCTGTTTGCACCTTCTGTGTGCTGAGTGCTCTGTGTGTAGGTTGGTGCAGGCGATACTGCATATGGTGGGACATCTGGCCAGATGCTCTTTTCTGCTGTTAAAGACGCCTATGTTTTCTCCTCCTTTTTACCTGGGCATCCCATAATTTCTGTACCCATGTCTTTTATTAGCCTTTCTTAGGAAAAAATACATGCAAAGAGACAGGTGTTAAGGGGAGACATAGTTGTATCTTGATATCCAATACTGTGTAACACAGCTTTGGGCCTTTGGCTTGTGAAACTGTTGAAGTAACTGGTTGTTAGAAGCTATGTAAGCAACCTGAGTGTTCAGGGCAGCCGCTTTAGGTTTGTGAGGGTGTGTGCATTTTGCTAGCAGGTTTGTTGTTGTTGTTCTTTGTAAATCTAAAATTAAAAACTAAACCAAAAAGACATAAAAGAAAAATATGAAAAAATACTGAAGCAGAGCCCAGGTGCACTTCAGTTCAGCCCGTCTTGTGTAGCACAGGTTTTTCTCGGAGATTGGGATGCTGCTGGAAGGATGTGCCTACATTCTCTCTGTGTGCTAATCTCTCCCAGCAGCTGTTCTTAGCCTGAGATGAAATTCTCTTTGTTTGTGACTCTGAATAACACTTGTGTTCTGTCACAGCATCTCAAGTGTGTAAATGCTAGAGTAAAGTGGTTCTGCCCAGAGTTCCCCTCTGGCGATGCTGCTTTTCACATAATATCTGGGCTTTTTGGAGGTTCTGGGGACTCTGAATGTTGATCTGCAAGACAAATAAGAGAAGGAAGTTGTCTTAAAGTCAAAACTGTAAATACTGGAAAGCAAACTACTTCACATCTTCTCCACTTAGGAAATGGAGAAACCTTTACTTTGAAAGAACCAATCTGTTAGATGTAGTTGTAGCACTAAGTGCATGGATGAGGTGTTGAAAAGCACCTAAAGGGAGAATATTTGTGTACAGAATTATTTATTTATTTTCTTTTTTGACAGAGTTTTAAAGAAGAGAGCTCTTGGTAATCTCCATTCCTGCTTTTTTTTTTGTTTGTTTTTCTCCTGCAGCTCTGTGATTGCTGATACATGCTTGACAGCCTCAAAGGGTTCTGGCAAGATGGCATCTTCTAGACTTCCCATCCTTATAGCATTGGCATTTTCCTCTTTGCCCTTTGTTCTTTCACATTCAAACAGGGTAATGTGGTTTCAGGATTTCTTTCCACCTAATGTGTGCCCTGTAAATGCCAAAGCAAACACTTTTTATGGCATCATGTTTGATGCCGGAAGCACTGGAACCCGTATTCATATTTACACCTTTGTGCAGAAGAGCCCAGGTAAGACCCCCATGTATATTGACTTAGGTTTCGACTTCCCAAAACAGTTTTGGTTTTTTGCCAGCTCAGCATTTGGGGGCAGCTGAAGATTTCTACAGTTTGTCTTCCGAATGGTCCTCCTACAGGTGTTTATTGTCTATTTGTCTTGGTGTTCTGCTGTGTAAATATCTTTTCTGTAGGTCTTTTGAGTCTCAGAGATATGATTCTGGGTATACTGGAGAGTTCTGAATTTTCAAACATTTTCATCTATGCTGTTTAAAAGGAATATCTCACTGACATGAAAAGATACTTATGCTGTTTTTGTCAGGTTGCATGTTACCTTAAATTTTAACAAGAGATACTTGAATTTTGCATATGTTTATGTCACATGTTGTAGCAAATTAAAATCAGTCAATTAGAGAGTTATTAAGTACTGTGATGCCTTAAATGGCTACCTAGAAACAGAGACTAGACAAACCTAAGGCATCACTGAAGGTCTGAGCCATTTCCAGGAGAACTGTGCTCAGATGCACACACTCCAGTGTATCTGCTGCTCACGTGGTGCAGAGGTGCCAAATTTTGTCTGCACATGGAACAGGATTCAGGAGGATGAATTAGCTTGGGTACAATGAGTCAGCACTTGTGCAAAGGTTGAGGGCTGGTTGCTGGGACTGATGTGTCCTGTAGTACTTTTGTGTCTTTGCATGACTTCATCTCTTGTTTGGAAGGACTGGTACAAGGTCCAGTTCTGTTAGACTCAGCCTGGATTGTAATTCATGATACTCAGGGATAGCTTCCACACCCATGATGTTCTGGGAGCAGTGGTCAAACTTGTTTGGCTTCTGAGCCAAGTACTTGAGCACAACAGCTCTATTCTGTCTTTGTGAGTTGAATGAATCACCTAAGGATAATTGAGAATTGATTGTGTGTGTCTTAATCTGCACTATCATTTCACAATTAGCTTGGGGATAGAAAGGGAAAGAAATATTATTTAGAATTGGGAGCAGTTATGCTGCGTTGTTGTAACTTACTGTAGTTCACAAATGCTAAATGAACATACTTTTAATTATAACAACATGTTATTAATAAGTTATTAGTGAACTTAGGGGATACAAGGACAACATTTTGCTAAATGTGTTCCTGAAGTGAAGGAGCAAGACTTGTTTTAGGAGGGAAATAATCTTGTTTGCAAGGGGAATCAAGGATAGTCACTTTAAAGGAGTTGGGGGCAACCTTTTGAAAATTAAAGAAAAGGTTTGAGTTGTTGACTGTATCATGTAATGTTTTGTTTGTGCAGAAAACCTTCCAGAGTTGGAAGGGGAAATCTTTGAGTCTGTGAAGCCAGGTCTGTCTGCATACGCTGATCAACCTGAAAAGGTAAGACTATCCTTCATTCCCTAGGAGCTGGTCTTGCTTCTGTTAATATCACTTAGATTCTACCAAGCAGTTCAAGTATTACTGATTGCCATCGCAAAAAGTCAAGAAGAAATGTAAAAGTTCTACTGCCGTCTCTAAACCTGTTCCTCAACTTTTGTGAGTTAATTTCTACACGGTGAAATAGGAGCTGGTGTTTTACATATTTCATCAGTGGAACAGTGGCTTAATTAATTGCTTAAATGTTTATGTAACTAGACTACATGCCTTTGAGAATTTCAAAGACAAAGTGATTTTTGTCTCTAGCAGCATCAATGTTTATTTCCCCTATAACTACTCCAAATATGAGTAAATGCATACTCTGTCTCATTTACAAATAATTTTCTCAGTTCTGAAGTAAGCTGCCATTTTCCAGACCCCCTGAGCTGACAGGAGGCTCTTTTACAAACTAAAGGAGGTGCCAGAGAAATGATAGTTTAGATATGCTATCTTGTGTGCTTTAGCAGCCTTGAAGTTGGGGGCTAACCTAATGAGGGTTTCAGGTTTCTCATTTTGCTCAGTTGGATTCAATGATACAGGAATTTGAGCGTGACACTTTATGGAAGAGTGAATGGATTTTGGATTTTTTAAAAATTTTTATAAGATCACCTATGTTTTCAGTAAATATTGTTTGTTGGATAGGAGGAGAACTCACCCCAAAAGAAATTTCTAGGCATTTCACAGGAGAATGTTTATTGCTAATGCCAAACTGTAATTGTTAGAGCAGTGAAAGTAGTTGAGAGCCAGCAGTGATGTCTGTACCTTGTGTGGTAACCATTGCACAGCTGGCATTTTAATTACAATATTTGCTAGGGATACAGTTGAAATTCTTATGTTGCATTTAGTGAAATCTACAGGTACTTTCCTTTGCCTTGGTAGCCTCAGTCAGTAATTGCACCATTTAGTTTCATCATACTGCAAGATGTTTAGGTTTGTCAGGTGACTGATTCCCTCACCTCCCTCAATCCTTTCCAAAAAATATCGTCCACAAACAACGATATTTATCTTCCCTAAAATATATTTATGAATACACCTTTCCTTCCAACATTTTCTTTAATGTTCTAATGAGATGTCTAGCATGGGTTTTGTACTTATCTTGGGTGTATCTTCTGCTATTGAATACTGTTTTCACAAGTTTTGAGGGGAAACTGAGAGGCCTATTCTCTGATGGCCTGTAGGAGGAAATCATAAGAAAAACATATTTTTCCTTTTAGGGTGCTGAAACTGTCAAAAAATTGCTGGACATGGCCATAGATGCGGTGCCACCTCATCTCTGGAAGAAGACCCCAGTAGTGTTAAAAGCCACGGCTGGACTTCGCTTGCTGTCAGAGGAGAAGGCTCAGGCTCTGCTTTCAGAGGTAGTACTAAGTTGTTTTGGATGCATTAGTACCGTTCTCCCTCTTTCAGCTTTCATTTTTTTCATTCAGTTCTCTATTTTGTTTAGCTAAGAGAATTTCATCTATGAAAAGAGACTGTGATCCCATGATAGCATGAAACTCACAGAATGTCCTGCCTGGTCCTGAAATCCTCTCTCTTGCTGTGGTGGAAGGCATGGAGAGAGACCTACAATACTTTTTTTCTTTCTTTCCTAGCCTCTACACACACTTGTTTTATTTTCTACTGCTATGTAAAACAAAACTTTGTCACCCTCAGAGCAGAACAAGATTTTGAAGACCAAGAAATCTAAACACTCTTTCTTCCGTCAGGTGAAAGAGGTCTTTGAGGAATCACCATTTCTTGTTCCAGAGGACAGTGTTGGCATCATGGATGGCTCTCATGAAGGTGTGTTTTAAGAAGGGTAAAAAGTAAAAGCAAAGAGAAATGGGAAAAAGGGAGATATCTTAGGAACATGAGAGGGAAAGAGAAATGGTCCCTGAACTAAGGGGAAAAAATAAAAGATTTCTGGCCTTGTCTGAAACAATACAATCCTGCCTTTCCGGGGTGGTGTTCATTACTTGGTCACTTGTTAGGACAAATGCAGATACACGAAGAGATTTTACTGGTTTCAGAACAAAGCCTTGTCTCAACAATAAGTATTCAGGCTGATGCAGGCTGACCAGCTGAAGCCTGCTCTTGGGAAATGTTGCTAAAGAGATAATGTCCACCTCTGAAGGGGTACATGACAATATGTAGTAAGCTGGGAGGCTTATGGCAACTGCATTGTAAATTCTGCAATATCGCAATTAAAAATAACCTGTTATGATTAGCTCATCAATTTTCAATCTAAAATTGGAAGGATTGTAAATATTAGAGGAGACTGAAGGATAATTGGCAAGTATTAAAAATAGATAACTAAATAATAAAATAATAATTTAAAAAATATTCCGTTGGGAAAAATACAGCTACTAAAGTAGCAAGGAAGTACTGTAAAATACAAGAAAAGGTGAAATATGTTGTAGGTTTGGAGTGAACAGTGATTTTGCAGTGCAGAAAAAAACACTGTAACATTCTGGCTGCATATCCAGACATACTGCCTTGGAGAATAGGCAAGTGGTAATCATCTGCATGGATGTCTGATGAAAAGAGCCATCCTGTCAAGTTATGTTCAGTTCAGAACACTTCCTTATGGCAGATAAATGGCCAATTTGGAAAGTGTTGAAGGAAACCAAGAAGAATTATCACAGTGCTTAAACAAGTAGTAAATGGGGGAAGATTAAAGAGCAAAATCTGCCCACATGGGCCAAGAGAAAAGGAGAAGTATCATAAAGTCTTCGAATGTTTGTTAAGTATGGTGCAATGCATAGTTTGTCACCAGGATTACTGGGTGAATTTTACAGTAGGGAGAACTGTTGTATTGATAGAGGGCAGGACAATGAGGCATAATAGAGCACAGGGTAGCATGCCAATTTAAAATCCCTACCTCTTCTACTGTGACACGTTTGCCTATGTTTGGGTGAGAATCATGCCAGTGTCTAGCAAGCCACTGGAGTCAAAGGAGCTGTTTGTGTTTTAGTGGTTGCTGCTCTGTCTGTAGTGTAATTATAGAAACCTCAAGATTAAAACACAGAGTGGTGTGAATGCAGTTTTCAGATTAGGAATTGAAATGCTGGACTGCAATAATGGGCCCAAGTAAACTTGTGTGTTGTGTCAGCATGTTACTTCTTTGTATGTTGTTTGGCTAATAGATAGGATTTGTGCATGCTGGAGTTGCATGGAGATTACAAAGTCCTACCTAATCCAACTCATGAGACTTGTGTGAATCAATAATGCATTATATAATTTAATTATGAGTTTGAATTAATCTCTGATGTCTGGGGTGATTAGGTTAAGTTCATCATGACTTCCAGGTAAATAAATAATGTATGGAGGGCTGGTAACAGTGGGCAGGAGGTTGTGGGAGTATTCAGTGGTGACTTTTTTTTTTTCTTCTTCTTTTTTTCACTCTTCACAGGAATCTTAGCCTGGATCACTGTGAACTTTCTGACAGGTAGTTAATTTTGTATAACTGCTCTCTAAGCTTGAACTTGAGTCTCTTCTGTGGAGATGATCTCCCTAAGTTCCTCTGCCTTGGCCACGCTTTTCTTACCCGCTGTCACCTGTGCTAAAGAAGTGTATCGTCTTGGGCAGACTGTTTCAGAGTCTGTAGTAAGAAGGAGACATCTGAACCCCTGTGGTGTCAGAATTTACTCAGGGCTGGGAGGCACTGGCAGGCTGGTTTCTGTAACGTGCATTGGAGAGTGATGCTGCTAATGTGTGTGAAACAAGGCCTTGCAGTGTTCTTCATCCCAGTGTGAGCTGTGCAGCTACAGTGGTGCTGCAGGGCATGGTGCCTTAGCACTACGGGCTCTAAGAGCTTCTGGGAATGCAATCTAGTTAAAAGAAAATCAGTGCTCTAGGAGATACATGAGCAAGCAAAAGAGCTGCTCTGAGTGAAGAGAAATTACAATAAGTGGTTTGGCTCTTACTGCCCTTTCTCCCCTACTGCTTTTTACCAGCTATATAATGGTTACAAAATTTCTGTACTTTCCCTGATGTCTTCTGCAGGAGATACTTTGTGTCTTACTTTCAGCTTTTGATTGATACCTAGAGATTTATCTGCTTTTGTCTCTTTGGAAGAGGGATTGGAATCAAGCATGAAAGTCTATGAATCTTTCCTTAATACCCTTCTGTTTGCCTACCTGCTCTCTCTGAGGTTTTTTCTTTGGAGGGCAGCTCAGCCCTCCTGTTTTGCTGTGATACTGTGATTACCTAGTGGCTGCCTGAACATCCACAGTGTCTGCATTTTAGCATTTGTGCACTTGGGGCTGTTCTGAGCATGGTGTTGTTTGCAGGGCAGCTGTCTGGCCAGAACCAGCAAACTGTTGGGACTCTGGACTTGGGAGGAGCCTCAACCCAAATCACATTCCTGCCGCGGTTTGAGGTGAGGAGTGGTTAAAATTGCGTGGGCTGGAACTGCAAGGCTGATGAAGAGACCTGAGCACGGCTGCATCCTCTCATATCACTTTGTTAGCAGTGGCATAAGCAGAACATCTGTGGTTTACAGAACATCTGTATTTCTGTTACCTTTGAGATCAGCAGTTGGCTGGTAGGCTCTTGCAAACAAAGGAGTCTGAATAACGAGGAAATAAAAAGAAAGCAAATGAGTAAAACCAAAAAGACACAGCTTTTGTTTTCTAGAGTCAAGCTGGGAAAACCTTATTAATGTTGATATGGCTGTGTATTCAACAAATGCAGAATATTTCTAGGGAGTATTCTTGAACATTAGAAAAAATGTAGGGGCTGTTCTATGTTGGGGTTTTTTTTTTCCCCACTCCAGTCTGATAACAGGTCTTCACTAAGTTTCGGGGGGAAGTGTTGAATGTTGTAAATGTCTTTAATAGTAGTGAAATTAGCTCTCTGTTTTCTTATCAATTTCTTCTCATTCCTTTTGAGAATTCCCCTCTCTGTCCCTCAGACATCTCTGCTGGATTTCTTAGTAGTTCTGTAGCTCTTTAGAAACAGTTTGAACTGAGACCCAAGTCTGCAGTTTGCATGAGAAAATAACATGAGTAATGGAATGGCACTATAGCATTCTGTACCTTTATATTGTGATGTTGTTTATGTTGTTCTTTCTGAAGGAGTCCTTTCTTTAACATTTTTTGTTTATAAAACTTGCGATTCTCAAAGTATATTTGGTGACCACAAAAGACATGGCTTTCACATCAGGATAATTTTATTCTGCAGTTGTGTGTTATGTTGAAACATGACATGCAACCTTATCCTGTTCAGCAAAGCATAAAGTATACTCTGGGCTTGTCCTCTGTTTTGTGTTGATAACACCTGCTAAAGTGTTGGGCACTGGACCAACAGGAAAGGGTGTTGCACGTCAGGGTTTTGGAGAATAAACAGAACTGTGAAATAGGCTGAACTGCAGTTTAGGATTAAAATGTCTGCATCGAGCCTTGCAGGAAAAAGCCTTCAGTGTTTGTGCTGGCCAGAACTAATGGTGTGAATTCATAAGGCATTGTGGAGTCAAGGTTCATGTTGCCTGCTTGTATTCTATATCTGCTTCTCCCCTGTGTTGTCAAGTTCAAATAAATAAGCTCAGTATGTTTTTGGGAGTTTTCCTATTTGACAGAGTTAGCAGGGATACCTCCTTTTGATTTGCAGTGGGGATTTTTCCTTCCTTCAATCTGAGGCAGAAACATATTTGCTCTTGCATTAGTTTTGAACAAATAATGATAGTAAGGGTTTCATTAATTAAATATGAATTATCAACAAGTAGAGAACATATAATGATAACTGCATGGAGCTGATTTTAATTTCATGGCATTACTGCCAAAGTTAAAAGAAACCGAAAACGAATAATAATAATTACCAAATTGTCTCTCTGGTGTCTGCCTCCTTTTTGTGAAAGTAGGGCATGAAAAAAGACAGTTGTTTTCCTCAAACTAATTTTTTTTTAGGATCTCTCCTTTTTAAAAGTTTTTATGATGTAATGTTTAGAAACAGAATTCAAAATACGGCAGAGTCTGTGCATATGAGGCCAAGGATGTGACTGCCATTTCACTGATAATCAATTTGAGACCCAAAACAAATTTTGATTTGTATTTGCTCAGGAGAAGCTCAAGTTGAATACTGCCACATTCCTTTCAGCTTTCAGCAGGCTTCTGTCTGAGACTCTAGAAAAAATAACCCAGATCTGGATCTCCTTACTTGAATGGTAACTACAGGACTATGCAGCTTCAGTTCTCTCGGAGATTCTGCTGCTTGGCCCAGAATAACAGTGTCCAGTGTAAGTGCACAGAGCCAAGAAGGAATGGGAGAATGAGGGCATGAGGAGAGACAGAAAGTGGGATTGAGAGCTTAGGGACTGGACATGAAGAAACAGAAAATGATTGCTAAAGCGGTTCAGCCTTACAAGAGTGTGGGTTGGTCTGTCAGGAAGATAGGGCAGGGTACCAGTGGATGGAGGTGTGCACAGAGGGAAGGCTGTGAGAGGGAGAAAACTGGAGGTGGTGAGATAAGAGGCTAATTTAGGTGAAGCAGCCCTGAGACTGGGAGTGAGTGGTCAGTGTTTCCTTGAGTACCAGCAAGACATTTGACATGGTGAAAACGGGGCCTTATACTTTGCATTTTTAATTCTTCTGAGTACCTCTGTTTAGGTGCCTAGTGTGACTTGCAAAAAATTCGTAGCATTTCTAGTGCAGCTGATTTTGATGGGCACTCTGTACATGTGGAGTAGCATGTAAGTACTCTAGAAAAATTCAGGTTGCCTGAATTAGGAAGTGTTTTCATCTGTTGTGTTTCCCTGTTATACATTGAAGTAACACAAAGATGCATAGAAATAAGTCATTGTGAAAAGCTGCAGATGTTACATCAGTGGCACCACTGGAAAACTGTTCTTTGTTTTCAAAGCAGATCAAATGAATGTGCAGAAAACTCTATGGGTATATCTGTGATATTACATTAAAATTGATTATTCTTTATTACATAATATAAACTAAAACATTTTTTTTCTTAACTTTCAGGAAACTCTGAAGGAAACCCCTGGGGATTTTCTTACCTCGTTTGAAATGTTTAATAGCACCTACAAGCTCTATACCCACAGGTGAGGAGCAAAAGACTGCTATTTTCACTGAGGAAATCAGTCTTTTTGCAGCCCCTGAGCTAACAACCATATCATCCTGGTACCAGCAGCACAGACCATGACTTTTTTACTACTTATCTGCATGAAACAGCAGAAGTGAAACATGGCATTAGTTGGCTGGAAACATTCCAGGATCATGGTTAATGTCACTACAAGGGAATATTAGGCAGTTTGTCAAATGACGAGAAAGCATTATGAGTCCATATTTAAGGAGAAGAATTCTTATTACTGGATTCAAGCCAAATATTCTGAATTAAGCAGAAAAGTAGATATTGTGCCTGTAGTCAGAACTAAGCATGATCAGAGATTTGGAAAGAGGATTTCCAGAGACGACTTCCTTAGTGGAGTGAACAGTGCTGTCTCAGTCAGTTACAGAATCTGTTTACTTGACAGCAGAGCTGGTTTAATAGTCGTCCTCTCCTACTCCTTACGTTTGCTGATGTCACTGATTGCTGTAGTCATCCATACAGTCTATTAGATCACCTAAAATAATTGGGATTGAAAAATCGTCTCCTAAAAATTGAGAGAGCTGGAGGTTATTTTAACTCTGAATATTCTGCAAGCCTTTAAAATGACATGACAAAAGCAGTAAGTGGTCAAATACAGAGGTGGGAATGAAAGGGTCGACAGGATTTTAGTCTAGCTGTGTCTCTGCAATGTGTGATGACATTCTCATAAACATTGTTCACTTTCTAGCTTATAATGAATGTAGCAGATACCTGGAGTCAGACAGGTGAATTTCACACAAAGCCACGGTTCCCATTTAGTGGGCGGTTCTGCACTCTGCCCTAATAGCACATAGTCTTGTGAGTGTGTTACATAAGAGTGGCTGCCCCATTACTTATGCAGACAGCACATACCCTTCCTTCTCCCTTGTAAATGCACCTCGGTGGTGTGTTTTTCCTTTTCATGATCATCTTGTATAAATGCCACATCAGCTCTAACCACTTTCTGCAGTTTTAGATTTACCAGTTTTACAATTGTTTGTATTTCTTGGGTTTGTGTCACTGTTTTGGCCCTCGGGGTTGTTCTGACACAGGGAACTCTGTTTTAGAGAGGGGAGCCTTGTGGGAAATAGAGGAAGGAAATTTGGTTTGGGTGTTCCAGGACTTAGGAAGAGGGGTGTGGGTAAAGCACACCAGATGTGCAGGAATTAAGACCATAATGTCTGTGTTTGTTGTTCACAGCTATTTGGGGTTTGGACTAAAAGCTGCAAGACTGGCAACGCTTGGAGCATTGAATACGGAAGGTATGTTCATATGATAAAACAGCCAAGATTTCTGAAGAGATGTTTAGACTTAGTCTTGTGTCAGCAGCCAATTTCCTGTGTGTCTTCGCTTCTGTATCTTGTGCTTTTCCATGTTTCTGATGGTATATGTTTGTCTGAAAACAGCTACCACTTGTTAAGGATTTGTCTTGTGAGACAGCTGCTTTTCCCTATTTTCGAGTTCAGCTAGCAGTGACACTTGACTGCAAATTACAGAAATGCTCACTTGGGAACATACAAACACCATGGCCAGCCACAAACACACAGCTTTACTAGCATCCACAGAAGCATGAACAGCATTAATAGATCCTTCTTCTGAGTGTTGCTACTTAGGCCAAACCCTAAGTAGGCCCCTCTGGTACCTGCCTGGCCTGTGGTGTTCCCCAGATCTGTTGTGCACTGCCTAGTCTAGATGGAAGCCCGCGGGCACATCACACACTCTCGCTCACTAACCTGAGTGCATCCTCATATTCCTTAGTCTTTCCAGTCTCTCACCAAGCTTGGGCCTTTTGTCTAGTCTCTAGCCAGGACCTGGGGTCTTTCCACCTTCTGTATTCTTACTTGACAGCTAGCTGGACTTGTGATAATTAGTGGAATTTACTCAAATCAAAAATAGTTGGGAATAGGGGTTAAGAAGAAGATAGGACAGACTGTGGTGATTGGTCAGGAGGCTCACACAGAAAAGCACACTGATCTGCTGCCTGGTGATTGTCTTCTTATATAGTCCCCTCTGGTTTGCCATCCTTGCACTTCACTGATCCCTTGATTCCCCCCTTTCCCAACCTTTGAGCCGTTCCCTAAGCATCACAGTAAATTTTGCTGTCCCACAGTCTGCTTCAAGCATTGTGTGAGAAGTTTGCTTTTTACGTGAGACCTGTGTATGCAGCAGTAATCATGTTCTCATCAGTTACAGTGTTTCTGGTTGAACCCTTCAAAGGTACATTCAGTGGATCCTGTAGTGGCCATTGACCTCTGCCTTAGGAGATTTTGTCTTCATTGCTCAGTTGCTCTTTGTCTTGGTTATCTACTGGCATTAGGGTTCGTGTATCTGTGTGTTTATTACTTCATTTCTTGTCTTTTGTGGGGAATAGCCATTATCCAAATATCCTTGTATCATTTATCTCATTAAGAAATGACAAGCCCATCTGCTCTGCTGTTTGCAGGACAAAATGGACACAACTTTTCCAGACTTGAGACAGGTCCTTAACTCATAATCAGTCAGTGCCACATCCATCAGTTCAGCTTTTTGTACTTTTGCTTAAAGACTTTAATGAAGATCTTTCAACATTTTCTGGTTCTGCATATTGATAGATAGCTGTGTTAAATTCTGTGCTTTCTGACTCTCCTCTCTGCTCTCTTTGCAGTTGTGGATGGACAAATGTTCCGCAGTTCTTGTTTGCCGAAGCAGTTGGAGGCAGAGTGGCACTTTGGGGGAGTGAAATACCGCTATGGTGGCAACAAAGAAGGTAAATTGAGGAGGCTTGTTTCTTTTACAGTAAGTCTTATCTCCAGAATCTGAGTTTTTCCTTGTCAAATATTTCATCAGTTAATTGATGATGATTGGGATATGAAGGATACCTCTGTCCATTTGTAGAGGTTGACTTCTGAGAAATCCAAATTAAAATCTGAAGCTGTAAGAGTAGGTGACCTGTACCCTGTCCTCTGACTGTGAGCTATTATTACAAATTATACCTTTACAGGAAATGTTGAGAATTACTTGTGCAAATAAGCGAGATTTTTCTGAGGCTTTGAGCAAAGTGCAAAAATTCTGTATGTGTTAAAGTACAAACATTTTGGCCTACCCATTAACCTCACTTGTGGAACTGTTTCTTAAGAGTCTCTAATAATAGTAAGTCCCTAATGCTGCATAGAGGGTGAATCTGCTACCATGATAGACCTGAACAGATTGGGGAACATGAGAGCTGAGTTGCAGATTTGGTGTGTGTGGAGTGGGTTGGTAAAATTACAGTGTGATGGGGAGGGAAACCAAGGTTTTATTTAACTGGTGGCAGCAAATGTAGAAAATTCTGCTGACCACAGAACATGTCAATGGGAGTTTTGCCTGACATGGAAGTAGTTTGTGTGGCACTTCTTTCAGATACAGCAGTGATCTGCTCTAACCAGTTCTACTTGATGATGGCGTTCTAGAGTCCTTGCCTACGTGCAGGTTACATGTTGGATTACAGAAGGGATATCTAAGTTCTTCTTCTGATGCTTTAATCTCTGCTTTTCATTTTTCATCCTGTTGCCACTATTTCTTTCATGTCTTGCATATGCTCTTTGGCTCATCCTATCTGTGTTTTTCCTGACAGGAGAAACAGGATTCAAGCCTTGCTACTTAGAAGTACTCAAGGTTGTCAAAGGGAAACTTCACCAACCAGATGAGATTCGTGGAAGTTCCTTCTATGCTTTCTCCTACTACTATGATCGAGCAGCTGACACCAACCTAATTGGTAAATTTGGGATAATCAGTAGACCCTGTCAACCAGAAGGTAGACAGAGGAACCCTGGAGGCTGGAGCCGTGGGGAGCAGAGGAAAGGAATGTTATTGAGAAAGAGATAGAAAAATGCCTCACGGGAATGGCATTTATCTGTCATTACTGTTTGTTGTTCAGAGTTCATCACATGAAATGTGCTCTGGGCTCCAGTTACACCGGCAGCTCTGTCTTCTGGTCCGAACAGGTCTCACTCCTAGTGCAGCATTGCTGAGTTGTACTCTAGGGTCAACTTAGATAAAGAACTCAGATGCTATCAGGTCTATGATGATGTTTTCTCACATCTTTTTCAGATTATGAACGAGGAGGTGTTTTGGAAGTGAGAGATTTTGAAAGAAAAGCCAAAGAAGGTAATTGTCATGATTTGGGAAACTGGTTTGGACAAGAAGTAACAAAAATATGAATGCGTAGGCAGTACATAATGTGAGTTTGACTGGGAAGAAAAGCAAATTTATTTAACCTTTATTTCAGTTACACCTGTCATTTCACTTACAACCTTTCTTTCACTTACACCTGTTACTTTTACTAGTCAAAACCTCTAACTGATGCAGAAGACAATACTGATAGAGCAGTGAGGGGTTGGTGGCTTTACTGCTGTGTTCAGGAGAAGGAGATAGTTTGTGTCAGTACAAAAGGAAGTGAATTTGCTGTATCAAGAGCTCCTTCTGTCAAACTGCAACTCTCTGAGTTTAAGGGAGTGCTGACTTCTCTGTCACCTAAAATCCTATTTAATCTCTAACAAAATGGAGGGATGGAGTAAAGGTTTTTTAAGTCAGATGGCCTCTTCTGCTTTCGTTTACCTCCCCATCTTTTTTCCTGAATGCTCGTCCTAGTTTTGTAACTTCTGTGGATAAAGAATTCCCACATTGCCTGGCTACTGATGGCTAAAAGCAAGTTACCTCTGAACTGTGATCATTCTTGTGAGAACTAGTAGACCTTATTTTTCAGCAGAAGATGCTTAATTATGTAGTTCAGGACTGACTTTTTTTCTAAAATAAGACCTAAATTTTAATGATTTTCCATTTAAACTTAATCTCCCTGGAAACTTGGATGTTATTTTGAGTAGGGGGATTAGGCTCTAAAGTTTGAGTGTGGGTTGGTTGTTATTTTTACCCTGGATAGCAAGAGAGCTTATTTCAGCTAAAGTCATGGCTAAGATATTCCCTAACATTATCAAACCACTTATGTAGCTTTGGAGCATCAGGAGATCAATTCTGTGATCCTGAATTAATTCTTCTCTATCTCATTTCATTAGTAGAAGGATGCTGCTTATCTCTTCTTAGAAGGAAGTGAACTCTGCTCTTGCTGCCGATAGAATGTGATCTTATTTTAAATACATTCCCAGTCACTGTCACCCTGACTATGGAATCTTGACTTAGCTGCAGTGAGGGAGCAGTTGGTTGGGCAATAGCCTCTTCCATTTCCTTGGATATGTGTGGTTGGAGAAAATAAACTGCCATCCCAGAAGGTGAAATCCATAACTGGAGTCATCCATGGAGAACAGATGAGGAAAACAAGTGATGCTATGTTCTTGAGAAATACGTCATCTACCAACACCCTGCTAGTTATCAGTTGAGCAGAAGTTCTTCAAAAGAGCCGTGTACAGAGATTATGTTGCTGTAATAAAAGATGTACTTATGATGGAGTTAAGAGAAACTGGATGTACTATATGGTTTATTCTCCAGCGTTGTAGAACAGCTCTGTAGCCTGTACCATGTGTCATATATACCCACTAATAAAAGAAGGTGGCTTGTTTTAGTAAGCTTCGGCTTGAGTTCAGTTCAAATGTACAATGTGGATTAAAGCTCTTATTTTGCTGAGATCCCCCCTTTTTTTTTTCTTTTGTCCTTTTCTAGTCTGTGATAACATGGAGAGGTACAACTCAGCCAGTCCTTTCCTCTGCATGGATCTCACTTACATCACTGCTTTATTAAAGGAAGGTTTTGGATTTAGGGACAACACAGTCTTACAGGTAAGAAAAAAGAGTTATATCCCTATCAATCAACATGCATTAGTTAATTTTTCTGGCTAATTATCTACTGAATCTTTCCAGATTTGTAACATGTAATTGCTGTCATTTGTGCAACATACGAATCTAGAAAACTGTCAGGACCAACTTGTTTTTCTTCCTTTATAGTTAACAAAGAAAGTAAACAACATAGAGACAAGCTGGACTTTGGGTGCTACCTTTTACCTGCTGCAGTCCCTGGGGATAACCTATTGACCTGTGGTACTGCTGTGGACTTCAGCATTTCTGAAAGGCTGAGAAAGTAAATTGCAATCTCCAGGCATGTTGTTCATCTGGGACTGGTCACAGAGCAGAACGTGGACCAAAGATACACAACCTGTCTTTACCCTGGATTGGCATTGTGCCTAATAAGAGTTGCCACAATATAATTTACAACTGTGATTGCCATAAATGATCCAGAATCTGCCTTAGGAAAGTTAAAAGGCCTAAACTCCAGGAGAGAATATGCAAGGGGCTCAAAACCAGCTTTCACCAGCAAGTTTGTTAGAAGCACAGAGTTCCTGGATGTGGCGGCAGACTACAGACACGTGACTTCCCCTACCCCCTTCTGTTTAAACATACATAACTTAAGTTTGCTTGTGAGATGTTAAATACAGAAATTAAAAACAGCATCAACAGTCATTCAAAGAAAAGTGAACAACTCTGGCTGCTGCCAACCTCAAGTGTTCCAAGAATCCAGCTGCTAGCTTAGCTAATACATGGGAAGAATATTCCCTTTCAAAAAGGGCCTGCTATAAGTACTTTGGGCATGGTTTTGAGAAAGGTGTTGGCTAAAACATAGTAATTTACCAAGCATTTTTTTAGGCAGTAGTCATTTCCTAAGCAGAATGTGTGCCTGTGTTTCAGTTTTGCTGCCCTTTACAAGTCTGTGCAGCTAAACTGAACATCTGACTACCAGACTTGATAAATTTATTCATTCAGCATGTAGTCATAACACATAGCTGTGCTGGCACAATGAGGCAGCAGTGCCAGCTCTTGAAACTCAACTGCCAGAAGAAGTGCTTGTCACATTCCACGCACAAGGAGAGTGCAGTCAGATGAAATGGCTGATCTGACAGCTCACTTTGCTGTGAGAGCCAGTTCTGTTTCTCTGCTCTCAGCAAGGCACTCCCACAGCCTTCTTCCCTCTGCTGCTGGTGCTCCTCAGGTTCTTGGGTGAACTGATTTAGGGCACCAAACTTGAAGTGGTGCTCACCCAAGAGTCAAGTCTAGTGCTGTCCCCAGGGAAGCAGGCATGGCACAGCACAGTGAGACCTGCTGGGTCAGCGAGCTGTCCAAGCACCACAGCCCCTTTTGTTGGAGTGAGCTCTAAGGTGTGATTTCCCATTTGAAACTTATCCAGCTGTAGAGACTTTTTCTACCCCATGAAATAACTGGCAGCTTGCTACTGTCTTCTCTTCCCCAAGGAATGTGTAAAGTACAGGTGAATTTACCCCATCACAAGGAAGAGGTATTACTCATGTGACTAAGGGAAACTTTTATCTGCTGATCCCTTGTGACGAACGCTTTCCTGTTGGGCAGTTGCAGTTGCCTGTTTGCGCTCTAACACCTTTCTTGCTTCTGTCAAACCAAAGACTGCCCTCACACTCCCTTCTCTGTAAACTGGAGTTGAAAATAATTGCTAACTCCCAGCAACGGGAGGAAGTAGTGCATTCATGTCTTCAATGGTCTTGCCAAACAGTTTGGAGACTTAGAAATCTGCCTTGCTGTGAACAGTATTCCTTTTCCTGCCGTTAGCAGTGCAAGTTTACCTGCGGCTGATTAAGCTACTCCTTCTCATATCTCAGGTTTTAGAGCAAGCGGGTGCAAGGCGTGCTTTTGATTGAACAAGTTCAGTCAGCAACAAGAAGCTGACTTCTTGGGGATGGAGCCATCCATACTTATCCCATCACTGACACCTTGCCCTAAATTCAGGCTGCTGTTTTGAAACAGAAAATGCTCATCCTACATGTGTACTCCATACTAGAATCTGTTTGAGATCCACATTGAGAAATTCCTCAGAGTCACACCAAAGTTCTGTTCCCTCCTCTCTAGGAGTTTCTGTTTGAACATGAAGAAAGTACTTGTGGCCTCTTCTCAACCACAAACACTTCTTATTCCTCTTCCTAGTGTTCAGCAAAACTTACTATATGGTCTGGTCTGCAGAACAAGGTGACTGCAAATGCATTTCATTTTGTCTTCAGTGAACACTTTGTATTCTCAGAAAACACGAAGTAGATGCAGAGGTTACTGGCCAGGCTGCGTTATCCTGAGAACAAGCTAATTAATAACCCAAAAGTCATCTTTCAGTCTGAGCAATGCTACAACAAACTCTTCCTGGATCTCAGGGCTAAGAGCTGTCAGCAGTGAGGCTGTTTCGAACAGGAAGGGAAGGTAGGATGCTGTACCTACGGAAGCAGCAGCAGCAGCAGCATTATCCACACCCTGAACACACACTAGCCCTGAGGAGTGCTCAAGGGCTGGGTTTTGTCTGAAGCGAGGAGGGGCTAGAAGAAGGATACCATGTAGAGGAAGATGTTTTTTCTGCATTCTTTTCCTCTAACTCTGGTAACTACAAATGCTAGGGGGGAGCATCTGCTTGCCAGTACCAAAGCTGCATTTAATCTGAATGCTCAGGGCCTTCATTCGTCAGTGGCACAATTCATTAACTGAAGCAAAACTGCTGCTGTCTATTACCAGCATGATTCTTCAGTTATGGGAGAAACAAAAACTCTGTTAAGAAGGCTAATTTTTGCAAAAAACTGCAGAATTGAGCCCCTGCTGTTTACATCTGAACTACCCAAGTGGGTGGGGGGATCTGGACAACCTAGTCAACTCCTCACACTTACCCTAGTGCAATGAGATTATTTATTAACTAAACTAAAAAGTAAGCAGTCTTTTAAGAGAAGAGCTCTACTTGCCACCCTGATTTTTATCTCCTCCTTTGTAATGTCTTTTAGCCAGCCACTAACAGGAACTGCCTAATATGAGTGACTGCAGAAGCACAAGTCTTAGCTTTCAGTTCAAAACTTGTTTCCTTCTTTCTGATGTTAATTTCTGATACTGGTTGACCATATGTGTAAATCTTGCCCATGGACAGTGCTTACTTTAATTTTGTGAGTCGCAAATGTCTAATGCAAGAGGCTGGTGTTTGGAACCTAAGACAGAATATCTTGAATTGTCTATTTTAGTAATTAAAGCATTTTTAACAATATTGAAGATGCTGTGGTGTAGTTTTCTTTCCCAGATATTATTGTTGCATTGCATCTTTTCCATGGAGCCCTTAAGACTAGCCAGTTCCATGAGAAACACCATTATAAAATAAAGCACCAAGAGAAAGGCAGGGAAAACAGTGAAAGAATGAGAGACAGAGTTTTAAAATATATCTGCCACAATGACTTGTCTTCCTCTACTGCAAACTACCCCTTGTGTCTGGGCTGAGGTGCCAAGAACCAGGGAGTGACATTACAGCTCTAGAAATCACATCAGAAGAAACGGAAAGTAATTAAGCAGCAAAAGCTGTTAAAAATTAACCAGTAGTTGGCAAAATTCAGCACTGTGTTTGCCAAAAGACAGCTGATTCCACCTCAGTCTTCCATTCAGGAGGCCCAAATTAAAAGCACATTGTACATTTAGTTCTGTGGCTGAAGACATTGTGGTACAATGGAAAGAAACCCTGAATTCTCTTGAGGAGGGCAAATGAGACAGCTTTTGCATAAACCAGTGGATGATGTAAAACACAGCTCAATCCCTCAGTTTTATTGCAAATTAAAATAACAATTCAAAGATTCAAGTTAATCCCAGTCCTTTTAAGGGCAATGCATTCACAGCAAGCTGCTGACAGGCAGACTGACAACAGATCACTTGCTGGCAAAAGCCATTATTTGCTCCTAAAAGAGAAGAAAAAGAGAAGTAGTTCATAAGCATGTGTTGTAGAAAGAAGCTTTAGGTACCTTCCCTTTTATATAAATGAACAACAGTTCTTGGCCAATCTTTCTAGCCACATGCAGAGACCCTATTCCTATGTCCTAGAAAATTACCAAAATTGTAGCATTCCTTTGCTTCCTGACTAGCACAAAACTGGTTTTACCAAGAGGTTCTGTGCTCAGAAAAGAGGTCTTCTTTTTTTTTCTTTTAAACAGAGAAAAAGAAAAAAATTAAAAGCACTGAAGCAGCAGCAGTCTTCTTTAATGAAGACACTGTGCCAGTGGCAGCTGCTCTGACTTAGGAGTGTACTGATTTTCAACTCAGGAAGTGTCTCAACTGTGACCACAACACAAAGGAAACAGGGCACCTGTGTTTAATATGAAGATACAGAATAAATGGAAAAAAACCTAAAATCCAGAAATGAGACTCTAATGTGGTGGTGCTCGGGAGCTTTGAGAGTAGAGGGCTTAAGGAACCTCACAAAAATCCAGCAAAAAAATCTTTACATTTTGTGCATATTTCATAGTTTTGGACAATTCCTACAGCCCTTACTGAAGTGAGATCCTTACTTTGACAGGAGGCAAGGCATTTGTTGCTTGTAATCCCCATGTCCTGAGCAAGACCAGAGGAGCCAGTGTGGTGGAGTACAACCTTTTTAGCACATCAGTAGCAGCTATCAAGGAGACATTATGCCTCTGACGTTCTGTTTCAAACTTGAGGAGGTGTCTTAAGGAGCCTGGAAGAGATAATTGAATGCTTCTATTACACTTGATGTGCCACAAACAATTGTGCATCTTATCTATAGAGCAGTTTCCTCTGGCAACTGAAAGAGAACAGAGAAATGGTCCATCTCAATAAAGACCTCCTTTCACCAGCTAGTGCTCTTCATCTCACCACATCTTTAATTACCATCCTGCAGAGCTTTATTTTTTTTAAAGCAGCTTCAAGATTTCTGGGATGGAAACTGCATCCAAGAACCTTAAACTGCTCCATAGCCAATGCACATTAGAACAGCTTTGCTTCAACAAAGCTTTCAAACACAAGACAGCAGCATGCTTAACCAGAGGTACTGCTTGCCCGGTGGAACAGCCAAGGCCTGTAAGGCTAATCCTCTTACTGCCAACTGTGTTGTCTTGGATCCTTACCCAGATCGCTCCCGT
This sequence comes from Vireo altiloquus, assembly GCA_013396875.1. Lineage (NCBI taxonomy): Eukaryota > Metazoa > Chordata > Aves > Passeriformes > Vireonidae > Vireo > Vireo altiloquus. The sequence goes on from VZRF01008927.1 coordinate 116,817, forward strand.
TGAAGGCTGCTGCACTGAGGTGATGAGCTAAACACGCAATATCACCAAAGCCCAGGTTTACTCCTTGTCCTGCAAGTGGGTGGACTCTGTGTGCTGCATCCCTGGAGCAAGAGAAGACAGAAATTTATTTCCCTTCTTGAGGAAAGCCACAATGGCTGACAAACCCCAGAAGGGATCAGTGTAGCACTCCTCACCTCTTGGCAATGAGCCACCTTAGAGCAGCATATGTGCTTTATCCAGTACCTCCTTGCATGCTATGCTGAACTACCTGACTGCCTCTCCAGTTGTAAGAAGTAAGACAAAGGGGAGGTAACAAAAAGCAGGTCTGAAAGGAAAAATTATAAAGAGGTGACTAGCCAAAGTCCTCTCAGATCATGTGTGGAACAGGCCTTAATGTTTTTTGTAAGTGACCTCAGCACAATGGGAGCTCTGTCAATGGCACATTGCATAAACACAAAGTGGACAGATACCATGAGTGTAAAGGAAAAGTGAGATGTCATCAAATAGAAACAAAATTGGGTTCTTCTATGAACAGACTTATCTGTAAAGCACAAAGACAGACATATTGATGTGGGAGTCACAAAGTTAGAGAAATTAAATGAAGTTTTGATATGAAATGCAAGATCATGTACTTTACCAAGATATAAAGCACAGAGTGCTCCCAAGCATAGAGTGGCTCACAGGTTGGAAAGATGAAAAGTGTACCACATGGAAGTGTAGCACAGCATCCAACAATTACTAAAAGCTCCCACCATACTGCAGCTGGGACAGAGAAGAAAGTACATGCAACCTTAGACCTAAGAAATTAGGTATCTTCCTATGTGAATAGGCCACCATACAAAAGTCTATGACATCCCACATGGAATAAGTTTTGTCATTTTTGTTCAAGAAAGGTGAGTTTAAAACTCAAACTGGTGCACAGAATGGCTGGTACAACGTAAGGGGAAGTACAGATCTAGTGTGAGATACTGGATTGTTTCACTGGACTGTACAAACCAGGAAAGGGAAATAATTATCTTTCAATTTACACAGAAAGCAGAGATAATGGGCAGAAAGCTACTCATACAAAAGGACATGAGGGCACACAGAACAAACTGGACCTGGATAGAGTCAAACTGGAACAGTATATTATTTCTAACATCTGATTTGTTGACTGGGAGTTGCTATCCTCACATCATTTCTAACCACATGCCACCCAGTCACCCAAGGGTACCAGTGAGGACCTTACCCGATAAGAGCCACACGGTGCTGGACGTACTCTGTCGCGTGCCCCATTCCAAGAGGGAACATGGCTCGGCTCTCTGGATCTACTTTAGCAACACTTGGAGGCAGCTGACGGACTGCAGTCCCTGAGGGCTTCAGGAGTGAAATGGCAGCACGAAACATGGCCCCCGCAGTGTCAATGAAGTCAGAGTGGTTTATGTTGCTCCACTGAAACAGACAAACAAATCTTTGGAAGTTGACCTGAACTAGACCTATAGAATAACTCAGCTGAAAACAAAACCTGAGTTACAAATACTGAATTTTAACCACTTGGACAAAACTATACAGTAGAAAAAACTATCTTCACCATTTTAGGACATAAAAATTTCCAACTAGGAAGAGCCTACTCTTCCTACCTTTTGGAAATTTAGGTCAGCTTCTGTGACTTTCAGAACTAATCTAATTCAGTCCCAAGGCATCATCTTTTCTTTGCTAAGTGCCTTTTTAATATCATTGAGACCAGAGGAAGGAACTTCAGAATCCATTGCTGTAGTTTAAGCTACAGGATTCCATTCTATTTCTTAAAGCCTCTTACCTGCCACAAGGCTGATACTCACAAAGGCAGAGTTGATGCTATCCACAAAGCTTTCCTCATCCATAGCGAGAAGTTCTGATGCATGGTCGTGAGATGTAGACCAGACCAGAGAGCTGGCAGTGTCAGACAGCTAGTTTAAGAGAATGTCAAGGGTAAATAGCAAGAGAAAAACAAGCAAAAATAAATATTCAGTGTAAAGATTTCCCCACTGCCCTGCCTCACTCCAGTCCCTCTAAAAATTACAGTTCCAGCCCAACTTGTTATAAGTGGGAATTACCAAGGATAAAGTGAGACAAGTGGGGAAAATGCAATAAATTAAGACAAAAGGGCAGATGCACAAATTCTTAAGAGACAGAAGCAACAGAGAAAGGCGGGGACAGAAATAAAAGTTACTAGACTACAAAAATTTTTTAAAACATTGAAAAAATTAGAGTCACCTTACCGGAAGAAGTGCAATTGGCCCAGTGGGAAGGAATCGCTGCCATGCTACATTGTTGTCTGTGGCCTACAGTGGAAAGAAGCAAGTGGACAGCAAGCCAGATCACCCTCTTAAGTTCTGCTGCTTATGGAAGAGTTAGTTTAACAGAATTTTACCTCAGATAAATGGAGAGTTGCCACCACAGCTGACTGGTCATACTGATGTTCAATGTTCTTAATTCCAGCTTCCTTTCGGACGACAGAGTTATGACCATCTGCACCAATCTGTAAAACAAAGAGATGCAAAGCAACTTCTTCAGCAGCTCCTGGAAAGACTAGGAGCTAGTATTTCACTCTACAAACCTTAGCCTGCATCTATACGTTGTCTGTTCATTCAGGAAAAGAAAAATTCCCCAAAAAACAGAAGAGGTGGCCCATTCTGCTCTTCTCTAATTCAGCAGTGTCTCCTTGCACCACACAGACAGAAGGCTGTGACCAGTTTCCCACACACTCTCTGACAGGGTTAGCCACTCACCTCACTCTAGCACTGCACATGGGTGGAGCAGCACACATGGAATCAGAACCAAATCCAGTGGAAAGGACTTGGGTTAGAGATGACGCCTTCTCAACAGAAATAAAGAGCTTAGTTACCAGCAGCTTAGTCTGAAGTCTGCGTCCATCAGCTAACTCAACTTGGACCCAAGGGCTTGTGTCACAGCTGTGGGAAGGAAGGGGCCAGGTGTACCCGACTGCTCTGCTCCTGTAGAACACCTCCACCCGGTCTGATGGGAACACAAAGCACCAAGGTCACAGCATGACACAGGAAAAAAGGAAACGTCGCTACAACAGCCATGGCCACACATGTCCTAACAGCACCCTAGGAGCTCACCCTACAGCTCTCAAGGCACCCTGGAAGAATAGATCTGGACAACCCTTGTCACTGCCAGGCCTGCTCTGGACAAGGAGCTACAGATCTTTTAATTAAGTCCAATTTTGGTGAGACTGTATTCTGGAGAGCTACCTATGCAAGTGCTTTCCTGCTCAGTAGCCTTTGGAAGACAGATTTCTTCCTCCCTTCCCAATTCCAGAAGCTGCCCATTTCTCAAGAGTTACTCGTTAGATTAATTTCTCCCCCTCAAGACTTAGTACACACAACAGAAGGCAAGTAACTGAAAGCTATCTGCAGGAAAGAAAACAGTAAAGAAGTTGTCCACTACCTGCTACTGCATCTAACTGTTTTGTGAGAGCAGACATAATGACATCATTCTCCACTATGTAACCCATGTCATCTAAGTCATCTTTCTCAAAAACGATCATGGCTTCTGAACAAGCATCCCACACCTACAAAGAAAAAATACATTATATGAAGCTACGTGATAAAGAAGTGCTGTCTGTTTCAGGGACTTAACAGCAAAAAGACACAGTGATCTAGAAATACAGTTCTAGAAATTCCTCTAGAACGAGAGGAAACATCCTGGATTACTGTCCATTCCCAGCTACTAAAGTGCATCACATAACTAATTTCATTAAATGATTTAGCTTAAGCTCAAAAAGTAACTCCAAGTCAAGTTTTCTATTCCTACTTTCCTGTTACATAATTGACATATAAAGCTACCCTACAACCTTGCTGTAGGTTAACCCCAGCAGGCAGCTCAGCCCCACACAACTGCTTCCTTACTCCCTTGGACTAGCATGGGGGAGAAAACTGGAAGGGTGAAAATACAAAACTCATGGGTTGAGGTGAACACAGTTTAATAGGAAAAGCAAAAGCCACATGTGCAAGCAAAGCAAAACAAGGAATTAATTCACTACTTCCCAAGGGCAAGCAGATGTTCAGCCATCTCCAGGAGAGTAGGGCCCCATCAAGCATAATGGTTACTTGGGAAGACAAACACCATTACTGTGAACTTCCCTTCTTTCCTTCTTCTTTTCCTCAGCTTTTATTGCTGAGCATGGCACCATATGCTATGGAATATCAGTCACAGTCAGCTGTCCAGCTGTGTACCCTCCCATCTTGTGCGGCCCCAGCCTGCTCACTGGCAAGGCAGTGTGAGAAACAGAGACAGCTCTGGCACTGTGTAAGCACTGCTCAGCAATAAGTAAAACATCCCTGTGTTATCAACAGTTTTCAACACAAATCCAAAACACAGCCCCCTACAAGCTACAATGAAGAGAAGTAACTCTATCCCAGCCCAGCCAATACACCCTTCACCATTATTTCCTGGCTAATACCCATGCCTCAATATCTACAGCTTCCATTAGGAATCCATCTCTCAGCCTGTAACATCAAGACCCTGAGAATAGGTATTTCTGAGCAGACTGTTACCTACATAAAAAGGGACAGGAATGAACGTCCCTTTCAAAAGGCACATGACCTGCCCTTTACCGTAGGAAGAAAAACCTTTATATCGTTGATGCAAGTGCTTTTGAGAATTCAGAGTAGACAGACACATGGTGTGTTTGCAGCCCAAAGTCAGGCACCTGCATTCGCCGGAATGGTTTATGTCTCAGGCTGCAGACATGATCCCAGGCACCACAACCTGAAACAGAAAAAGGACACAGCCTCAGTGCTATCACACGGCTCCAGAATCACATTGTTTTACTGTTAACACAAGCCAGCAGGAAAGAAACAAGAGTTCTCCACGAATCTCTGACCTAACAGACAACTCTCACCGTCCCATCACCGGGTAATAAAACAGACACAAATACACAGCTATTATTGTATAGAACATTTATTTCTCCATAAGGAATCAAGGCTCAAATATCTTCTTAAAATGACAATTAATCCTCATTAATTGAGGACTGAGTTACCAGACAAGAGAGCACTAAGTTTCTTTTGTGAATAGACCATTCCAGGTGCTGTAGAGGGCACATGACAACCTTTCACTAGCCTAATGTCACAAATATTTAGGTAATAACAAATCAGACCAAGATACTAGAACACAGATCCCTGTTATCACGAGAATTTGAATTTAATAACCACAGCTTAGCATGCAGAGACAAAGGCAAATAATTCTATTGAATTTAGGATGAAGGCAGCAGATGGTCAAAAGGGTTTTTGTTTAAACAAAACCAGCTCAAATATAAATGTTAAAAATGCAAAAAACAAAATCATACTTACTGCTTAGGAGGGTTGCTGATCCTGGGGAGATGGAACTGACTCTGTTACTGTAACTGTCTGGCATGTGATTGTATTCCTTCCTAGGACCAGCCTCCAGCAAAGCAATCTTCTTATCATGGAAGTGGATATCATGTCCTAAAATAAGCAAATACAGGCTTTGTTACAATGCTCCTGCAAAAAATCTCAAAAACAAAACACCTGAGTTTTTGTAATAAGACAAAGAGTAGATGCAACACTTAATAAAGAAATACGTTTACAATACACGTTTTGACGAGGCAGGTAAACTTTTGTATTTTAAAGCTTTATGAGAACAGTCCTGTTACTGAGATGGACAACCCTTTTGCAGTTAAAACAAGGATTACATATTTTCCTTTTATATAAAGCTAACATTTTTGTACAAATTAGTGCCATTTTTTAATGAAAATTCATTACTGGAATATTAACAAGTGAAATCTGCAATGTTTACTCCATGCACAGAACACATTTTCCAGAGCTTAAACATAAATTCACCTTTTAGGAGATCAAAATAAAACTTCTGTGATATGTAGCAATTACATTAATGTTTTCTCTGTCCTTGCATTCTGACAATGGAATAGCACAGGCCATTTAGACTTTAAACTTCCAGTTAAAGAGAAGTGAAAAAAAAATGAAGACTCAAGTAAAGTGTAAAACACTGCTGAGCTGGCCAGGCTTGTAGCATCCCAACTACTAGAGATGCAGGAGGTACTGAGGAGAGAAGTCGCATCCTTGCAACATCTGGCATCTACTGCTACAGCAGCCCTAAAGACAGCAGTGTCCTGTGCATCTTTTCTATATAATGCACAGTAATAACCTCATGTCCTGAGAGGTCCCAAACCTGCTTGTCAGCCTTAGATATCACTGCTGGAGGGGATCCTTATGGTGTCTCAAATCCACTGTGCTCTTATTTAACAATACAAGCAGAACCTAAGTTTGCAAGGTAAATCCTTATACTTGCAAAACACTTATTGCTCAGGATCTTTGATCTTCTGTGCACTATTTTCTTTAGGTTTTTCTCACTATTGCACCCTTCTGAATGCATGTTGCAAATTAAGAAGCAGCCAGTACTCTCAGGATCTCTAATGATACAAAGTGAGCAGAAATGCATTTTAACTTGGTATTCCAGTGTTTAAAACACAGGGTTAGAGAATGAAACTTGGGAACAGATAGTAACGATTAGAGGGATGGAGCACCTCTCCTACAAGTAAAGGCTGAGAGAATTCGGTTTCTTCAGCCTGGAGGGTGACTGAATTGTGGCCTTCCAGTACCTGAAAAGAGGCCACAAGAAAGACGAAAAGGGACTTTTTACAAGATCATGTGGTGACAGGACAAGGAGGAATGGATTCAAAGCGAAAGATTAGATACTAGGAGAAAGTTCTTTGTTGTGAGGGTGGTGAGACCCTGGAACAGGTTGCCCAGAGAAGTTGTAAATGCCCCAAGCCTGGAGGTGTTCAAGGCTAGGCTGGATTGGGCTCAGAGCAACCAGGTCTATGGAAGGTGTCCCTGCACACAGCAGGAGGGTGGAACTAGGTGATATTTAAGGTCCCTTCCAACCCACTCTATGATTCTATAATAAGAAAATAATTTTAAGCTATGGGTGACACTACCCATCAGCTATTTAAGGATGAGCACGTTTGACAGAAACACTACAGTAATGGCTCCGTTAACAGCTATGCACACACACGGACAGGGCTAGGCTCATCACTGACCAGCTCACCAAACAATTTTAGGTCAACTCTAGAGCCTTGTCACGCGATCAGCAGAATCAAGGAGATCCCACAGCAGGATCCTGGACATTGAGATCCTATACGCGGTTATCTGTATAGGATTATACAGATAGGTATATATCTATCTGTATAGATAACCTATCTGTACACTGCGGGCAAGTGGGTCACAGCCTTACCCAGCACGGCGGCCATGGCGCTCCCGACCATGCCCCCGCCCGACACCACCACATCGTAGAGCGGCGTGGCGGAGGCGGTGGAGCGGAGCGGGGCGCGGGGCCCGGCCCGCAGCCGCGCTCCGAGCGGCGTCAGCAGCGCCCGCCCGCGCAGCGCCGCCATCGCCGCGGAACTGACGGCGAGCGGAAGTGGCGCCGCGCAACCATGACAACGGCAGTGCGCGCGGCTGGACTCGCGTCTCATTGGCTATCTGAGGCCAAGTGGGCGGGCCTGAGCGCCACTGGCTGCTCTGATTGGTGCATGTCGGGGGCGGGGCGGGCTGAGGCGGCGGCCCGCAGGTGAGGCGGGGGCCAGGCCGCGGCGCTTTCGGGCGGGGAGGTTGGGGTCGCAACCCCGAAACGAGCACTTCCCGATTTATTTCATTTCTTCGAGATGACGCGACATCCTCTCAGGCTGTAGCACGCCGACTCTTGCGTTTCCCGCCGCCGGGCAAGGAACTGGGAGCATCCTCTCGGGATGGGGGGCCGGCGGTCTCCGTTAGAACCGGGCGTACCGTGCAAGGCAAAGTTGTGGGATGACCTCGGGGTGTTCGAAGAAGATGAGGAGCTGGAGGGTTTCAGGAGGGAGGCGGAAGTTCTGCGTGAGAAGCTGAGGGAGGCTCTCAGGTAGGATGACACCTGGTAAGGATGGCAGGATGGGGTGCAGGATTCCTTCTCCTGGCCAGTGAAGAGGCAGAGCATGAAGTCCCAAAATGCACGTATAATGCCAAAATACTGGCCACAAGTGTAGTCACAGCAGGGAAGAGAGGCTCAGTAGGTGCCCACATAAGCAGCATTCATATAAAACATGATCAGCACAAATCCCCATCTCACTCATCAGCTAATCATGCTTAAAATGTGCCAGCAGATCACACACATTTCTATCCAGCATCCAGCCTTCAGAGCTGTAGTCTTTCCAAGGCTGAGCTCTCAGATGCCTTTCCTTGGGGTTAGTCTAGCTTGACATTCACTAGCAGGTCACACACGCGTGCTCTCACAAAGGAAATAGTTTATGAAGCAGAAGAGACTGCAGCTGTCACTAGCAAATGTACTGACCAGGGGTCTGTTCACACATGATCTGCACCTTCTGTTACCCCCCATTTTTTCCCCTTTCCTGTTCTTGATCCAGTCTGATTCACCCCGATCCTTTCTTTTGCTTGCATTTATTCCTTCCCTAAAATCTCCTAAGTCTCACTCACTTCTACAATTACCTTCAGACATCCTATAAGAAGTTTGCTATTTTAATGAGACCCAGGATAGTCTCAGGTGGGTTTTTTTCTTATTATCAATAATACGGTCATGTTTCCAGCTCAACCTCTCAAGCATCACACTGAAGCAGTTTCTTGTAATGACATTCCCATCAGCATCCTGGGAATGCTAGTGTTTGGTACTAGCATTATAGTGTTTGTTAGGGTTTGTGCATCTGTGTGCCTAACTGATTGCCTCTCCTGTATTTGTCTGTTATGTTGAGTAGCTATTAGCAAGATAACATCAAAGTTAGAACTTTCTGGTTTGCTTGTGGCCTTTCTGGCAATGGAGTACTAGCAGCATAATAAATTGCATGACAAAGCTAAGTAGGCCTGACTTCCATTTTATACATTGAAAACAAAACAAGCAAAGCTCTGCTCACAAATTTTGGTAGCAAAGCAAAATATGAAGCCTGAGAATGACAAATCCTAGGCCTGTCTTTTAACAACCAGCTCAGCCTACAGTGTCTTTCTCTTAATCAATAGTGTCTCCCTTCTTTTAACTCTGTTTTTTAATAATTTCACTTATTTCCCCTTCATAATGTCTTTGTCTTAGTCATACATCTGGTAACATAAGGCAGTCCAGTTCTTTGACCGACCTCACCTTGGACAGTACCTGGGACCAGCAAAAGCCTCACTTGTTTCCTAAATCCCGCTTGAGGCCAAAAAGCGCTTCATCTCCCTGGATTCCTTCCATCACCATCCCTCAGCCTTTCAAAATGACACTGCGGGAAGCTCGCAAAAAGTCCGAGTTGATGAAGTCGTACATGTTTCTTGAACTAGACAAACAGAGAGACAAAAGGCAAAGCCAGGATGAAGCTGAATGTCAGAAACAATTCCGGGCACAGCCTGTACCTGCCCATGTGTTTCTGCCCCTTTATCAGGAAATAATGGAGCAGAATGAGATTCGCAGGCAAACAGCAACACAGAAAAGAAAGGAGCTGCTACTTTCAACACAGCGGCCCTTCAGTTTTCTGGAGAAGGAAGAGAAAAAGAAAGAAGCTATCAGACAAAAATTCCTGGCAGCACCAACCCCAAATGAGAGCTCCAAACAGAAGCAAGCCAGTAAAAAAGTTCCTAAATCTACTTATGACTCACTTCTTGGAGATAAACTCAAAGGTAACATGTCAGGGCTCTTCCTGTAAAAGCACCTCCCTGCCTGTCCCTTGCTGTCTCCATGCTGGGAGGTAAGATCATGGCCCATAGGCATCACTTGGAGCATAAGGCCAGTGTCATTATGTCCCCTGATGTTGTTGAGTCTCCCGTGTGTCACTGGTCATTACATTTTGTTTAGATCTCCTGCCAGTAGAGTGCCCTAAGTTTAGTAGTCCTGTATCAGTGTCAGCAGAAGCACTTCTGTTCCAATCCCCAGAAAAAGGTAGGCCCATTGAGCTCTTCAGACAGACTTCCATACCCGTTTTGCTGCAGATCATAACAGTTTGGGAATCTTTCTCTGCACTGGATTCCATACCTTTGGTTACACTAAAGGGACTGAGATGATATGTGGCACAAACATGAAGACAGATGTAGTGCCATAGGTCTCCAAGGTCCATGCAGTATCTTAGATCTGACAATTTTACTCCTACACAAGTGATCCATTCTGCACAGAAACCCCGGGAGAGGAGAAAAATATTTCCTGAGCCCACATCAGATAGTTAGTTTGGTCCTAAGTGATAGTGTAGTAGTCCAGTCTCTCCTGCCATACTCTGATGTTTCCAGTTGCCTTCCCACTTGCAATGGCTTAAGTGCTAAAAGGGGAAGTACATGCCAAGACCATTCTAGTCAGGACAGCCAAGGAAATGTTACTGATGCTTGCTTGCTTTCAGATGGTTTAAGCCACCACAGTTGAAAGTTGGAAGTAAGCAATTCAGACTTCATGCTTGAATGTGGGAACTAATCCAGTCCTTAATAATTCTTAAGGCTTTTCTCATCCTTTTTTCTTTTTTTACTGTTTCCCAGTGATTTCTTCTTGAGGATACACCAGTTCAGTTTTCATCAGAAAACATTTTGTTGGGGTGTACTAACATAAATAGATTAGAAAGGCAAAAGGCAGCAGAGGACAAATAATTGTTCTGTTTCTGTCTGGTATATAAGAAGGGAGGAAAAGTGAACATTTCATACTTAAAGTCATTGAAAACATATAGACAGAAAACCATCTTATTTTGCAAACAGCAGTATTGATTTTTTTTTTCCTAAAAGCAAAAACCCAATCCCCAGCCAACTGTCTGCATTTTCACAAATATTTAGTCCTGCACAGGGAAGGACTTCAGTTTGATGCTATAATGTGAAACATATTCTTTCTATGGAAAGTTTGTCACGAAAGTCACAAAATGTTACCTGTCCATCAAATGTTCCTTCCTTAAAAGATTTCCAGTATAGACAATTACTGCTGAAGATTACATAGAAAAGCCATAATCTGTTACAAGTATACTTGAACAACTCATTTGTACCACACAGTCAACATAATGACTGCAAGTCCCATATAAAAAGTAGAACCTTGATTAACAGTTCTGCAAGACAAAGGGCATAAGTTACCTTGTACCCCTAAGAGCAGAAGACCTGTTAAGTTGTTGCTCCAATAAGAACTATCTAGAAATTAATGCCTAAGAAAGAGACCCTACCGTGGTTTTACTGGTATCTTTGAATTCTTTTTCCCTGAGAGACAGAGAAGGGCTGAAAAGGGGGGTGAAGATAGCACAGGATGTTTGGTCTCCCTTATACGTGAGCTGCCATCATAATGGAAAGTTTAGACTTGGACGGTGGCAATTTCACAGCCTTTTATGTCACTCATACTCTTCTCATTGCTTTCCTTTTGATCCTTTAGAAGCTGAACTCTACAGGGAAATCCGTATTCAAATGAGAGCAAAGGATTTGCTCAAGAGCTCTGTAGCTCCTATAGATACCAGCAACTGCCGGAGGGAACCTCAGTCCCGAACTGCCACCAGGACTAAGCAGGAAAGACTTGGCTTCTTACAGGACAAAAGTTTCAGCTTCAAGCCAAGGATTAATCCAACAATACCAGATTTTGAAGAACTTTACTGGGCATTTCAGAGGAAAACAGTACAGAGACAAGAAATCAAAGAGCCAACTCGTAATAAGCCGTTCAAGCTAAGAACCTCCAATCTCCATGCCAGGCAGAGGCAGGCTAATGAAAAGACAAAGGTGAGATACCTGGATATTTTTGTGGTACTGCTTTCTCCTATTGAGATACCAGCTTCTTAAGCTCATAGCATTTAATTATGAACAGTTAGCATCCTGTGTCCTTGTATTGAGAGTACTGCAGAATTCTAGGCCAAATAAGAGAAGAAAATTTTACACAAAGAAATGAGCTATAACAGCTAAGGCTCAGTCACCCTTTCATAGCTCTAATCATGTCTCCTTCCCCTTGTCCCTCAGCCCATCCACATATAAATCTCTGCTGATGGAAGAGAGAAGAATGAGTGCATTATCATACCCCAGATGTTCTCTTTGGTAGGCAAATAACAGAGGAGATTTTGTACTAGCAACTGTCTGTGAACAAATACACTGAATTAAGTTTCATTTTTTTCAGGATTCTCAGAAGCTTTCCAAGGCTTCAGTGCAAAAAAGTCACTCTCTGCCTGGACTTTCCTCTCTCTCTTCCAACACCCTCCCTGTGCATATTACAGATGCAACTAGAAAGAGGGAATCAGCTATTAGGTAGGTAGAAAAGTTTGTCTACAAGACTGTACAACTACTGGCCAAAATGGAGGAAAAAACATCAGTGTTTTCTCTGATCACATCAACTACATCAACAATACATTTCCTAAATGTTTCTGTTTTCTTTCTTTGCTAAGTCTCGCTCTGTCTCCCAGTTGCTTTGGAAACTGCACACTTGTATGGCTGAAATTTTGCCTTTTCTCCTTAGAGGACTACAAAAGTGAAATTTCCAGCTAGCATGTGGTCTGGCAGTCCACAGTGGGCTCATCAGTAACTTTTTTCTATATAGATGTGCCCAAGATAACAAAAAGCAAGGGGACAAAGAAGGAATTTATTGGCTGGAGAAACAGAAAATGAAATGTCAAGCTATGCAAAAGTCTGTGAACAGCCGAGCAAAAGCACTGGATCCTCATAAAAGTCTGGAGGAAACACAAAAGGAGAAGTCAAAACAGAACTGGTCAGTATCCTACTCTGCACAGAAATAACTGTTTGCTCCACTAACTGAGGAACATCAGATAATTCGTCAGGATTAAGTGGGTCTAAAAACATTCCTAGCCTAACCTTTTTTGGTTGTTGTATCCATTCCACATTCATTTGGATTTCTTGACAATTCCACACTACTCTTTCCATACAGAACCAATTCCTTTAAATTAACATTTGTAGAAACTAGTTTGTACAAACCAGTCAACTGTAAGGTGTAACTTGGTAAAGAACACATAAGAGATAAGGTTTTCTAAAAATGTGAACACTGTTTCCTTGCATACAGCCTAGTAGAATAGCTTTGCTAACAGCTTCACAACTTGTCAGTAATTGGGGTTTTTCTCCCAGCATTCAGAATCAAGAGAATTACCAAAGTGATTTAAAGAAACAGTCACTGAGAATTCATCACTCCTGATCAGCTACAGTCAGAAGGAACCTATAGTAGACAGGCAATTTTTCCATTTCAGGCAAAATATGCAGGACAGAACAAAAGAATACAGAAAGGAGCTGGAAGAAATGCAGCTGCGAGTCAAGAGCAGACCATACCTCTTCGAACAGGTCACCAAGGTAACTGGTCAAAGTCCCAGAGTGTTTCTGGGCAATAGGTAAATTGTCTTTCATTTAAGACAGGCATTAAGAAATCTAGTCTCAAAGTAATTCATGGGTAAGAAGGTACAAATGTTTGCATGGTCTCTGGACTGCACTCAAAATATCACATGGAAAAGCCACCAAAGTATAACTTAAATTCCTTCCTACCACTTGAAGAAAAACATTCAGGCTTATTTTAAGGAACTTGCCAGTTCCTAGTATGTATTGCAATCACAGTATATGGTCTGATCAAAATCAAGGCCTTATCACACCAGAAATTGAATAAATACTTATTCTGCACCTGAATACCATAGACTACAGTCTAGAGATGCAAAACTTTTTTCTTAAAACCCTCTCCAGTTAAGCACTTTTTCTTTGTACCTCTACTGCTCCGGAAGAATATAAATGATAGTTATGTCGCTTTTATCACCTGTAGGCTCTGCAGTCTGGGTCTGCATTCAGCACATCTCATCCATCACACAATACCAGCTGCAAATCTGTATTGCACCTGAGGTGTAGATACAATCTGTACCATATCTTTTTGCCTGGGTTTTCTCTTTCAGTTCCATGTCCTTGCAGGAATTACAGCTGGTTAGAGACCGTGACAATACATTGAAAACATGCTGATTTAAAATTTCTCAACAGAAAGTACCCTCCTGGGTCAGGCTGTCTGTTCTGATAATGGAGGCAAAGAACACACGTGTGATAAACATTGGTAACATTTCTCTGTACCAGATTGGTAAGAATTCGCCATTATCAATAGTGTTCACTCATGTTGATAATAGGTTTCTATCCTTCCATATAGAACTCCTTAATCTCTATGAACTGGCCAGTCCCTCTGGAAAACCCTCATCTCAGACTACATAGATTTGCAAGGTTCATTTGGAGGAAGTGAGAATATCCTATAGGACCCAAGATGCTTGTTTTTTAATTGAGCTGGTATGAAGCTATTTCACAGGCACTCTCCGTTTATTAACTCCACTGTTAGTTCTTACCAATTACAAGCAAACATGCTTCCAGCATTTCCCACAATTCTTTTTTTGCACATCTTTTTGATTTGAGTGTCAGAGTTAGGACTCAGACACAAGTATACTAATCTGGTAACACTGGAATGTGGTAGTAGAAGAGAACAGAAGAAGGAAGAAAAAAGAGAACTGAAGCAGGAAAAGGTGAGCTCTGGCTTTGAGAGATGTTAGACATTGTCCTGGTATTCAGTTTTGATACTGTACTGTAGGGATTACAAAAATTTTGGACAGGAGGTTTTGTTGCTATCTTGTCCCCATTAGGAGTGTCAGATGTGCACTGTAAAACAAGTTGACTGTTAGGGGAATTCCCAGTTCTATGTATTTACTGTTTAAGTTTCGATTTCACAGCATGATGCTCGTCAAGGAGCAGAGCGTCGCTACAGACGCACCCTCCAGCAGGTTGGCCTAAGTGAAGAATTTGTAAGGAAAAAAGGGGAAGATGCCACTGACTTGCTGGAAGAAGAATCTGGTGTTGACAGGTAATAAAAACAATGCAGTACAGCTCTGTTGTCTGTGACTAAAAATATTTTCCTTGCTCATGAATGCATTGCAGTTTCTATAACCTAGTGTAGGAAAAATTAAATCAACTTCACTACTCTTATTTAAAGCTTTGTGGCTTCTCTCCCTGAATTCCTATGACTGCATGGAGCAAATCATTTCTAGTATTAGACAATCACTGTTTCTGCAGACTGCCTGAGCCTCGGGGTGAAAAGGACAACTGTACGGAACAGGAAGGAGTACCTCAGGAGGAACAGAGTGGAAAGGAAGTGGCAACATAAAAGCTCACAGAAGAATCCATCAATTCTTTTTGAATCTTGACTTTTTTTGTTCAAGATTCTCCAGGTTAAGCCTCAGGAACATAATAGTTTAAGCTAACACCTAAGAAGTGCTGTGGGGTGAGATGGGAGAATTTAGTAAAGGAAAAAGGCAGCTGTTTTTTAGAGCATGTCTTGTTCAGCCCAGTAAACCCTACAGCCTCCCTTAGTCTTCTAAAGTGTCCCTTGTGTGAGCTGTTTCCCTTTAATGGGCAACAAAACAAGTTAAAGAGGCTGAAGCACTGTCTTTGGATAAAAGTAGATATGAAAGATTGAAGAGGTGCATCCTCTAGTGTCAGCTCCTTGCATTCATGCCACAGAAGCACACAGGAAAGGTAGAATGCCTTTGAGTGTGCTAAACCTTGTTTTAGACACACATGTAGTAGAATGCTTTCAAACAAGTTAGTTCTACAAAAACAAATGTCAGGATTTCACCTGCCTTGGGAGAAGACTCAAAGGAAAGTCTTTCTCTGGCATTAATTCTTCATTCACTCACTACCACCTCTGCTCCTTCCTCCCATTAGTAAGAAGCAATAGTCTTCCTATATTAAAAAATCTCCCATGTTTCATGATTTGAAAGTGTTTCAACATCTTACCAGTTTAGGTCATTAATTCAGCCCAAAACCAACCAAAATTATGAAGAAGGTTGTAATTAAACAGTACATCACTTTGAATTACTGTTGTCCTAATTGTACAACTACTATGATATCAAAGATGGATTTTACAGGAAAAAAGATTAGATATTACCTGCCAGCATGTTGCTCTCAAATGCCCAGTGCATCTTGATTGGTGTGTTTCACACTTTAGTGATCTCCTTGTACCTGACACTAATAACCATTTAAAAAATAAAAATCTTTGCCACCTGGAATGTTTTCTGAGAATTTTGCACTTTGACATTAAAATATTTTAAAATGGATATCATGTTTCTGTATTGCTCAATTTTCCTTATCAATCACCTTTTCCTCACTTAAATAGAAACTGTGTCTTTTTTTGTCACCTCAGTCCTGTTTTCCTTACACTGTAAAAACACAGCCTTATCATCAAATCAGAAATACAGTACCTGTAAGAGCTACCATATTAGACAAAGATATAAAACTGAAATAATCACATTTTTAAACTTAACAAAGTCCTAAATCCAATAATTTGTGGCCCAGGGGTTTCACACTGCTATGTTACTGGCTGAATGCACTGGACTGCAGCAGTCCTCATTTGTGACTCAGTCTCCACACTGAGAACAGGTTTAAGCACCTTGGAGGGTTCCAGGGAGGCTGTTACTGGTGTAGCAGCTGCAACATAGGTTTGATTGTGCAGGACATACAGAGGCTGTTCTTTCTCTGGGTACCCCCTGGAAAAGAGCAGTGATGCAACCATATTGTCATCACGCCTTGCCACATTGAAAGAGGAAGGAAAGAAGATTACTTCCATGCTCTAAGTCTGTGGTTTAAAGCCTCTTTGTATGGATATATTTGGAGTAGTGGGAATGAAATTTTAATACATACATTTTAAGGTGTTTTAACTAAAATTGGCTGCTAATTTCCATCATAATAGTTAATGGTGCTGAAAAAAACAAATTTCCAATAGGTGAAGTGTAAAGGGAAACGCTAAGAGGGAACAAAAGTTTGACTTTAAATTATTATGCCATATCCTTTTAACAAATACTAAGATGACATGCATGAATATAATAACAAATAATTTAAAGTCTTCATACTGGTCCCTAAACAGAAATTGCTGAAATGTGATGAAAGTAAAAGCATCAAAATAAGTAACTGCAACTCACGTCTCTCTGCTAAACAAAGTTTTGCTCTGAAAAGAGGATTACATTTCTGTAATCCTAAAAGAGATCTGTAATCTCTTAATATGTCTCAAAAGTGGTATGGAAATGAAGAATTTCAACTATGGTTCTGGATTTCTGCATTTTAACAAGATTTACAGGCTGTTCAGCTAACCTACAAAAACACCACAGAAAAGAAGACATCTCCCTGGAGCATCTCCCATCAATTGCTGAGATGGCAGCCAAACTGCATCTGACTTTGATTCCCAGGTACCTGGTGGAGCTTCTGCAGGAGTCTCCAGGTGCAATACCTGTACCTTTCCATTCAGCTAGGGAGCAATATAAGCTCTAGGCATTCTCTTTGCATAGAAGCTCTTACAGACACACAGTACACCTTAGCAAAACTCCACATTCTCAGTAATGCCAGTTCTGAAGAAAGAACTTTATACCACATACCAGTTCTTTATAGAACTTTATATACTTTTATACCATGTTTCTTTAGGCTAACAAAAAATTCAAAACACCATGTGGTAGACCCATTTAAAGAGTTTGATATACCAAACAAATTTTGGAGAAAAATGACTGGGAAAAGCAGGAACAGAACACAGCAGATGTAACCAAATGATATCAAGTAGTACATTTATTTTATATAGTAAGTCAGCTTCTGACAGTGAGATGTATTAGAATATAGTCTCTGAAGGTAAAGGGTGGAAGGAAGGCCTGTTGCTCAAGATACTGAATATTTGAACAGTGCCTAGCACAATGAGGTCCTGGTCCTTAGCTGGGGCTCCTAGGTGCTCCAGCAAAACAAAAACTTTAGGCTTTAGGAGATGGACTGCATAAGCAGTTTTGAAATGGCATTCCACAACACGGGCTAAGTGACACCTAAGCAGCAGACTTCACCTTTTAAGCTCTGCAAGAGAGAAACTTGGTCCAGCAGATCTTCTCCAGCTCCAGTTTTAGGATTCATCAGCTATCTACCCACCCCTCTGTGCACAGTTATAGCAATGTTCGTTCATCCCACTGCATTATGGTGAGCCTCAAGGAAGAATGATCGATCCCATCTCAGTCACCACATATAAGAGGGCGGAAAAAGGAGCAGCTGGTCTCACCCTCCTCTACTCCAATAATAGACTCAGTGTCTGGCAGGTGCAGAGACTCAACACCAAGGCTGGGCTGAGAGTTCATGGAGATGAGATTCTTACTATGCACTGTTGATTCTTCCAGCAAACTGCTGCCCATCAGTGACTCTATTGTGGAAAAAAAAAAGGTAAAAGAGAATTCTCATAATGCAATGACACTGCAATTGAAGATACAATCCCTGCCCCAAATCAAGTCATATTGACTTCTTCTCTAGACACCTACTTTATCCATTCCTATGGATGGAAAATACTATATTTATTGTTTTGAACCTTACTATGGTGGGATCTTATGCAGGATTTGCTTTCTCTTTAAATAATTCACATTCTGTAAAAAGCCAGGCTGCTTGCAACAAGAATATATAACCAAGGGGAAAAAATCCACATTAAAAAAACCCCAACTAGATTCATACTACTTTTGAAAGCAATAAACATATCTGCCCCTTGATTGCAATGCAAAAATAGACCTTTCTCTTCTGTCCTAGGAAAGGGAAGGGTAAGCAGTCCTCATCTCCAAGTGGAACAGACTTTTATTTCTTACTGGCTTGTGGTCTCATATTTTGAGGACAAACATATTTCCTTTTCTTTGACCGTCCACTAATTTTTTCCTGCACTTTTCCCCCAGAGTGAGTGTACTCCCTCTTTACCTGGCTGTTCTCGCTCCCTGCTGCCAGCTGTTCCAATTCGGGAGTGGTGTTTCCTCATATGCACATTTCTGCTACCACTCTGGGAAAATGTCTTCCCACAAATTTGGCACTGATGGGGCTTCACTCCTTGGAGTCAAAGGGGGAAGAAATATCCCAAGAATTACTAAATTGGGAGAAAAGACCTCATCAACTAGAAACTCAAGAAACTAATAACAGTTTTGAAATGGCTGTTAACACCACTGGTGCTAATTTATCAGTAAAAACCAAATGAGAAATATTTCTCTCTCCTGGAGGGCCTCTTCTAGAACAGAAGTTTAGATATCAGTATTGGCAGTTGTTGGAAAACTCAAGTCTGAAGAGTAACAAAGTCTTCAAGTTGGATTGATGAGAGGGAACAAGTTATTTGAAATCATTTACTCATTTATATGGAAATACTTGATGTTCCACACACAGAATAAAATGACCAGAGGCAAGGAAGCTCTCTCCTGCCATCACACAATGAACTGCAGCATCTAGTTTACATTACTGAGCAGAGACTTAATGATGATTTGTCACTGTGAAAGGATTTCCATTTTACAGAGCAGTTCATCATTTTCACAATACAAGTATGCTGTCCATACTTCTTGGCTCAATGGCATAGAAGCCAAGGAGACAGGACAGAAAAAGCATGGAGAATTCAATCCCAAATGTTATTACCCCAATAAAATCTCCCATTCCCCAAACATACAATTTTCATTGTGTTCTGATGATATTTAAGACAGATCAATCCAAAAAGAAGGCAGAAGCTTTAAAACACTTGCCAAATACATTTCCACCTAAGCCTTTGTCCAATTACAAGTATATAGTAAGAAAAGAAAAAATTAAAGGAAAACACTACCTATGGCAAAAACCCACTTGCAAGAGATTTCAGATTCAAATGGCTGTGGTTAATATACAGACATGATAAGAGTCTCTCTTTTAAATAAGCAAATGGCAGCTATGAAAAAGATATTCAACTTCATGACATTTTAGAAACAACTTTAAAAATAATTTTTTAAATGCAATTTGAATTTAGAAACACAAACAACCTAAAAGATTAAAGTGTACAGGCTACAAACACCATGAAAGAGAAGTCATAAAACACTATGACCAAAAGTTCTGTAGAAACCATGATTTTCCTTAAGGAGATCAAGTCAAAGTCCTACAATAAAGGTCTTTTCTCAGACAGATCACAGAATGCCAGATGAAGACTCTTACCTGAGTGAACAACCAAATGTTTCCGAAGGCTGGAATATTCAGCAAAGGAGCGACCACATCCCTGTGCCTGACACAGAAAGGGTTTTTCCCCTACAAGGGAAAAGTAAGTTTTTAGATTTTGGGATCACAACTTAATCTGATTGCCCAAGTCCCTGAGAACAGCCTGGGCATCTCTATTCCATTATCCCTTTTGGCTTTATGTGTATCAGTTCCATGGAAATGACACATCCTTCCTAGGCCTTTTACAGCATTCTCTTCACCAGAGGAAACAGTTGCATTATTTTTAAATATTCTTAGACCATCATTCACCAAAAGCGAAGCAAGGGACCACTGTTCCCAGATAATCTTCCAAGTATATAAATACTAATAGAGTAATATAAAACTACTTCATCTATGGTGTATCTTCTACATACAGTTCTCACCAACCAGCTCTCTGTTCCACACATTCACAAGGTCTGGCTCCCTTTCTGCCTCTCAGTGCCAAAAATCCCATTACTGTATTTCCCTTCATATCAGATTCTATACTTTATTTCACATGAGGCTGAACTCTCTAAAATCCTGTGAGAGATGTGTCAGTCATTTATATTTATATTTATGTGTGGAGGAACTGTAATTCAAGACACAAAGTGTTCTCATGGGCTGAAATTTATATCACAGCTATTTTTGATTTATTTAAATTATGATAAATTTGGAGGTTACTTACACTAATGCAGTGCAATAAAATTAACCCGAGTTGAACACACTCTTAAAAAAGTTAGACATAACTTTTGCCTGCAGCATTCCACTAAAGAACTCAATATACCATGTTTAACATTATGATTTCAAGTCGTTAACTGGACCCCTGTACAGGAGTAATAGCAAGACCACAGGAGATTAAGCAAGCTACTTTAACTATTTTATTGTACAACATATATGTAGTTCTTTCAGAGAAAACTTGTTTTTAAAGGTGTTTCTACTGTGACTTTGCCTTTAGAAGTCTTCTCCCTACAGCACATTTATTAGCTTCTTATCTACAATAGCATTTGACAGCTCTGAGCAAAAAGGATCGACACAGCACATTCCAATTGGTGTTACAAAGCTGAAATATGTAGCAGTCTCAAACACTGATTGTACTTTCTGGCTTGCTATAAATCTTCACAATTTTGGAAAAAAAAATTGTTGAACTAAGTAACAGCACACAGTTCCATCACTAAGATACCCTAGAGCTATTTACACCTGCAGTTTCTTAACACTTTTGGGCTGATCAGACTCTTAATTGTACACTTTCCATCTGCAGCTTAGAAAGTTATTATTTACTCCTCCAGAAGCTACTACTCTGTTGGTTGCAGAATGCTTGCTCTATCAGGGAGGATTGTGCATCTATCAGCTGGGCCTATTAAGTTTATGTGCATCTTGGCTGGGAGTTTTGAGTGCAAAAGAAAACTGCAAAAAAATATGGCTGCTGTTACTACACATTCAAAATTTTATTATTGGTATATACAATTTTTAACTGCATCCCAACATCTGCCCCCAAACCATGTGTTCTAGCTAGACTGCACATACTTTAAAATAGCAGCCTTTTCTCATGTGTATCGACAAACCACATACCATACGGTCGTGTTTAAGTAAGGCAGAAGGCACAAACAGCTGCTGGTGACCCACATAAGCTGTAATTTCATTTTTACCAGGGAAGCCTTGTTCTCTCACACTTGTCAAGGTTATTTTGAAATGTCAACCAACTGTAATACAATGCTCACTTCCGAGGCCATCAGGGAATCTCTAACAATATTCTGAGAAGCCTGAACTGGGCATTTGTTGTGATAAGCGTTGTGATAAGCCTGAGGCTTAAAAAAACTAAACAAACAAAACCACCAGAATATTCCCTATGAACTTTGCTGGTCATTAATTAAATTGCTGGTCACTATTAAATTGCTAGTCATTTCAGCAGTAATTTGTGTGCCTCTCTCAAACAACTTTCTAGTACAAAAACACCTAAAGCACTTTGGCTGCTACACCAACTTCTAAAAATACTGACAAGGCAGGATCATATTCTCCAGAGAAGACATCATAAACAAACCATGTATAAAATACAGCACTATTAAATAAAGGTTCTTGTTTTATTTACTATAAAAAGCTGAGCATGAATTGAGAGTACACAGGCTCCAGCATGCGGTAACATCTCAAATTAGCATTAGCAGAAACAGAGCAGTTTGCATGCCAAAATGCTGTCTTCTAATTAACCGTTTTTTTCTAGTTTTCTTTGCTACTCATTCCACTGCATTCCTCATTTTCCTATATATCCCAAATGTAGTCATTTTTCAAGCAGCATAGGTAACACAAGCTAGTCAGTCACGCGGATGTCAGTACAGCTCCTATCTAAGCTATTGAGCCTTTCAGGAATGTCAAATAATCTCTTTACAAAACACAATTACAGAAGTCATGTTCACTAACTATTCCCTTGGTAACAGTCTAGTTTCACACACCCCTCCCTGCATCACACAACTGGAAGGGAATCTTCAGAGTACGTGTCTGAGCACAGTACAGCATCACCACACAGTATTTGAAGGGTAAACCTGTGTGAAATTATACAGGATAGTAAGAGATTAGCACTTGGATTTATCTAACTTAACGATCAATGTGAATTGACAGAAAAGGGACATTAACGGAGGGCAGAGGTAAACAACATAATACTTTCAATAGTTTGAGGACAGAGGAGGAAGTGATTTATTCCTCAGGAAAGACCCCACCTCAGCAGACCACAAATAGGTGAGGTCTAAAACACACCAGTGTGAATTCGAAGGTGGTTCTTCAGATTTCCAGCTGTTGTGAACTGTTTACCACAGCCCAGTTCTGTGCACACAAAGGGTTTTTCACCATTGTGAGTTCTCATGTGCACCTTCAGCCTCTGCAAGACGTAGAAACTTTTTCCACAACCTTCTGCTGGGCAGGTGAAGGAGCGGTCATTTCTGAAAAGCGACAAAAAGCTCTTTCATTACCAGCTACTGCAACACATTTTTTCATGAACACTTGACTTGTTTCTTTTATTAAATATGAGTACCTGTTAAAATACAAGAATTCTAAACTAAACATAACAAGGACCTGCAAAAATTATCTAAATCTAATCCAAGTTTTTCAGCATAATGGACTTAAAGTACTCAACAGACCTAATATTTATATGAATTATGCCAGGTTTTCACAGCTTGTCAATGTCAAAACATAACATTATCTCAAAGACAGAGCATGTTTTTTCAGAGTCATAACAACAAATAACTTCATTCTGCTCACCGGTGTGTTTTCAGATGATACTTGAAGTGAGCTGGCCATACAAATGTCCGATCACAACCCTCAACTGTGCATTTCAACTTCCTTTCCACACGAGATAAATGAGGAATGGGGCTTGAATCTTTTGGCTGCCCATCTCCTGTGCAAAGATGAACATTTTCACCTGGAAAAAAAAAGCCCACCAAAATCTGAAAAATATACAGATTACTATAATGTGTCGAATTTAATAGAAAAACCAGCATCATATATGATACAGGATTGTAAATCAGGTATGTACCTGGCTACTAACTGTTGAGCACGTCCAACATGCTGCTGCCTAGCCTGCAACAGGGATCAGACACAAACTTGCAAACCTTACCAGGCCCATAAACTATTCCCAATAAGCCATCTGGATCAGATCAGCTGCTACCAGATAAGGCTTCTCACAAAGAGAATAGAAAGCCAATGCACCAGAAATCGTAAAAATGGTCTCTATATCCATATCAAAAAATCAATTTTAATTATCAGCCAACTATCATCTATTATTATTAAAATAAGATATTGCATTTCCTTGCAATTATTTATTAAAATAAGTCAGAAAGCATGTGACTAAATCCAATTATGTGTTCTCCAGAAAACTGATCTCCAAACTCAGTACAGCTAAAAAGAAAGTATAATTTACAGTATGTATGAAAAATAGGCTCTTAAAATTGAAAATGAAAGTGGAAAACCAAGGAGCTGCAGTCAGAAAGAAGATATTCTTTACATGTACAGGAGAACTAGTAGGCTACAAAGAACAGATGGTTCCACTAGAATTCATTCCCTGAGAAAAAATGAGAAGCCTATTTTTACTGAAGAAAAAAGCATAATTGTCCTGTATAATTCTGTCACTGATGATTTGAAGATGCTATAACTGATTCAAAGCAAAAGAGAGTTAAAGAGAGGAAGCAACCACGTGAAACTAGGGGTCTTGTATGGAACATTCAACTCCTGAGACATAATCTGGGGATCTCCTACCATTATTGCTTGCTTTGGCATTCTTTGCGAGCTGTGCCCGAGTGGCAGCAATTAAACTGTCGTGAGCCAATTCTTGCACTCGTAGGAACCACGGGGTACTGCTGTCTGTGCTATCATGAGAGAGAAAGTCATTGCCAGAATCTTCTGCTTCATCTTGCACAAACACCAAGTGCTCTGCGGGAGACCCCAGCCCTAGAAAAGACAAATTTGTGAAACAATAATGTAACAGAGGGAAATTTCTTTTGCTTCTCAGAGATTACTGTTCATAGCATGGATGAAAAAGCTGCCCTGAAAAATTCTCCACTGACCTCTATATTGTAGAAAGATGCTGATGACTAAATGTGCCTAAAATATCCAATAATGCCCAGCAAATTTCATGACCTTTCCTCTTCATAAGCAGCAGGGACAGAGCTGTACTTTTATCTCCTGCATACATCTGGCCGAGACATATCCAGCCAGATGACCAACAGAAGGACAATTACCTGCTCTTGTTAGGTTGAGAAGAATGAACGAAGTGCTGTCACTGGGCTGGAGGTCTTGCAATAAACTAGAAGTTTCTGGAGTTGACAGAAGTTCAGATGGTTTCTGTACATTCTGTGCCCTTGTTTCCTCTCCATCAGGGCCTACATTTACCTGAAGACTTCTCAACACAGCCGATGAAGAAACATCTTTGGAAGAATTAGTGTGACTTGGAGAAGTGAGATCTCTTTCATCATCTAATGAGGAAAGTGAAATCAGAGTAAAAAAAAAGTAAAAATATGCTATGACTAAAAGATACCTATGAAGTTATTTTATAGGAAAAAAGACCCCAGAACCTGAGAGAGAAGGGAGGAGGAAGTTTCTAACTAGTCAAACTTCACTATTAAATGAGAAGATTCAGTCACTTTGCTGAACTTGTTCCTCCATCCCTGGAACGTCTTATCAGCAAGAGATGGTGGGGCCAAAGTGGTGAAGTAAAGACAGCTGTATGAAGGGCAGGGTCACAAAGATCTGCCACACAGATTTTACCTGGCAACATGAGTCTGTTGCATTCTGAGGTCTCAGTAACAGGAAGCAGAGAGAGACAGGTGATGTCTTTTGGTTCTGATTCCACCAGTCCTTGTCCCAGTGGAATAGAAGTATTTTGAACAAACTGAACCAGCAGCTGGAAAAACATACTGAAGATTAGGTCAAGACCAGCACAAATCATTTACAAAGGTGCTAAATCCAGTCAATCCAGTAGCCACTATTTTCTTGTAGGAGACATTGAATATAATACCAGGAATACACACAGATATAAATGAAAGCTTTTCAATTTACATTAATACAAGCAAAAAATTGTTTGTATTGGTAATCTCTGAAATACCTATTTCTTTAACATACAATAAACAACTCTGGATCATTGCAGAGTAAGTCTAGCTAGGCTATATTTCTTTTTAATTAATATTTTACCACTTGATACTTTGGTCTAACCTTTCAAGTAAATGTTTTCCATGCTCAGCCTGCTGTACAGGTATTTTTTTTTAATCATTGTCTTTAAATACTTAACTGAAAGTTGCCCTTTTCTAAATTAAAAAAAGCAATCAAAAGACTAGTTACAAAGATGTCTATCATGGCTACTCAAAATAAGCAGATAACAATCAGAGAAACAATGCTGTGATGACAAGTGGAAGAACACAGACAGCCTTACCCATCCATATCAGCTACTCCTAAAACCATCAAAGACAGACAACCAACCCAGCCACTAAGGGGATTAACAGAAGAAATGTCTCCAAAATACTACACAAAGCAAGGGGGACTATTGCATAAACAGCTATAAGGACTTAAATTGAGATGCATTCCCTGGGAAGGAATTTGGGACTGGACAAAATATTTGGGAGGATTGTCCAGGACTTATTGTTTAAGGGAAAGGCCAAAGTAAGGAAAAGGAAAGGATCAAGATGGATCAGGGTAGAACAAAGACAAGAAAATGGAGATGGAAGGATAAAAGAGGCCCATTGCATATAAGCAGGAAGTTGGTCAACTCAGTTGCCTGGCACAGCCTAACTCTCACACTCCATCCTGTCTTCTTGTTAAACTCCATTCTTAACTACTTCCTGTGTGATCCTGCTCTCTACAGTGGGTCTCTAGTGACACACACCAGTTTCTAGTGTGTGTCATATCCTAATGAACTCCAAGCCAGCCTAGTTAGTAAGCAAAATGAGAAATGCGGGGATATATCCCAAAGGAATCCCTGATGGTTTTCCCTAGGCAGAAACCCTTGAACACAGAATCAGGCAATTTGGGCTGCCTGTGTTTATGAGGGTAAAGCTAAAAGCACTCAGCCTGTGTTCATCTGTTTGGTGCCAATCACATCTGTATAGTGTGTGTGCATGCACATATTTTCAAACAGGTACTAAACCTTACTAGTGGCAGGATCTAGTATCAGAATTAAAGATGTGTTCTTGATGAGCCCAGGAGGTGAAAGGTCATTCAGCCCAACAGATCTAGCCATCCTTGACATCAGTCAGCTCTGGCAAAAATTACTTCAGGCTAACTCTTAAAAATCTTGAGTTATAGAAAAAGGAACCTGACACTTGAAAAGGAACAGGAAATCAGAGAAAACTTTTTTCACCCCTGAAAGTCTTCCCATATTTTTAATCTAGTTCAGAGCAGCAAAGCATGTGCCTTGTTTACTCATTCTACCCCTTTTACAACATCTCAAATTTTTGTCTGAGTACTAGATATAATGCTGGACTCTTCTTTGCCTCCAATGCAGGTACAGAAATGAGACTTTCTTTTTGCTATTACCAGTGCCACAGCACTCCATATTAAAATATTCTGGTTTAAAAAAAGAAGTGCTGCTGGGAGCTAGGAGATACCACAGTCCAACTTTTGCAATGGACTGAACAAATTCTGTGAAATGCATAAGCTTTTTTAAACACAGTCTCAAATCCCTCCCCTGTATGGATTTAAACTTCAGAAAGAAGGAAAGGGGTCAGTTGTAACACACCCAGACACATACTCCACACTTCACAGAAAATGGTGCTCAAAACCCACTTGTAGAATCTATTTATTTGCCTTTAAGCTCTGTCAAACAAATTAACTCCTTTACTCACATTCTCAGGTTTTTTTTAAACACAGAATGAAGAAATATGGAAAATAACAATACACCAAAAAGTTAAACCTCAAGTTCCTTATCTCTAAGAAACTCCTTGACAAAGATCCTGCTTTCTGCCGATTCTACTGCTGTCTAGCAAAGAACTGTATGTAGCAAACTTCCTTTATCTTTGGCATTTAGAAGGAAACTGTACAAGATATTTATTCAAAAGCTACTACCCTCATTGTAACACATTTTAGCATGCATTCACACAGAGCCCAGATGGAATTGTCTGTACAGTAAGATGGTTCAGCAGTGTCAAAAGAGACTAAAAAATCATGATATGCCCATTGTACATTTGTGATTAAAACACAATAGTTACAGATAATTTGATTTTTATTTTGTATGGTGTGGTTATTAGTACTTAATTTTCAGAACTGCTGGCATCTAATTCCAAATTATTCCCGTGGCACACACCAGCCTTTGAGCCTCTCTTACATCAAGACAAAGTCTGTTAAATCAAAGAAACTGTAAAGAAAACTTAGTAGTTTGTGTTCAGATTTCTCTATATTTATTTCCACAAAAACACTAGAAATACTGATGCTTTCTCAAACACTTTTACCTCAAAGTGTTGCTGCTGTAGGAACCCTGAAGCTTTAACAGCCCTGATTGGTCTCCTCTGGGACCCCCACCCAGGCTCTCTCCCTAGGGTTCCTTTTAAGCTCAGCCTGGGCCAGTCATTCCCTTCCTGAGTTGTGCTGTAGGTTTACCTGTCTCAAGCCCTGTCTGCTGGATGACTCTCTGATTTTTACTGCGTCTCTGTCTCCAGCTCTATCTCCTGCTGCTCCTACCTGGACTCTGGATAGACCTTGGACCTGGTTCATCACTTTACCTTATCCAGGACTGAGGGCTGTGGATTCTAGCACCTGTCTCTGCCTTCCATGCTCAGGTGCTGCAGGATTGTGCCCTGGTCAGTGAGGGCACTGCCTGGGCTGGGATCACCCTTGACTCTCTGCTCACCCTCCCTTAGGAGTAGCCTGTCATCACCGACAATTACAAAGCTACAAATTAAGTCCTGAAGTCATTCAGATGGCAATGTGCCATTTGAACTAGGCCACAGGCCAGATGGCAGTTTAAAAGGTTAGAATTATTTCATCTTAAATATAAGATTATCTAGAGGACCTAGTAGAAAGATGGAACTATTTTTACGTTGTCAAAAAAATACACAGGCAATAAGAGACAGTCCCTCCCCCAGGGCCACGCATTCTAATTTATGATTAAAAAAGTAGGAGAAAGAGAAGTAAGAAGAGAGTTAGGAATAACGAGCAAAGCAACCAGAAAAAAGAAGTAGGGACTAAAAACTGCGAGCACTAAGACAGTTCTAAATTACTGGATAGTTCCAAATTACTGGATTGTCTTTCATGTTGATGAGCCCTACTGCTGCTTACTCCACCATGAAACATTTGCTTTATGAACTCGTCTATTTTTATACAAAAAGACCCAAATGAAACTTGCCTCCTACAAGAAGAAAGCTTTGCTTTAAACCTTCCACTTCAACATAGCAACATTAAGCCCCTAGGGAAAAGCAAAACATAGCAACCAAAAACAGATGCTCAGAAGAAAAGAGGTCCTTTTAATTTGCTTTGGAAAGTAATGACAAACTAGTACAGAGAATTATGAAAGGGTAAAAAAAGCAGAAGGAAACAAACAGACATGAATCACACTCATTATTAAAATCTGGAACAAAAAAACCCCAACCCTTCACATAAACTGAAGCAAACTAATCACCAACTCAAATAGCTCAGAGAAAATAAGAAGTTTTCACGTTAGTTTTATGTTGACAGATTTTTCCTAAATCTTCCTGTTTAAAATCATCAAATACCTTTGTGGACAACTACAGCAACTGGAATACAGGAAAGAACTCATTACAAACATTGTGTCATGCCTTCTTAAGCTTCTTGTAATATGGTTTTACAGCTGAAAGTAAATAGGAAATTATAAGGGTATCTGCTAACTGGCTGTTCAGAATAGAAATCTAGGAACAGAACAGGTGATAAATTAAATACACAGATACACAAACACTAACAAACTCTAGCAAACTGCAGACAAGAGAGAGAGTAAATACCCAAAACTCCTGGGACACTGATGGATTCGCCAGTACAGGAAAAACTTGAGTGTGACATTGGAAAAAAATTCAATCAGAAACTTTGTAAGGAATAGCAACAACGTTATCATGGGTTACCAGAACATATCTCCTCGGCAAGAGCAAACTTCTTACAGGATACAGGAGAAATTCTGGGGCTGGGTAAAATGTATTAAGATACCTTGAGTGGAGACTGTGGGACTGTGAAAAACTTATGGATGTTCAGGCAAAGGACCAAAGGAAAGGAAAGGGAGGGATCAAGGTAGGTAGAAGAGAAACAACTATTGGGAAAAGAAAGGGATTGGAGATAATATGGGTTGACCACATTAGCAGGCTGCTGCTCTGCAACACCACTGGAGTCTATCTCACTTTCTCTAATGCTTTTTACCCCTGAGCGGTTTCTGAGTGCATTCACTTTGGCACGGCCTGTGAAATAGAGAAAACCACAATCTGGAAACAAAAGATCCTGGCCAGAGGCTGAATTAAAAAGCCCAGGGCTTGGAGATGGATACTGGAAGGACTCAAGGTTTGGCAAAGCCTGGACACATGCATGACCACAGGTATTGCATGTCAGCCAAGGGAGAACAGGCGTGATATGCTAGCAAATTTCAAGTCTCATTACCTGTAAGTAGGGACAGGATTAGGCCATTTGTGGCCTTTCTTTTCCATGGGAATACCATTTGTGTTTGAGTGTGCTGGTAAAAGCCCCATCCTGCCACACAGCCATAACGTCAGTACTGTGTGTGTGTGCATGGACACATCGCTGCAGTTCAGACCCAGGCACACTTCTGTGTGCAGCTGGGAACAGTCCAGTGCTCTCATGTCTGAAAGACCAGGAAGGGAGGAACATCCTAGATGATAAGTTTGACAGATCCCATAACCAAATAACATTTAGCTAACAGGCGGTAAATATTCCTGAGATGGTGACTGTAGAATCCCTACATAGGGAAGAGACTGATCCAATATGGCCAAAGTGTTAGAATTTGTTACCAAAGCAGATAGGTCATCTTGGGACACCAGAATAGGAACAGTTAGGGAAACTGAATGTACAGAATATTAACAGAATACCAAAGAAACAATAAGAGGTGCAAAGTAGCTTTACTCTCTAGCTAAGATATCCCTTGGAATTTGAAATAAATTTTAATATTGCAAAAGGACATCTTTGACTTAAGAGATTGAAACTCAATGGGACAGGCATGAATCATACAAAGAGAATGTATAATCCTTGGAGGGCAAAGTTCAGCTGCATCTTGATATAAAGAATCTTATTTCTGCTTTGCCATATCATCTTGTTGAATATACCCTCCTTTAACTACTTCTGCTGAAATGCCATATAACTGAAAACTTTGTAATTAATGCAGACAGTGTATATATTAAAAAATGTAAAATGTTTCTTGGCTGTTGTCACTAAGTAAATAATTGTTATCCCTGCTGGTTAACAAGAAATGGTAGGACAGGATGATCTCAGGGTCTATCACTGCAAGCAATGCAGAATGCTTGGGTTACCAAGAGACTTGAATAATGTCCCTAACCTGAGAGGAAAAAAAAAACCCACAACAAACAACCAAAAAATTATTTAAAGAACTGAGAACCTCTACTAGAGATCCTTTACAAAAACCCAACAAAACAACCAAACCAGAAAAAAATTATAACATGGCCACCTGGGATGGATTGTCTTATAATATATGATTCAAAAGCCAAGAAGTGTCAGGCAGCTGCTTTGGCTGAAGCAGGGGTGGCTGGGATGGCTAGGGCAAGAAGGTTCTTCAGAACCTTAGATCTCTCCTCACCCTAGACAGCTGGAGAGCTAGACTAGATTCCCAGAGCAGCAGGGACCATGTTTTAATCAAAACCATTCCTGTTCTAAATTTAACCAGTGAACCACAACAAAATAAAGAGGTCAAAAGAAAATTTAGTGGAGGGGGAGGAGAAAGGAGGGGCTGGAGCTGCAGGGTGTTCAGGGCAGAAGGCTCGTTACCTAGAAACTGGCATGTCCTCCTCCCATACAGCCTCTGGGGAACTAATTAAATTGCAAGTGTTTCTCCTTGTGAGGCATTGAGGAGGAGAGAAAGGGGAGGCTAAAATACCTCCCTTCACCCCCTTTCCAATAACTAATTCAATTTACAGAACAGAGTTGTAATTCATGTGATTGTGCTAAGAGTTAGCCCAAGAGCAGAAAGCACCCTGCACCGGACCAGTGTGGTGGAGGTGACTGGAAATACATGCAATTGTAACAAATCACCTTGAAGGCTTAAAGTATGCAAAATGCAAATCTTAGCAGTTCCCTGAGGAATTATAGTTACACAGCTTTGGGGGCAGGGAGTCCAGGAGAAAAAGCAGATCCATCTGTCCATACAAACTGTCTCCAAGCAACTTTGTAACATTCTATGAAAGGAGGATTCACCTCTACTCAAGCATTAAATATTTAATGGTATGTTGGTGGCTTCTTTAGGGATAAAACCAGAAGCAAAGCAGTCTATGCAATAGAGATATATAGTACTTTGATTGTTATCATCTAGATGTCACACAAATACAGCTAGCTCTTAAATAATACATTTCTCACACATAGGGTATATGAAAAAACAACTGTGGCTATAAGAATTGTGGTGCCATGGCTCACCAGAGGATATAAAATCATTATTTACTTTCAGAGATATTTCAAGTGCTATTTGAGAAAAGTGTAAAAGAGGTATCTACCAGTTTCACAGGAAAGGAGTAGAAAATAGTACTAACACTCAAGTTGATAAAAAGAGTATGTATATATAGAAATAAATCAAAAATTTTAGTATAAAATAGCCTCAATCAAGATTGAGGTTTAGAAGACAGCATCTACAGAAGGGATGCCATCTGCAACAACCACTGTAGCTTTACGTACCAGGCCTGTTTCTTACGGAGAATAATCAGCCAACTCTTATTGTGGGCTTGCTGGGAAGGAAATGCAACACTGCCATGAGGAAATAGGACTATTACGTAAACAAGCCTAATTAACAAATACCTTACTCAAGTTGAGAAAAGACAAGACCTAGTTACAGCTGCTATTTGAGGAATGAGGAAATGAGTATTCCAACTGCTCTGGTCCTCGGCTGTCAGAAATAATCTAAGGGAATCCACCCGTTCACAGACAAAAGTAACAAAGTCCTCCCACCATATTGTTCAGAATTCAGAAAAAATTTGATAGAATGTATGAGGTATCAACAATGAGGCAAGAGAGAGGAACTCTTTGCAGATCCAGCTGAGACTACTCAGGGCTGATACAAATTTGCAGCTACTTTTCCTGAACAGTGTGATCGGAAGTGTTTTGGCTGCTCTGTTAAGAAACAAATGCCTTAACACATCACATGGGCTGTAATGAATTACAAGCATGTAATCATGATTCTTTTTAGAGTACCAGTTTAAGATTCATGCTGTATTGCTTATGGACTAAAAAAGATAGAAACAAGACTCAATAAAAACAATTCAATTAAGACCTGCAAACTTCCCCAAAAGGTACTTCATAGCAGTACTATGTCCTCTGCTCTAGGACTTTAGCTGTCTGCAGAGGTAAAGCTGAGAACCAGGAAAAGCAAGAACACCAAGTGATACAACTGCTGCATCTTTAAGTGGGGGAATGCACAGATAGCTAGCTAATGGCCATTCAACCTGAAAAGTAAGGAAAGGAGAGGCAGTAGGTGGTGTTGAATGTAACAAATTACAGACACTTGTATCTAGCACGTTATAGGTAAGAGTAACAAAACCCAGAACTCCTCAGCAACTGATTAATGAGCCATTGTGACATCTTGAAAAGCTTCAACCAGAAATTTTAACTGATAACAAAACAAAGCTATTACAGCTTATCAGAGTGGGTCTCATACAACAGACCAAACTTACTATCCAAAATAACAAGGATGGCAGGATATGTTACACTTATTATGCTATGTTTAGGGGGAGGATCAAAGGAGGAATCAAGGTGGATAAATGACGAGCCAGGTGTAGTGAGGAGAGAAGACACTCCAATCACACGTTTGCTGGCTGCTAGTCAGTACACTGCTGTGCCTGATCACTGCAGTCCCACCTATTTACTTACCAGTGATATTCCTAAATATTCTACCCACAAGTGAGTCCACTGCCAGTGAGCTTCTAGTTGACTAATGCAAGTAGGAGGCTATTACAGTCTGGAAAAAACCCCAAAATATTCCAGCCAAAAACTGGCTAAAAAGCCCTGGGTCTGGGCACTAGGCCTATCAGAGACGTGTGAATGTGAGTATGCATGAGTCGAGTGATGAGGGTACAGCGACAGCCCGCTGGCCAACTACTGTTGTTCATGCTTTACCTGTGCATGTGATAATGTGTATGTTCATGCTTTACCTGTGTTTGTGGTCAGCTGTGCATGCACACATGTCCCTGCAACTCATGCTCAGCTGCACTACCAGCTGGAACAGTCCAGCAACCAGGATCTCCTGCGTGCTGCTGCCTACCACTTCTGTCAACTGCTTAATGGAAACATGAGTACTTTGAAAAACAGGACTAACTGATGCTAAAAGAATAATTCGGATTGTCCAAAAACCACGTAAAGTCAATTTGGTTTGTGGGAAAGAAATAGTTAATTTGTTAATTTATTTTATTATCGTAACAGAAAGAATGCTATAACAGTGGGAAAAAAACGTAACTTGAGAACAGGCAAGAATATTGGCTGATACTTGAAAGGAGGTGAAAAAAAATTGCAATATTTTCTAATTTTTTACCATTCAAATCAAAGCATGGAAGCATTAGAAGACGTCACTGAAAACACTTGAAAAATTAGTACGTAAGCAGCGACCTGAGTAAACTCATTCAACTCTAACTGTTGCCCATAAACGTTCCTGGGAACCAAACCCAGTTCATAATTGCTCACCTCAGGTTTGGATTCTAACTCATCCGATAACATTGATTCAAGTGTCCAACTCCTGCAGCTGTTCTCAGCAAGGCACAGATTTTTTTTTTTTTTAGTTCAGAGAGAACAACACTCCCTGATTATTTTCATATTTTCCTAAGTGCAAACCAGTGTGGTGGTCCTTCTGCAAGAAGCTCTGTTGTGTAAATAATTAATTTAACCTAAAACAACAAAAAAGGAAATATAAAGAAAGAGGAACTGAAAAGCAAGAGCAAAGCAAAAAGAAGTGAACATGTGCTGATGTAACTGCAAAATATACTTTGAGGTATTGGTAAAGCTCATTTACTGAGGTTCCTGAATTTCTGTTTTCACTGAATCAACAAAAGAGCCTTTAAAACTTAATTTCACAGTGTTAGGATGTTATTTACCACATTTTCTTTGCAATCACTACTTTTCAATGGAAAATTGCCTTGCTTGTTCTGGAAACTTATGGGATTAACTGCAAATCACATAAAGCATGCAAGAGATGAGGAAGCTGAATTCCCAGCCCACAACACAGTGGAATTATCCAAATTATTGATAAAAGGGAACCATATACAAACAACCTGTTAGCAGGAAACCTCAGTTCTTCCTGTCAGTCGAGATATTTCACAGAACCAGAAATTTAATTTCTTGATGAGCCCAGATAAATAGAAATTATTTCACAAACACCCATATGATATTTGCGCTAAAAGGGGAAAAAGAACAAGGTTTTCTTGCCTACCGGAAAAAAACACTCAGACACTGCTGATGGGAGAAAAAAAGTGAACTACATACAGTTCTTTCCCCTTCCATCACAACTACCAATCTATCGACTATATTAAAAAATAAGGAGAATACTTTCTAAAAAGAGAGCCTAAAAGCCTTCCTCTCACACTCCTGACAGCAGCACTGCAGCACTGAGCTTCACTTGCCGTGAAGGGGCAAGACGCCACACACAGCGAGTGCAGAGTAACTCAGCCCACCGCACGCAGCAAGCCACGGCCCGGCGATACTCCCGTGCCGACCCGCTGCCCCTGTCAGCCCGTAAAGGCAGTGCGGGCCCCAAGCGACCCAGAGGGACAAGAGCCAGAGCTGCCAGGCCCGGCTGCCCACGCTCCGGCCGGGAGGAGCCCGGCGGAGGCCCGGGGAGGAACGGGGGCAGGGCGGAGCGCCAAGGCCCGGCGGGGCAGGTGCCACCCACCCCCGCGCGCGGGTCCGGCCGCGGCCGTGAGGGGCAGCCCCGGCAGCAAGGACGGGAGGACCGGACCGCCTCCCCACGCTCCGCGGCTCGCTGGGCTCCCGCACCCCACAGGGGCCGGCGAGTCCCGCAGGAAAGGCCGGGCCGCCCCCCACCACCCACCTTACCGGCATCTCCGCCACCCGGACGTGACGGGCCCCGGCCGGAAATACCGCGCGGGCTCGGGGCGAGCGCGGGGCGGGGCGACGCTGCCGCCGGGCGACGCTGCCGCCGCCTGTGTCCATCACCCCACTCGGCGCTTGGGGTTTTCCCCGGTCCCGTCGGGATCGTTACTAAGCCTGTAGTCTTCAGCTGCAATCTGATTTCTCTTCAAGTAACCTTTTTTTACATTGATTGTTACCGTACAGGTGAAGATTGTGCCGGAAGCTTATTGTCCCGTTCAATCTGCTAAACTCCTCTTTTCTTCCGCATAAGTCATCACGGAAGACACATTATCCCAGTTTGTTACAGCACATGTGGAAACACCGGTTTCCCACTAATACTTTGTTTCTGTTTCTGCTTTGCTCGGACTTACTGTTCTGTCTGTTGCAGCTGGTGTTGGAAAACTCCGGAGTTCACAGTAGCTCACTAATGGCACATACCAAGTTAGTAATTCCAGAGACATACGTGTCTTTGCAATGTACCTAAAAAAACCCAATAAAGGACTAAATAACTTTTAAAACTCGCTCTTTGGTTTTAGATCGTCATCTGTAGGTGAAAAGAACATAGCATCTCAAGAAATTAGCAGCCTCTGATCTTGACATTAGCAGCAGAACCAGTGACACTGAGAGGCAGTAAACTGTAACTCGGTTGCGGCTAGCCCGTAGCTTTGGAACCACATGTCATTCCTGATTCCCATGCCAGCACAGCTGCTCATGGTACACTGCTGGTGCTGGTAGGCAACGAGAACCACAGTGATATGGAAATAACCCAACAGCGGCTGTCAAAGCCGGCAAAACGAGGTTTCCTGAGGCTCCCTCGGAGCACAGCCACGGTGTGCTTTGAGCACTGATCCACGGCGGACTGTGCAAAAACCTGTGGTCACTTCCTGGTAAATGGCTGTCATCTCCTGCCGCGAACTATTTTGAAATGATTTCTTTTTTCCAGCCCCTCCAAGATGTATAATATGGCTTCACTGCCTTTCAGAAAATTTGAAAAATTTGATTTGCAGCATACAGATTCAGTTATCTCCCTCAGCTTTAAAGGTGCAGTGAGTGTCTTCGTGGAGGGCAATGCATTGGAGCCATACTTACAGCCTAGTTCTTCAGCAAAAAGATTATTGACCAGCTACCTGCTGGAGCCACCTGGTAACTCCATAAAGTCTACAAGCAAGTTAGATGCATGTCTTTTTCTGAGGTAATTATCCCATCAACTTGCAGGCATTGCATTCATGTTAACAAAAGCCTGCACTGTGAAATCAATTTTCTGTCAAGCTGAAGCACATTTCTGTTGTATAAGGCAGGGAAAACTGTGATTCAACACCCAGAATCAGCAACCTTGGAAGCTGGGCTGCCTCAGTGCCATACTGGCCCTGCAGATGGATTGTATCAGGGAACCTAGAAAGTCTAGCATTTATCTTGTCAGACCACTCGGCCAGAGTTGTGGTGGTCTGAAGCTTTGGAGTGATTCATTTATTCAAGCCTACAAAACTGAAAATAATAGCTCATGAGACTGAATTTTTTAACATAATCCCAAAAAGCTGGAGCTGATTAAATGGCCATGCAGCAGTAACAGTAAAAGACCATTTCACTGTACCATTGAGGAATACGTTCAGTGCAGGTGGCTTGGTTTGCAGATGCAGTATAGATGCAGACTGAGTGTTCTGGATGGCTGGAGTCCAAGGCAAGAGGCTGTGAACTGCTGACCCTTCAAAACTCAGGGACCTGTGGCCCAGCCCGGTGACTGGACACTCAGAGACACAGCAGGAGCCGAGCACCCCCAAACGTTAGACTGTGAAGGTATGAAAACCCAGGATTTCCTTTGTTCTGGGTCCCAACTCAAGCTGTTTTTCAGTTATCGCACCAATATTAAATTATTTTAAGGCTTGGGGCCACTGAGACTCTGCTGTGGGAAACCTGGGGTTGAGATGGTAAGGAAGCCTTGTCTGACTGTGTGATGGGCTGTGTAGGGACTCAGGCTCACTGAAGCTGCCCACTGGGGAAGGGTATTTGTCCCAGCTTAGGTGGTGACAGTGTGACTGTCAGAGTAGCTCCTGGATGATTGGACAAGAAAGTTTTCTTAATGCAGAACACCATGTTTGCTGATCCAATACAATCCAACGAAGGTAACCATAAATGCAGAACTACTGATTTCATAAACCACTTTTTCTTGAAGTTACTTTGGTAATCCAATTGAACTGAATCATAAAGCTTGATTCTGTTTTACATTAAGGTACTCAGTAATCTCGGAAGTCCTTTGACTCATCATCAGCTCAACAATGGGGAATCATTGAGTAGATATTAAAATATGGAGACATGTAGGCGCACAAGTTCTTTTCATTTGCATCCTTCTAGGCCAGATGAGTTTGGCTGCTTCAGAACTTGCATCTTGACTGCCTGGGGAATTTTGGTGGAATCAGCAGTGGGAGTAGCACAGCACTTACCTGGGTTGTTTATGCTGGTTCAAATCACTTGTGCAGGTGCATGAAGCAGCACTGGTCCCTGATGAGAGAACTGGCTGGCTGGGAATTTCCTACAGTCTTACTTTCACAACATCTGCCTCTACAGGATCCTTCTCTCTAATCAAGAAGAAATGGAAGACACATTTCCCCTATGACCAGATTCAAAAAAAGGAAAGTGATAGTATTTTTTTACCCCTGCTGTGAGACAGCAAAAATGGCTAGTCATGGAGTAAAGGGAGAGTGGTAGTTTAGATCTGATTGTTGATGAATCTGGTTATAATGTGTGCCTACTCTGTATACAAAGAGGAGTCTAGACTTTATTTCTATTAGCACGTTTTTTATTCTTTCGTGTGTACATTTCTGAACACTCAGATATAAAGTTGTTATAGAAACTGTGTTCATTACTCTGAGATACTGGCAGCACTCGATTTTATTTCGGTAAGTTTTTTTTTTAATTATAAAAATGTATGCAATCACCATCACTGTTGTTCAGCCTGTACAGCATCAGCATGTAACAGACTTTTAAATTCTCTCAAAACTCTGTACGCACGGAAGTCACCTTTACACACCTACAGCGGATGTTGGCACGGGTGTTATAAAACCAGGTGAGATTTAAGAAACTGAGAGCACTAAGATTTGGAGCATTTTCTGCTGTATGCCTCCAGGCTCGCACTCGGTCCTGTCACATGTCGGACTCTGCCGCGCTCCATCTTTCCTGCGTAGTCAGCGCGTTTCCCGCGGCAGCAGCAGGAATGCTGCTGAGGTAATTTTGCTGGCTCAAAGGCGTACGTGCGGTCCCATACGGGTCTCCGCGCCGCCGCCACCAGACGCCACCAGACACCCTTCCCAAGTTTTCCTAAACACCGGGTGCGCGGGGCAGGCGCGCCCGGCGGGGGCCATCCCGCGCCTGCCCCCCGGCAGCGGCCGGCGCTCCCACTGTGCAACCCGCACGGAATGTGGTCCCGGGGCCGCGCCCCGGGCAGGAGCCTCCGCCGCACTGCGATGGGAGCCGCCGGAGGGGCGGGGAGCGGGGGAGCCGCGCCGCCGGCACGGGG
>VZRF01008927.1:156500-231437 GCA_013396875.1 Vireo altiloquus
GGCGGGGCGGCGGCGGCGGCGGGCGAGAGCGCCGCGGTGGCGGGGGACGGGGAGGCGCCGCCGCCGCTGAGCCCGCGCTGGCTCGACCTGCTGAGGACTTACCTGGAGCTGGTGCTGTGCGTCTTGAGCAGCGTCCGCAACAACAGGTACCGCCCGGGGAGCGGCGGTGCCGGGCGTGGGGGCAGGCGGAGCCCCCCGAGCCGCGCAGGGCCGGGTTCCGCCGTCCCGCCGGTTTCTGCGGGCGGAAACAACGCCCGAGCCGGCGCCGGCCGGTTCGTGCTGGGGCTGCGCTCGGAGCCGTTCTCTGCGTGTGTGAGCGAGTGTGTGAGTTGGGCAGAAACGGGGACGCGTCGGTTCAAACTACCAAATTTTTATCGTATAGTGTGGCTTGATGAGGAATATAAACGCTCAGACGTCTAGTTGGCGAGCGGCTGGTCAATACGCAAAACAAATACAGCTGCAGTGATAAAAAGTTTTCCGTTTTTTGCGGGGAATGCAGCTCAAACGGAGCAAGTGAGAGACGGGAGTTTGAATTTACTGCATAACAAGATACCTTTCTCACTCAAAAAATGTAAGCCTTACTACGGACAGATTCTAGAACTTGTATATGCTTGGAAAAAAATACGTCATGAGAAATTAGTAAGGGGGAGTTAAAATTACAGCTCTGTTGTGCTGAGTTACTGCCCCAATAAAATACCTTCACCTTTCCAGGTAATTAGGTCTTCCGCTGTAGAAAAGCTGAGCTTTCCTGCTAGCTCTCGTGTTACCTGCTGATTTGAGGTTTGAGGAAGTTTTCATGTTCTTTTGTTTATTGAAAAATGGTTCACATGTAGGACTTTCTTAGCCAAATTTAATTTAAATGATAGAAATGTTTCCCTGTGGTTTGTATTTGGGATGTGTTTTTCACACACTTTGGCAGGTTAGATAATTGCTCACATGTGAGATCTTTAACGCAAAAATACTTGCATTCTCTTTACTGTGTGTGACCGTGATAGAGATAAGATAGTAATCAGATATCCTAATATATGGCCTCTAGTCAGCACATAAGATAGGAAAGCAAGGATATTACAGCTAGGTTATGATGAGTCTGGAAAGCCACATAGATTTTAGTATAGGAAATGGTTAATATTATTTCCCCTCTGTGCACATATAGCTTCACCTATCAAGGGAAGAAAAAATGCTACAAGCGTTTCAGGGCATCTTTAGGATGAATTAAACCTTGTGGCTGGCCTTTAGGAAACTGTCTGCGATTGAATCATGATCTTGTTACCAACCGCTTTGATTCCAGAGGTATGAGAGAGTAGCTTGAGGCCTTCCTTGAGTCTTTATTTTGAATTGTAGCAAGAGAACTTTAAATGCAATTCCTCGTTGGTTTGAGATGAATGCAAATGTGGTGTGTGAAGTCTCGCTTTCAGTTCCTCTTCTCTGTGGCTCCCAGCAGGTACTTCCTGTGGTGCAGCTGCGATGGCTGAGAGTTACAGACCTCACATCAGAAAACAGCTCCTTAGTCCCAGCTCACCTTTATTTTAATTTATTTCTTGCTCTGTGAATCCTTGGTGCACGAATCATGATCATCTGTTGTGATTGGTCTTCTCTTGCCTTTCAGGAGCTTTCACTTAACTGTTGAATCTTTGGGAAATCCAACTAGTATTATAAGAGGAAAAAATGTTGAAGTGATTGTGGTGGTTGTCTGAGCTGAGACAAATATCGTGACATGGGCTTGGAATTGTAAAGAAATAGTATCTACAGGAGATGTTGCATGCAGGTGTTGTTAGAAAAGGAATTTTTTTCTTTTTTTTCCTCACTGATATATGAGGCTGTCAAAATTATCGGCGATGTGAGAAGGCTTTTCATACACTTTTTATTTTGAAAAATTCTGCGTGGCCTTATCTGAAATCCGTACAAGGACACTTGCTTTCTGGAGTTCATTTCATAGATTCAGTATGCACAGTGTGACTCAGGTCTGCAGTGGAATACTATAGAGAAGTAGTTGTTTCTCCAGTAACTGTTCTCTGGTAGATTAGTGTAATTTTGGTGGTAAGACAGGGATGAGAAGTTACCAACTTTGATAGGATTTAGCATTGCTGTACTTTCTTGCTGTCTCTAAATCATTTATATGCTACTCTTTTGGTTTGACATGAATAATGCATGACTGGGGAACACAGGGTACCTGGTTATTACAGCAGGCTTTTTTTAATGAGCATTTAAAAATTGGGGGAAGAGGGGCATGATTTACATTAAATACTTGACCTTTTCAGTTTTGCTTTCAGAATAGACTTGTTTTTTCTCTTGAACAACGAGGTTTTTAGTTTATTTTGATGTTTGAGGGTTTTTTTTTTTTTCCAGTTTACTTCCAGCGAAGTAACTACCTATAACTGATTCGTTTTCAGGTAGAACACTGGGGTTTAGTTCTTTAAGTAGATTTTTGAGATTGAAAAGAGGTGGGAAGGAGCATTAACATCTGCCAAATTGCTGCTTACTTCTTACTGTGACCACCTAATGTCTAAACCAGAGGCATTGTCACCACTCTGATGCTTAGTTTTGTCAAAGGAGGGACTGCAGTCCATAATTAATTAATTTCTCTGCTTCTCTTTGTTTATCTGTAACACAAGGACTATTAATAATTCCTTCTTGTTTTCACTGTATTTCACTGTACACAAGATAGCTATTGTAATTTCCAAAATAATGGAAGTGGAAATTTTTAACTTCTCCAGTGGCTGAATCACTGTAAATGCATTCCTTTTGGACTTAAGTTTAGAACAGGACAGTCTTTCATAACTCCTGTCAGCCCTTATGATAGCTTTTTGGCAGATAAGTTCAAAAAATGTTCCATCTTATACTTCAGAACTGAAAAGGAAGAAATCTTCCTTTGTGATGTTGTTTCTTAGCTGTGTAATGTTTTGGTGTTTTAAATTTATTATTAAGCATTGCAGTAGCAACCCCCCTCCTTGCAAGAAAAATCATGTACTTTAGATGGCTACAGATTTCCTTGAGGATTTACAATACTGCAGGACCTAAGAAAAGTAATTACTAAAAGTAATGAAATTTCTAAATGCTCTTGCTCCTAGACTAGAGGAGAATGATGTGTGTTTTTTCTACTAAGAGCATTTTCTGTACAATATAAAATTGCTAGTTTCTAAGCAAATCTCTAGAAAAGTATTTTGGAGTGACCTTTGCTAATTCTGATGGAATTAAGGAAATAGCAACTTGTCTGCAACTTGTTTTAAAAACAAGTGAAAATTTTCTGACAAATATTCTTGCTGCCAACCAGTTACCATCCAAAAAGGTATATTCAAGGTCTGTCTCATATTTGAAGTGGAGCTCAAGTTGTTTTGTGGGTGGCAGCATATTACTCCCAAAATACTGCTTTAATAGCATTGGGACCTTGAAGAGTTCTAAAAATGTGTCATTTATTTAATTAAAAGGTACTACAGTAGCATTTATAGTGATCTGTAACTTTTCCATAAGCTTTTATGTTTATCACAGCGAATGAAGTAAAATAACAAAGCGTATAACTGTTTAAAAGCTGATGTTCTACTTAATACTAAGAAAAAGGGTGTGGGTGGGTATGATGCTTCTGAAATCCTCATGATCTGAACCTTCTCAAACAGATCTTTCAAAAGCAAGTTCTAGAAGGCAGGGTGGGAGTGCAGCAAACTTTCTGTTCGCACTTACGTGCATACAACAGCTGATATGCCCCTGGTGATCATTCAGTAGGAAAATCCTGTTCTTTTGTGTAACTTTAAAATACCAAAGTATAGTCTCCTCTACTCCTCCTCCCTTGCTTACAAAGGAAGATAGGAAGGTAGTGACACATATGCACGCCCCTCTTTTCCTCTGCAGCATGTTAAATTGTGTGACTTGTTTGATCTTTGCTATGGAAACAAAAATGCAGATTACTATAAAACTGTGGTATCTGGGTGAGTATGGTATCTCCTGAGTTGCCAAAAAGTGGTGAACAGCTCAAAACAGTAGACTGCATCTGTTTTTGATGTTTTCTAATGACCGTTTTCTATGTCTGAATGGGCAGCTGAAGCTGGCAGAAACTAGTATAGTAATACAATATGTGCCTTACCACTTTGTTCACTTTGAATGTAAGCAAGGACATTTTGTGCTTTTTAAAATTGGGTATTAAAAAAGACCAACCAAAACTGAAGATGGAGCCTAGTAAGAACCTTATTACTGCTAGTGCACTTTTTGAGTGAGTGGAAAACAAATGTTTTAGAAATCCCTCCAAAACACAAGTTTTTCCCCAGCTGTATGTATGGATACTACACAGGATTAAGATACCATTGTGACTTCTAGCAAAAGATGATAATTAACTTTTAAATAATTTTATTTAAATAGCAATCACTTTACTGACTCTCTGAAATAAGGATGAGTGGTGAACTGAATGTCACAGAGTTGTATAACACTGCAAATAGTAGTAAAAATCTAAC
This sequence comes from Vireo altiloquus, assembly GCA_013396875.1. Classification (NCBI taxonomy): domain Eukaryota; kingdom Metazoa; phylum Chordata; class Aves; order Passeriformes; family Vireonidae; genus Vireo; species Vireo altiloquus. The sequence goes on from VZRF01008927.1 coordinate 160,940, forward strand.
ATTGTGTTGAACTGTGATCAGATTTGTTGATGGTAATAACTCTGCTGTGAATGGAAAAATAATTGGATGTTGTCATTGGTTAAGTTTTCAGGAGGAGAACTTTTTCATTTGTCTCTGTACTGGATGAAATGGCAGTCACATAGATGAAATAAAAATGTGTAGGGTGCTAGTAATTAGTGTTCCATGGGTACTGTAGTTTGGTGGTCCTCTTAATACCTGCCTACGTGCCGACAGTAGCGTTGGCTGGCGGTGTGAGTGGCACAAACCAAGACCTGCGTTTGATGTGAATATGGGCAGGTGATTCAAAACCGTTCTGAAGATTGTATTTTGGCTCTTGGCTCTCACAAATAAGTCACCGAGATCAAAAGATAAAGGCATAATTATCGCTTTGGCTGTGAACACTGCTTTTCACACCAGGTGGATGTTTCTACTACTTCCCTGTCATACCAGACTATCTCTGACAGCTTTTGAGGAAAAAAGAGCCCAAAATACTCTGGCTTCGTTGTGCCAGTGCTTTAGGTTTCCCTGCCGCATTTATTCTTCAGTATGATCAGGCAATGTCCTAGTGAGATTTGTAGAATATTGGTCATATTCTAAGGCTCCATTTATCTTAATGTATCATCAGTACAATAGTCCTGTATTTAAAATACTAAATATTAAATTGTTAAAATTTCAGTCACAGTTGTAAATTCTAGGTATTTGGCTCCAGTATTTGTCAGACTTTATATGAAGCTTGTGGATCTTGCTATTAAGTTGTTGTTCTCCTGTAGAAAAAAAGTAGCAGGTGCAACAGTGGATAGATTTCAGGCAATCAGTGTGCTGTTTTTGAATACAGGAACCTCAGAACAGGTAAATTATGATTTATGGTAGATAACATTTATAGACTCCAACTCATACCCACTAAAAAATGTAAAATGTATTGCCTTTTCCTCAAAGCTGATTTGAAATACTAGCATATGATTTGTAAACCAGAAGAAATAAGGATTTATGGTAACTCACTTAATTGTTAGCTGTACGATTGTACAGCTACAGGTTAATTGGCATCTACTGTTTAGGATTAATTTAATTTATGTGTCCATTTGTGGTGAAACTGGAATTTCTGCCTTGTTAATTATCAATTGCAGGCTAGCCCTTGCATGTTAGGAGTAAATCTAATTTACAGCATATATAAATAAAAGAAATGTTGTCCCAAAACTTAGTCAGCTACAAAAATAATACTCCTAATGTAAATGTCACACAGCTACTTTAAAACTGCAGTCGTTTGCATAGCCCTTGCTTGATCTGTTTTAGGAATAGAAAAGATGCAAGTCAGAAAACTGTACGAGGGAAAGGAAAAGTGACTGTCTAGTGCATGTCCAGCATCAACTTAGAGGTTCTTCTTTCACTTCTTTTTAGGTATCCCTTCTAAAAGTTAAAATCATATGTTGTGGTGGGCCACTATCTGTCACTGATGGGGAATGTTAGAAAAGTTCCCCCTACTTTGGTATAACAGAAATTAGACACTGATTGGGATGTGGGGAGCTTTTTCTTTTCCTGGCTGAGGTTTGTGATGCCTTGACTGAGGCAGGTTTGGGCTCCCATTTATAACCCAGCTGATGTATGTAAGTGCTCAGACAGGGTTGTTTGTGCTTGTGTCCTACTTGGACGTTAAATGCAGTGTTAAATATTAAAAGGAATAAGTATCTGGTGTTTTCATCTGTGACACTTAACACACATGTTCAAAGGATTAAAAATTGCATGAAACCACTCCTAAGTTTTCTCTGTGGTACTACAGGCCTGCTGAAAATACTCCTGTGCTGACTGAAAAGAAGTATTTGCTATTACAGCTGATTTCAGCAGTTTGTGTAGTCCTCTTCCCCTTTATACTTCAGCTTCATTTTCTGTAGTTCCATATGGGCCTGTATTCCAGGACAGTAGTAAGTTTCCCAACACAAACTGTGTGTTCTATATAATAATGGGGGTTTATTGCCTGTATTTGTCTTATCCAGTATGATTTCTCACACCATTTTAGTTTTGTATACAGATTACTTTTTCTTTTGTTGTTTCCTAGGAACCTCCAGAAGTTAAGTCTCTTTGGGGATATAAGCATTCTGCAGCAACATGGAACTATATCAAATACATACCTTGGAAAAGTTGACCCTGATGGCAAGAAGATTAAGCAGTAAGTTATATTTGTAAATTACCAAACACAGTAAAATAATAAAAATAGATAATGGAACACAGAAAATTCTGAAATACACAATTAAGAAGCTTTAAGTTTTTAACAGGATGGATATCTAAATTCTTGTTCCTGCTACTTACATGAAGTAGTCTGGTATTGTGGCTGTTGTTTTTTTGTTGGATAGTTTTTTTCCCCTCTTTTCTCAGCAGGGTGAAAATCCTGTCTTTCCTCTTTTCATTGTGTTCTAGAAACAATATTATGTTAATGCCGCAAAAGGAGAGGAGGGATGAGGAGTTGCTACCAGCACCTCTTACTATTTCTGGACATGAAAAACATTAGAAAAGGAAGTAATCTGTTGTATTTCACAAGAGTTGAAAACATGTTTGTGTTTATGCTCTCTTTCAAGTTTACTGCTACAACTTATTTCAAATTACATCTGAAAACTAGGTTATGTATTTGCAGAATTCCTGAAATATCGCAGCTCTCATTGTGCTTGTTTAGCTCAGAGGTGTATTTTAGCTTGCCATAATTACATTACAGGACACTCCTTGAATGCTTATAATGAAAATGGTTATTTGTTCTTTGGAAAAGGTTAAATACAGTATAAGCTACTGACTTCTGGAATAAATTGCCACAGAGGGAGTGATGCTGACTTCACTATTTTAGCAGTACTGCTGAAACTTTTGATACACGAATCAAAATTATTAATTACAAATTAATTAATTAAAGATTTTATTGTAAATTTAAACATCTTTTTCCCGGTAGCTTGGGAGTGGACTAAATACAGCCATTCTAGGTCTTTGTATTTTTTGTTTTGAGTGATTTTTAGAACCAGTATAGGTATATTATCAGATCAATGTATGCATGTGACCACAGTCATCAAACTGAATGTTTAGTCCTGGCCTAAATTTGCAAACCACTGCAAATACAGCTGTGAGTCACATATTGTGTCTTTGTCATCTCTTATGTTTAGAATGCACAACTTGGAGAAGTTTGTGATTATGTCTAATGTAGATACTATAGTGTTGTGTGCACGTAAAAGGCTCATTTAGTAAAAGCTCCTTTATTTGGTATCCTTTGTGAAAATATAAATATATAATCAGATCCTTGGAAAGGGGCTTGAAGGGAGCCATCTAAGCTGATGCTTACTCAGCTGAGTGTATGGTTAAACATTTCTTCAAGCAAGTATTCACATTTTGGAGCCATAAACCATTTGAAGCTCATTATCTAACTTGATGTTAGTCTTTTAGATTAATGTTGACCTTTGCACATTTTGGAATGAGCAAATAAATGCTACCTCTTTTTAGTTTAGTTAATTTTGATGTTGGGTTTTTGTGTTAGTTTGTGTTTTGTGGTTGTTGTGGTGGGTTTTTTGTTTTTGGGGGGGGTCTTGGGGGTTTTTTGTTGTTGTTTGTTTGGTCTTCTTTCTAGAATAAAACAACATATTTGGGACCTGCTAGTCCTTGTCTAAATTAAAGGAAAGCTAACAGTGTTTTATTCAGTTGTTTGAAGTTTGAGAGCTAGTAGCAGATTTAGTTCAGAAAGTAAATCTTTATGGCTTCTTACCTGTGTTATTTGCACTTGGGGTTTGCATGAGTAAGTTGCGAAATGTGGATGCTGATAACTAACAGTGAAAGGCAACCTTTGGAGAGAGTGGTATTGGTAGTTGAAGATTTTTGGAACTTGTATGGTGATAAACTTTACTAGCTGTTTCAGAAACTTCCTGCAATTAAAGCAGTCAGGGAAAAAAATGTTATGTTTCCTGAAGGGTGGCTTTGAGCTGAGTGTAACAGGCTGTGAGTGAAATCCCAGCTATTACAGAACCATTAGCATGCTTCCTCAGGTTAAGGCTGAGGAGGGTTGTCCTAAGGCAGAGGAGGCTTTGGAGCATGTTTTCAAAACTACACTTTTGCAGTCATGAGTATGAGTTTGTAATGCTTATTCCTTTTCTGTACAGCATTTGTGTCCCTGGTTACTTTCTAAAATTCTCTTTACAACTCTGTTTCTTAGTGTTGGGAAGCTCAGTGTAAACAGTACATTTGTCTTGGGTTGAACAAAGGGTAGTTGTTTAAAATTTTGGCTTTCTGAAATCTGTTTCTCATGATTGATCCGTGTGGTTCAGATAGTTTGGTTTCCAAAAGAACCAGTTTAGCCTCTGTTATTAAACAAAATATTTTGATTGATGGTATTTAATGAAACAAATGGCCTCCATATGGACCTTAGTAATATGTTTGCTTCCTGTCCAGGACCATGGATGTGCTTCAGTCCTGGTTAGGACTGGTTTGGGGGCTTAAACAGTAACTCTGCCTCTCTAGTCAGGCTTTAGTCTGTCTTCTGGATGAAAGCACAGTTTGGGGCATTAATTGTGAAAGTACTTTTTTTTTTATTTTTTTTTTTAAATAGTTCAGTATAATAATTTGTAGGTTGCAGGTCAATGGTGACCATCTCATAATTGCTGCTGACAGAGAGCAAAGGGGACTGATGACACTTGTTGAGACACCAGTAGGTTGCGTTGCTTTTTGGCTTGTGCTGAGTTCTGCTTGTATTTTCTGTTACATGCTCAAACTTCAGTTTTGTAGGTGAGCTTTGAAATAACTCTGTTAAGTTAGGATAAATGTTGTAGCACATGCTAGGCAGTTGAAGTAAAATTAATATGGTAATAAAGTAGGTGTTAATTTCCAATCATTCACGTGTCTAATTTTCTAGAACTCAGTTCAGACTATTTTTGCAAACTCCAGTTAGATGCAATCTGTTTATGAAGAATAGAATGTGCATAAGAATCTGCAGGGAAGGAAAAAAACAAACCCGCTAGGGTGTTTAAAAATTTATTTGGAATATGTTAAAATGAATGACCTCTATCTTATATAGTGCTTTGTGTCTGGCCTTTTATAAAGCAGGTATTAAAAATAGTTCAGAAATTATTGCTGTTAAATATTCTCTATTGACATGTTTGATCTCTTACTGACTAAGAACTGGAGAAAGTTTTCTTAGGACCTACAGGTCATTAGACTAGCAGCACAAATCTAAATACTTGTATGAATACTTTGGTGCTTGCACTAAAAAGTTGATGTGCAGGTTGCATTAAATCATTCTCTCACTCTTAAAAGTTTCTTACTGCAATTCTTGCTGGCGAGAAAACCCAGCCTAGAGCTGCAGAGTTCTATGTCATATTTCTTTTTATTAAATTCTGCAGGTACTAAAACAGTATTCTTCTAAGCTTGGATATTTAAGTTGTATGAGAACCACAATTTAAACAGATTTTTAGTACAGTGAGGCATATAGATGGTAGTATTCTACTGAACACCTCAAAATTGATTTGTCTTTAGTAGTTCTGTAAAATATTAAAAGCACTATTAAGATTGATTACCTGGGCTATTACAAAATAAATTCTACCATTGCTGCAACCATTACAGCACCTTTTGTAGATGAGTATAGGAGGAGGGAAGAGTCTTTGGAAGAAATTTGAGATTGCTGTGGTAGAATCTTTTTCTTTGGGGGATTGTGAGATAATCTGATTGTGACATAATCTTCAATTTAAGCATTGGCAAGAATAATTATGAAACAAGCATTGCCAGGATCAAATAAGCTTCATCTGAACTCCAAATGAATTTAGGAAAAAACTAGAAAATTTGCAGTGTCTGTGAGTCTTACCTATTGTTTAAAACTGTTTCATTTGTGTCACAGTTGCCAGTCCTCAATTTGAAATAAAATGTCTGGGAAAATCTGAAGTCTTTTTACCTGATGACTATCCTAGGCAAAACCTTGGGAACTGAGGTGTGAAATAAATACAATAACCACGCCAACTCTTCCACTTGGGTGAAGTCAGGCCTTGCAAACCTAGTACCTTCATAGTAGAAGGATGAAAACGCATTAGGCAAGGGAGGGGATGAATAAGGATATGCCGAGGGAGAGGATGAACGAGGGCTGATCTTTTAACTTTATTACAACAGAAGGGTTATGGGACATCAAAAGTAGTAGGTGACAGGTTCAGAGCAAGCAAGAAGAGGGGTGAATCACACTGCAAAGTTCTTTATTATTGCATGTTATGGTTGCTAAATGCTTACTCGACTGAGGGAGGAACCTGGATAAATTTGTAGAAGTGAAGTCTCTGAGAGTTGCAAAATACGTAAAGCCACCTCTGCTCAGAAGGTTTGAGTCACAATGTTTTGGAAACTAGAGAGATATTTGAGAAATATCCCTATATGCTTTTCTTGTTCTGTCACCTTAAGGTGGTAGTGTTCCTCTGCTGTCAGTCAGGATACTGGGCTAAACCTTTAATTTTGCCTGGACATTATCTCTATTAAAGTTACATGGATGAGAACAACAACTTTGTAATGTCATTTTGCTTAGATGTTTAAACTATATGGATCCTCACAATATTAAAGGAAAAAGTGTTCTGTGCAAAACCATTACCTGATGTGAAGAAAAAAAAATTCTGCTAATTTTATACTGGATCTTATTTCTTGATGTTTTATGTGACTGTCATAGCCTGGCTCAGCTGCTTCTCTGTAATGCTGACCAGGATTGAGATCAAATACTTACCTACACATGTGTCTAATGTGCTAAAAGAGCACTTCTCATTTGGCCATGAGGACTCCTTTGGGCCATACAGCTGTGGAATGAAGACCGGAAAAATACTTATATGGAGAAAGTTTTTAGAGTGTGACTGTACTATTTGAATTTAATATTGAAAATTTAAAATACTTCTGTTGCCTTCTTGAACAAAATATCTTAATGTAAAGAACATCTATTCACTAAAGAAAAGGGGTAGGAGAGGTGGCAGGCAACAGAATAAATTCATAATCTGGCACTGGTAATTTGAGATTGAAATGTTACTGGGTCCAAGTTGTTTTGGTAAACCATGAACCTGTTGGCACTTGAAAATCCAGGTAGTTGTACATTTGGAATGATTTTAAGAATCTTCTTGCCTGTTTGTTCTTTACCCTTTAATGAGCATATCATGCAGGTAATTTCACATTATTCTAATTTATGCTCAAAATCAAGTTTCTACCAGTTTCATTGAAAATGACTTTTTTTTCCACACTAAATTGCAGTTCTGGAGAAAGGAAATACAAAAAGCTGTTTTTAAAAACAAGAGCATTTGAAAAGCATTACAGGTTTTCTTATTTGCATAACCTTAAAATGTCTGTGGGAGGGTGTTAAATACATGCTGGAAAATACATGAAGTGAAGGTTCATAGTGTGCCACCGTTTTTGAAAGACAAAGTACATATTTCTTTTAGCTTGCAATTTTAACCTTTTAAGTGCAGTGGATGTTAAAATGCTGAGAGGTCTGCAGTTGGGTTGCAGTTCACAAGAACTATAATAATAGCACCTTCCTGCAGAATAAGGTGATAAATGAAGGAAGAATAATTCTTGAATAAAAAAATTGAATGGTATGCAGTTGATAAGACTAAACCATGTTTAATAGGATCATTGTCTGTTTTGTTTACTTGCAGAATCCAACAGCTGTTTGAAGAGATATTAGGCAATAGCAGGCAATTGAAATGGCTGTCTTGTGGGTTAATGCTGCAAATAGTAACTCCCACATCATTGTCCTCCTTATCAAACCCCATAGCCAACACCATGGAACATCTGAGCTTATTGGACAACCACATCCCTGGTAATACCACTCTTATCACTGCGGTTGAATTGGAGCGCTTTGTGAATCTGCGTTCGCTCGCTTTGGATTTCTGTGATTTTACAGCTGAAATGGCAAGAGTCCTGGCTGACAGCAACCATGTGCCTTTGCATCGACTGTCTCTCCTGGTCCACAGTGTTTCCATAATGCACAAGTCATTGGACAATATGCCAAAAGATGAGAATTGGCAGGCGCTGACTCGCAACAGCACTAATCTTCGGGTCTATATAATGGCTTTTGATGTCAAGAGTGATGATATGTTAAGGATTCTTAAGCCCAGTATCCCCCTAGAGAGGATTCACTTTGACAGCTATGTCACTTGTGTTTCAGGAGCTGTTGTTGACCTCATATCCAGGCAGTATGACAAGTTCCTCACTCATTTTATACTAATGAATGATGTGATAGATATGTCTGCCTTCCCAGATCTCAGTGACAACCGGAATGAAGATCCACTTGTCTTATTAGCCTGGAGGTGCACAAGACTGTCTCTCCTAGCTGTTCATGGTAGGTAACACATTGCAGGGGCATTGTATGTGACTGTTAAATGCTTACAACCTTTCAGCCTTTCTAATCATGGTGTGTTTTAGTGGAATGTTATTCAAAACGCTGCTGCACTGTTGCTATACATGCTGTTGGTAAAGGTGTTTATTTTATATGAGTTTTAAACATACTTGTATCTTACTAACTTGTATTGAAAAGTCACACAGGATTTTATTAAAATCCTCACAGAAATGAGGGTAAATTAAGAAGTGAGCACTCCAGGAGGCTTATCCTACAAGTGGTCTGCGCTGTGCACATTCCATTAAGTGACTGGTTATGTCCATATGAACTGAAAATATTTGCTGTTTTTCTGTGAGCTCATATACTGGCAAGATTAGATGATTTTGCTTCCTGTTTGTAAATAACATGAGTTAAGTGCCTCAAAACTGAGAGGAAGAAATTTTTTACCAGTTTGGTAAGACTACCAGCAGATGAAGGCTGAAAAATATGTGGAGGAGGTTGCCTCATTGAGTGCATTGGTTTCACCAGTAATACCAATGCTAGGTTTATCCCAGCTATTTGCCATATAGTAGCAAATAACTTCTAGAATTTGTTCAGAGCTGTCATGAATAGAGGACTTGGTGGTGGAAGTTACATCAGTCTGGCAAATTTTAAGGCACCTGAAACTGAAATAATGCAGAATAATGCTTTTTTGTTTGTGCTGGAATCAGCTTACCAAGACCAAGTTTGCTGATGCATGAAGGAGTTAAGCGATGACTGTATTGTGTTACATAAGAATGGATGTGTTTCCTCAGACTGCTTGGGGGAGTAAATCTCCAGTCGTTCAGTACAAACAGAAGGCCTTCAGCAGCAGGAGTTGTACATTCAGATTTCCTTCGGTTGAAGTCAGAAGGTCCTGCTGTATTTGCTCCATTTTTTTAATGGTCTTTTACTGCAAAGTCATTGCTGGGAGCAGGGGAGGCATGATCAATTCAGCTGTCTCTCCTTAATAGATTCCAGGTGAGACAGATTTTGGATACAGGCACATGACTGTACCAGTCTAGGTGTGGATTTTAGCAGTTTCTTCTAAAATTTGGATACACGTTTGAGGACCTTTAAAAAGAATATTAATATTGTCTGTTACTTTAAATTATCCTCCTGCTACAGAGAAGTCCTCTACTATGTTATCTAACTTTAAAAGCTTTTGAAACATCTCAACATAAGCTAGTGTAAGTATCATTTTATATCAGCATGTGTCTATTCAGTAGAAGGTATTAGTCTGTGCAGAGCATTAGGAAAGCAGTCTTTTACGCTTCTGTCTAGCAAATGGTTGTTTCTACATCACCTCTCTTTGGAGACATGCTGTGTCTGCCTGTGTGAGAGAATGGCCAAATATCACCTTGCTGTTCCATTGGGATTCAGATTCTTTACCCTTCTTTTCCCCCCTCCTTGCAGCAGAAGCCAGCTAAGCTGCTTATAAATGCCTTCTGATCTTTTCTAAGCTGTGAACATAACTTCTCTAGTACTATATCGTAAGCATCTTTCTTGGACAGTAGTAACTGTAGGAAGAACACTATTAGGAAGCAATATCCAGAATGCTGTGATGCCTCAGTACAGGATCTTAGCCTCATGCTTGGATTCTCTGAAGTTTACCATGTCATGTTTTCTGGCTCCACTTGTCACGTTATACTGTCAAGTTTCCTTCAGGAAAAGAAGGTGGTTTTGTTCAAGGTGCCATAATTCGCTTTAAGTGCTCAGGTTTCTTCTTCTGTCTCCTGAAGTGGTTATTCTTCAGTTTCCAGTACTTCTCAGGCTTTTGTGTGTGTGTTTATGTGTATGTTTCCTCTTCTGGTATTAGTTTGCTTTTGAAAAAGCTTTGATTTACATCTAGTTTTGGCTGCTAAGGACACTTTATATGGGGTGCCTCGAGATTCTTTTGTGGGAAGACATCATCTTTCCACCAAGGCAGCATGTCCAGGAGCCAGAGGAAGGCAGATGTTAAATGCATTCTTGCAGAATGAAGAAAGGATATAAAGAGTGTGTGGCCATTTGGGATGGGATGGAGACAGTAGGATTCTCATAGTGGTATGATCTGGCACTGTGAATAAAAAGCATGGTCCATCTGTGAGAATGGATTGTTTTATTTTTTTCTTCCTTCTTAAGGGAAGGATATTTCCACATGGACTTTTATGACTTTGTGTTATAAACATACTGGTGAAGTTTTATTCTGTTCATGAATAAAACTGTCTAAAACTAAAGTTGAAATTTTTGCTAGCAAGGAAGAACAAATTCCAGTGTGCTCATGGTAAATTTGTTGTTCAGTGATACCAGTAATAAAGTGATTGTTTCCTCCTATCTCTGAATACTTGGCTGGACAGAGACTTTTTTGGCAGCTGGGAGGTCAGTAAGAAATTTCAGGCAAAACTTTTGAAAGGAGAGTTAATTTAAAATGAGACTAAGTTGAGAATAAGATGGTTGTTCTAGTGATTAGAGGATCTTGCCCTGAAAAGTTACAGCAAAAGCCATATACCTGACCGCAGGATGGTAAAGGGGTTTTATGTGCAGGGCTTTTTTTTTTCCCTTTATTCTTGCACTTGCTTTCAAGCACTTGCTTGATTTCTTTTTCTTTCTATAAAGTTCCTTTACAGTCAGGATAACTGGAAGGTGTTGTGAGCTCCTTCATATCCTGATAGGAGAATGTCATCATACAGGGAGGAATTTTCCATTGAGTTTAATGTCCCTGTTAAGGAACGGACATTGAATTAAGCTGCCTGAATTAAGGCAGCTTCATCTTCTGTGGACAGTTGTGTTGGAGGTGAAGTATCCAGCAGATGAAGATTGTGGGAATTCATGCATTCCTAATGGTTAATATACCAGAAATGAGCCTTACAGATATGTGCAGGTTTCTTTGTTGAAAACCTGCCCTAACCAATATTTACAGAGACACAATAGATAAAAGAAAACAGAATGGAAATTTCTTTATTACTTTGACATCTTTTCTTCATTCTCTATTTTATTTTGATACATTATGATGTAGAGCATGTTAACTGCATTGTTGGAAGACTAAACCACAGTTAGCTTTGACTTCTCAGCTGTTTAGCTTTCCCAGTTCAAATATTGTGCAAACTGCAGCTTTACTTGGAATCTACTTGGGCATCTCACCAAGAAGCTTAGCACCTGCGAGAATGATGATGAAGGCAGAAATGAGCCTTTCCTTTTGCAGTGGAAGGGCTGATTTGGCAGAGCTCCCCAAAAGGGAAGTTCCCAGACCATCTGTGATTTGCATCTGAATAGGAAGGAGCTCTGCATTTCCCTTAGCCAGGGCACAGAAAGCTTACAGGTAACTGCAGAGTAGGAGTTTTTAAAGAGGAATGCCAAAATATAATGTGAAGAGAGGGAAGCTTTGTAATTATGTTTTATCTCAGACAGGATAACGAGATACATGTAGTTTATTTTATATTTATATATTATATATATATATATATATACACACACTGGGGTGACCTGAAGAGGCTGGAGAGGCTTCTGGTTTGTGTATGTGCTTTTTGTTTGTTTGTTGGGGGATTTTTTTTAAAATAAGTCTACTTTCTGAAGCAACAAAAGCAAATATTTTTTCCTAGCATAAGCAGAGTTTTGAAGCAGTCCTTTTATGCATTCACTTAATTGATAACTCACATTTTTCATTCTAATTTTACTACAGAGTAGATTACAGGAGGTTTGAAATGGTGTATATATAACTTAGAGTAGTCCACTGTAAGTGGAGCAAGATTGGGAAGTGGAGTGGGGGAAGAAGATCTAGAAGAGCTTGGTGAAACTATCTGAAATATTTTTATACTTTCTTATTCAGAATATAAAATCGGGCCTTCACTTCTTGAAACCAGAAAACCCCCACCATGCCCTAGGGGAATTCTGCCAGATGGCACATGACAAAATAGGTTGGGAGAAATGCTGAGATGGTCCAGTTTCAAGTACTACAGTAAGAAAATGCCCTGTAGGAAAATGACAGAGCGACTTTGTGTTTCTTTTCCCCATAGGTTACACAGTCTGGGCTCATAATCTTATAGCAATTGCTCGTCTTCGTGGCTCTGACCTGAAAGTACTGGAAGTCACAGAAGAAAGCATTGAATTCGACCAAGGAGAACTGGCTGATCAGGATGTGGATCCAGTACACAATTTCATTGAGCAAGTATCTCTCGGATTGGGTCGACCTTGGCACGCCGTCATGGACATAGAGCTGCTCAGTGTCTTCACTGAGCCAACCCGTCACTTTTACAGAGAGATGCAAAGCTTCAGTGAAGGCATTTAGCTCCTTATTTACAATTCCTGTGGTTACATATGCAAGTAGGGTCCTATTATGTTTTTTTGGTAGTGTGAATTAACCCTTTTTGTGCTGTGTTTAATCAGTATTAGCTATATAGAATTATATATGTGTATTCTACTTCTTGATCAAAGAACGTAGTCGGATATTGGTTTAGAAGCTGAAAGTGGCAGTGTTTAGGGTTTTCACGGTTAATGGACTTGTCTACCAAACCTTGCAAAGATACAGCCAAAGGCTGTCTGAGGTTGCCGGCTAACTTTACTTTAATTGAGTAACTGCATTTTGAATTATTTTGCTATTATATTGGAGTCCTGTGCTCGGGAGCCAACTGTTTTTAATACCCATATCCATAGCCCAGTGGATTTCTATGGTGTCATTGTGTGCTTAATCCAGTAGCATGCTACTTAATAGGCTTAAGGGACGAGAAGTCTATCCAGGGCTGTTCACTGTAAGACTCTTACCTTGCTTGATTTCACGTGCGGATTCTGCAGCATGGCTTAACTCCATTCTTGGCTTTCCTTAGCTGCTAAGCGGCGGTGTGAAACACTAGCGTTCAGGTTCCTGCACTTACAGATTCACTCCATAAGCTGTAGTCTTTTGGGTTCTTTGCAAACTCCTCCTTGTTTGTTCTCATGTTCTGTCATCTTCCTTAAAAGTTAGCTTTGGGCCAAAGTTTAAGAGGAAAAAGCAAGAATGTGCGCTCCGGTGAGGTAAACGCATAACAGTGAAGATTTCAGTACAAAGGTCTACACCTGCAAACAAACATTAGTCGTGAAATCCCTAACAACCAAGTCACTGGATTTTCTCTGTCAGCGCCTGTGTCAGCTGCCAAAGAATAGATTAAAAACGAAGAAGTGCCCACATGCTGGCAGGGGCAGGCCAACTTTTGGCCAGCCAGATACTGCTAGATTGTAATATATAAGGTCGAATTTCGACCTGTGGTACACAGCTGTGCTGTGGCTCAGTCAGCAACCTCAGAACTCTTAACAAACATGCACCTGTTTCACTGTGAATAGTGAATGTAAAGGAAGGAAAGGAAATAAATACAAAGCTTGTTCTATCACAGGTATGAGCTGCTATGATGCATGAAGAACATTCCATGAAGTATGTTTTAAAATCTTGTTATATCTGAGAGGCTTTAGAAGCCGATGTAACTGTTTCAGGGCAACCGCGGTACAGACGTGGTCTCTGTGAGACTTCCACCTGACCCCAGTTTTAAGTGGTACGAATGTTGTGCATTTAATGTTTAAAGGACAGTCTGCAATAATAAAGTAAGTGGCCAACGTGGGTGCCCAGCAGTGCTGAGACCTGGCTGCTATATTGTAAGCTTTGGAAAACACAATTTATGCAACAGATGTCCAGATATGATTCTATTTATGGAAAAAGTTTATATGTGTTTTACAAATGGTTTTACCATCTTATATTAAAATGACCTTTTGACAGGTGTGCGCTGTTTTGTCTCCAGTGAGCACATACCATGCGGATTTTATATGTACATCAGTAGAGTGAATCCACTGGCACAGTGTGTGTATATGCCAGATGTGGTGAGATTTTATCTTATAAATGTGATCAGATAAAAAAAAACTCCTGACAGAAAATGTAAGGAAACCAGCTGAATGTTTGAATTGATGACTGATGTTGTATGGTTTATGTTAAATGTTATATTCTTTTAATCAATGAATAAAGCATTAAAAATTGATCGCTGTATAAAATACTTTATTGTTATCAGCATGAAGACTTTTAGAATTAAAATGCAACATCGTTCATAAGATGTGTGTAGCTAGTAGCTCCCATTGTGTTTAGGTCAGCAGAAAAATCTAAAATAAGTCACACAGAATTTTTTTCTTTTTTTAATTTGGCTGAATTTTGTCAACATTTTTTGGGGTGGTGGAGGAATGGGAAGGATGCTTTGCCAGAGATCAGACCAGTTAGCACAAACAGTATATCATTATATGACCTATTAGACTGATACAGTAAACTGTGGATTGTAGAATATAGAAGACTATTTTTGAGAAATTACTGCATCAATTGCAATTGCTTAAATCAAAATCTAATGTGCTCAAGAAAAATGTGTAGTACTTCTTTGGTGTCCCACTATTAAATAGATTATGAATACCTGCAATGCTTCAGTTTGACATTTTATCCGTACTCAGAGTACACAGCTGTGCCTTCTGAATGGAAACTGCAGATGTCTGGTCAGCTGTTGGAGAGCTGCTGTGCCCTGCAGTGGCTGACTGTGCTGTGAGGCTTGTCAGAGTGGTTGGTCAGTGTGTGCGTGCCAAGCACGGACTTCATTTGAGCTCTGAACTTCGTGTTACCATAGCCCAAACTGCTGCCAAGCGTGAAAATTGCACTGCTTGTTGAAGCAATTTCCTAGATCCTCCAGGTTTGGTAAGCAAGATCATTTGCCAACATACTGAAGAGACACTGTGGGTAATAAAGATAAGGTAAATACAGTTACAGCTTTTCATGTTACAGTAAAATGAAATATTGGGACTTGCCTTGGTGCCTTTCAGGGCTCTGCTGCAGGAGGGAGGTTTATGCAGCAGTTAAATCTGGTGGTGATTGCTCAGCAGCATCTGAACCTGAAATTTGGTCGAAGGGTACAAGATTTCAGGAAGTCACATAGAAAAAGCCAGAAACAAATAAAGCAAATTCTGCATCCTCTGGTTTAAACAGTTGCAGAATGGTAATTTTATCTCTGCAAGCTACTGCATTTTATGCATAACTGCCTTACTAAATGGAGTTGGGAAGTAACCTGTTTGCCTTTCTGTTCTATAAACGTGTTTTTAATCTGTTTGGTCTAACCTATTTTCTGCTTTGTTTTAATTTACTTCATCTTGAAAGATAAGATGAGGAGCAGGAGAAGCAGCTCATTTGACTACAGTAGAGAGATGTGCAGCCCTTTCACTCACTGCAGTTGCAGCTAGAGCTGACTCTTATCAGTGGCTGTCCATTGTTAGTGCTCCAGGTCTGATTTTTTTCATACAGTCTAAAGTCTTCTCACTGGGTTTGACTTTTGTTCAGGGAAGAAGTCAATGTACTTAAAACAGATGGCTAGAATCTATCTTGGCAATTATAGGGAGTCCAGTAAAGGAGTGTGTGGTGAAAGCCATACCTTGAGCAGTGTTGGACAACTGCACCTCTGATTTTTCTCCTGTCTTAGGAATAGATAAAGTGGAGTTTGCTGTCTCCCTGTATTTTCAGCAGTAACCTTTATTGGTGATACCAGGATGAAGGGATTCAAGCTGAAGTGATCTGTAAGCGTTAGGAAATTAAGATGGTCTTAATATTCTCTTGCATTTGCAGTGGGACCTTACAAACTTGTGAAATTACTTTAAACTTGTATAATCCCAAAAAGAATTTTACTTTTGTTGTTTCTTTGTATTTCCTGAAGAATGGCAATGTCAAGTTAGTCTTTTGCATTCTAGGTTCAGCTGCAGGAGCTTGGAACACAAGACTTCATCTGTCAAAACTGGGTTGCTTATTCTTTTGGGGATGGGTGGAACAGGGACTTCCCCACATACACTTTTGTGTGACTGTTCTACATTTTACAGGTTACCATCTACCTGCTTCCTATTGCATAAACCTGAGCTTGTTTCCAAATTTGCAGATAAAATTTTGAACAACTGC
Source organism: Vireo altiloquus (assembly GCA_013396875.1). NCBI lineage: Eukaryota > Metazoa > Chordata > Aves > Passeriformes > Vireonidae > Vireo > Vireo altiloquus. The sequence goes on from VZRF01008927.1 coordinate 177,172, forward strand.
TGGGGAGGGGGAAAAAAAGTCTGATATTATGCCATTCTCTGCAGGATGATCCAATCCATGCTTTCCCTGCATTGTCTTAGTCCAGCTATCTTTTCTTTTGCCTGCAGCTTTCGGCACAATTGCGGGCATAGAGTAGACTGTTTTGGTGAAGAATTGAAGAGTTTTTCAGAGTTAACTTACAACAAATACTTAACCCACATGGAGAAAATACTGTTTGCTCAGAAAACATAGATACATTCATATATATAAATAGTTTTTGCAGTCTCTCAGGTGAGTTGAACAAGGAACGAAAAAGGTTTATGGCAATGTTATCAGCCCAGGATTTCTGTGCTATCCTCTAGTTTTCTGTGCAGGGGTAAGGCTATATTTGGCAGTTCAGGTTCTTCCTATGGCTGATGACAAGGGTAAGGGTAAAATGCAGAAACCCTCTTGAGAATCCTTGTGAAGTCTCTCAGGCAAACTCATAGCCATCAACTAATTGGCTAAAAGTGATGCAACAGCCACATTGAACTACATGGTTAATTTAACATGGATGATGCTTTAAAATGTCTCTTGTCAGAATCTGTCATTGAATCACTGGAGTGCAAAGGCTTATCAAAATGCTTTGAGGGCTAAACTAGAAGCAGAAAGGATAAAGAAATTGTAGGAATGAGCCATGGAAGAGTTCTACAGCTGAAAGAAGCCAGTGTGGGAATAATGGTAGGAACAGGAGTACTGATCTACAAGAGAAAATGCTCCCTTGGCAGACCCAACCTAAGCAATTACAAAAAAAAGTGGGCTGGAGTTTTTTTCGTAACTTCTAATTATGGGGTGTGGTGGCTGCATTTACATTAAAGCCTGAAACTGTGTGTTACGTGTGCCTGCCTGCAGAGAATGGGTGGTTGAACTGCTGTGAGTCAGGGCTCGCTAAAACCAGTTTGCTTCTTTAGCTTAGAGGGTCCCTTATCAAATGACTGCACTGAGTCCTTACATGGCTTCCAAGTTGAAGCCCAACTGTCAGAAGAGCCCCCTGCTCCCAGCAGAATCTTTAGCTTGTACTGTCATGAGTAGAAGCGGAGCTGGCTCTGTCCAGACCCAGCCTGGCACTGGCCAGCCCTGCCCTGGCTGCAGGTGGGGGCACTGTGCCTGCTGGGACAGCCATTCCTGCCAGGGAAGCACCACATGGGAACCACGCCTCAGAAGGTGAACGAGGTACCACACTAAACACTTTTATAGACACAAACTTAATAATGCTGCAGTTTGCCACTTCCTTCTTGTACTTTTTAATTCTGCTTTTATTTTGCCCAGCATTTTGCAAGTGTTGGTGTTAAAATCTGAAGCCTAATAAACAGAATTCATGATGAGACAGTAAAAAATCACCTCTCCTATTACTTTGCTGCAGCCATACACCTTCAAAGGCAAGGGCTGGGCTGTGCTGGAGAAGCTCCTAGCTATGACTCCTTCCTCCCAGGTCATAAAACCCCCCTGTAACACATCTTCAATAAACACTACTTCACTCCAGCTTTTGAAGAATGAGGGGAGAGTTGCTCAGCTTTTTTGCTGCTTCCCCCTCAGTGTCACGGCAGGAGAACTGCCACGATGTAAATAAACCTTGAGAGCTGAAAGATCACCTACGAGGTTATTGACAGAGGGGACTGGAGTGGAGAATCATGGTCATTCATTTCACCTACTTCTATTATACCATGTTACCAGCGTCATTGCTTTCATTTTCTGTAGATTTTTATTAACCGTTTCCATTTGTTTTCACATCCTACTCATAAAGCAGCAAGCATCACTTTTGGCATGCAGAGAGACTCCCTGTACAGCTCAACCAGGACAAAGCAGCTGGACTTTTACAATAAGGTTCACATGATTTAATTTTATACACCTCTGAAGAGATTACTCAAGTTAGAAATACTTAATTTAAAATGACTATTGTACAGTGGAAATCACTTATTCACAATATTCATAGTTATTTAATTGTTTATTTACAAAATACTATCCTGAGAATTTTCTCTGTTAAGCTTCAATTTGAGCAAAGTCGTTTGTATAGACCTAAGTAACAATGGTTACTTAACATAAGGAAAAATGCCAGTAGGAGAGCACAAAGCTGGTTCAGGACATTCCCCAAATGACTGTCAAGTCTCCTGCTGTGGTTCTGGTTGTTCTACAGCTGCTGGATTTGACTGAGATGGTTCAACTCTATTTTCAGGAGGAGGTGGTGGAGGCAAAAATCCAGGTCGTTGAGGTGGATAGTGAGGATAAGGTCTCATTGGAAATGGGTTTCTTACTGTGAGAGAGAGTAGTCCAGTTAGTATCCATCACAACAGGAAACATATATACCTGCTTCTCTTTCTGTATTACTGCTCAGCTAGGCCTGTCTAACTAGGAGTCACATGTCAGGATCCAAAGAGACAGAGATGCCAGGAAGGAAGGAGGCAAAACCATCGCTCTTCTCAGTAGTTACCCGCACCAGCCTCTAGCAGCAGCCAGCCACTGACAGCTCCTGGGCTGCCACAGCAGCCCTCACCTGCCACACCTTACAGATATTTTGGCAGATAAATGGCTTAGTTCTTTACACGTACACAGAGAACAGCAGGAGTCAAAGAAGCCCTGCAGTCTGATACTGACATCTTTCTCCAGTCATGCAAACTCAAAGGAGAGCAGTTGTTTCGGGACTGCCCCTTTGCAGGGCACCAGCACACCTCAGAGCCAGAGGATGGAACTTTTTAAGATTTATGTAAGATGCAACTTCATAGGAAGAAAAGGATTAAGGTAACCACCTACTTGCTTTCCTATCCCCCCAAAATGAATCCTTTAAATGCTGAACAATACGTGTATTTTCCAGTCAAAGCTAGTATTTGTAAAAACATCAAGGTGAGCTGATGTGAAAAAGGAAGCGTACAACACAATGAATCTTAACCAGAAAAGATGCTCCCTGTTAGCTGAATTAAGAAGTAGTATGTGCAAGAATTTGCACGTCCACCCACTGTGGTAACTCACTACCTGCACAAAGCACTCATGTTCATCAGTTTGAAACAAATGCTGGCAAAACCACGTACTTGGCAGGGGAGGGCGCGGGGGCCCAAAGTCCCGGACTGGAAAGCATTCCCGTGGCCCGTACATGCCAGCAGGAGGAGGGGGAGGAAAAGGAGGTCCTCGTCTCATGAAAGGTATGGGTGGTGCTCTAGGATCCACAGGCATCAATGGAGGTCTGACTGGAGGGAAAGGTGGGGGTGCAAACCCTGAACTGACACCTTCACTTTCAGGTGCCAGCGACTGATCAGGAAGCAAGTTCTGCAACACAAGGAAACCAAGGAAGTTAGTGGAGGGTCAGGGAGCATCTCCCTTCCTATCAGGCCCACCTTCATGTAGGTGTGACACTAGTGCAGGGCTAGTACCAATTCTGCAGCACAATCCTGAGAAAGGCTGTCTTTGTGTACTGACCATCTGCTTGACCATGGTTTCATCTTTTGGGATATAGTTAATTTTCAACAGGGACTATATTAGTAATACATCAAAATTAATTCACAAGGCAATAAGTGTTGTGATAAAGTATACATACAATTTTATAATTTGCGCTGCAGAGTGCAATATAATGTGACCAATGGACTACAGACAAATGTTTCTATGTTTTTTGCAAAAAATTAAAGCTTCTTTAAATCAAGCTGCTCTTTAGCTACTTACACTAAAGTTAGAATGATCCTTCATTCCATCTCCACTTGGTTCTGTGCGTGGACTATGTTCTGAAGATGTCTGTCCATCTGTATATAGAAGTTAAAAAAGAGAATCAGCACTGAATAACTTTCTCTCCACCGATTTCAGTATTTTTTTCTGAGATCAGGATAGACAGGCTACAAAACCTGCTACAGCAAGTGGCAGTTCAATTTTCCCCCTCTCTCTGACTAACAGTTTATTTCTTTGGTACACCCCACACTGGGAATGGCTGTGCTATGATAGGCTCCTGGCACAGAGCTTGACACCAATCCTATCCAAGTATGACAAAAACCAATTCCCTCCTTGGCTGAAAAATTTCAAGAAGACTTCCAAAACTACATCAGTTTTGAACAAGCAGTCAGAAATAAATAAATAAATAAAATCCTCTCATTTGCCTTACCTTCTAAGTGAAGAGATAAATAGAAATTTCAGTGGTTTTAAACTTTGCTGGGAACAAGTATTTTCAATAACAACTGGAGAAAATTATTAAAGGGAATTGTCAGAGAGTAGAATCTGACTGGATATAAATATACTAAATATATACACTAAATACACTTTCTTTAAACAAACAAACGAACAACCCGCAAAGATGGGATTTGAAATATATTGCTTTCTTACATTTCAGCTTTAACAGAGATGATTATACTAAAAAATACCAGACCAAAACAAGACTTCTAACTAGTGACTGAATTTTTGTGTGCATGTTGTATTTCTACTTCTTGAAAGCAAACAAAGTCTTTTTCTCCATGAACAGATAGGTCTTTTCAAAACTCTAAATTACCTGTCATTTCAAGCAGGCCCTGCCTTGTTGATGATATTGTTACTTAATCTAAAACATTTCAACTCCTGTCACACAGACAATATTTATGCCTTGATATTTAGGTTGCATAACACTTTCCATTTTAGGTCCTTGTGAAGTCGCTCAAAAGCTCTGCCAACCTTTAACTCTTCTTTCTGACAAGACCTTTCCTGCTCCAGGAGTTTCCTGCTCCTCAAATGAAAAGTTTTTATAGTTTGCCACACCCACATAGGAAAATCCATATTATTTTGTTCACTTTAAGTAACATTTTGGTTATCTTCCTGAGAAGTGTAACTTGTTCACTCTTAATGAGTGGGAGCCTTGATTTCAGTATTGTCAGATACTCTGCTGTTCTTAAGTCAGATGTGCTGCTTTTTGGTTGGTTGGTTTTTTAATTGAAGGAGTTTTTTTACAAATACTCACCCAAGTCTAGTGAAATTATGTGTCTCTAAAAAGCAACAGTGACACATGCCTAATGACCTGGTACACACTGGCAACAAGCTTATCCAAAAACCTGTTTCCATTAGGTAGTTTCGAATTGCCCAAAAACTGAATACAACGTTTAAAAAAAATTAATTGTTGCTTGGCAGTGCCTGAAGAAAGGGGTAAAAAGGATGCAGTAAGTGCGTGCAAAGACAGTGCACCTCTCCTGTCCTTCAGTCAGCAGCCAGGTGCTAGAAGAAAGGCCTCTGTGGAACATGAAGTATTAGAAAGCAGAAGTGAGAGAAAGCAGAAGTGAAATGGACAGAAGGCTTGGGAAAGAGGGAAAGTCAGTAGCTACACAGGGAAAAACTGTCTTCCAGTAAAGAACAATTTGCTTTGAAACGTGAACCTTCAACCTGAAACTAAATTCAGCATTCCCAGTTCTCACACTGTGACAACCAAGTAGCAAAGGTTCTCTCTCCTCTCGCCAGAAACAGTGCAAGGGAGATGGTAACTAATCCTGGCAGTAACTGAGTCCTGGATGGTGAAGTTTCTGTTGGGAATTTAATGGCTTCACCTCACTGATGAATCAGACACATGTGACTTACCAGGCCATTACATAAAGACGAAAAATGCTTAATAAGTTCTAAGCTTTTAAGCTGTCACTGATAAGGTCTCAGTTGCTGGGTGTCGCAAACTAAAATGTACGTAATCGGCCAATTCAAAACTAGTGGGTCAATGAAAGGTGTGATTAAACTGGGGGCAACTGCAGTGTGAACTACAAAAAGCTGCCAGTATGGTCAACAGTTTGAAGCAAGAGGCCTCGGGACCTTCCACCTCTGTGCACCATGCCACTGAACACTTGAACAGTTAGCTGTTTCTGTTTCACTCTTTGTGAGTCTGACCCTTTTCTAACTTTACCAAACGTGGCATAGAAATTCAAGTGTGGGTTTGTGATGTTTTAATGCTGTGATGACCCTCAAAGGAGGGACCAGAACAGACTCTAAACCAATTATGAGTGGTTAACGAAGAGTGAGGGTGGACCAAAAAAATACCTCATGACTGCATTCACAGAATCCCACCCACCTGACAGCAGGGAGGGCTATTGCTCCAACATGGAATAGGTGCAGCAAGGCCAGCAGGTGTTAACATGTTTTCTACACAATGGAACCTCAGATCTGTGGTAGCTATTAACCTGTCCTCTTGCCACAGCTTACTGTGCACAGTCAGCTTACACTGGTATTTTCCATTTTAGAGTATCATGGAACCAGTTCCCACCTGTTTTATCAAAAGACTGCACATTGTAAGTTCGTAGTTCTGCTGGTCCAGAAAGTCTCCCAGTATTTGGAGGATTAGGGAAAAATCTTTCTTGTCTTCGAGCAGGAAGAATGGGATCAGCGTAAGGCTCACCTAACATTGAAGAAATCACAAAACAGGTCTGTGAAGATTTATTCCTCCCATTCCACATAATTTTAGACCAGAAAGGTTCTCTGGGTATCTTATGCTCTTGTAAATATACAAAGTGTCAATTAATCAGGGTGAGCAAACAAATCTTAAATAACCCAAACAGAAGAATCCCACCAAGTATATCCAATAGCTTATGTTTCTAAAGAGCTGCAAAAGAGAAAGTCCATTGATTTTGGTTTAACATACAGCAGAATTTTGAAAGATTTAAGATTGCCTAAGTTACAGTGGGGTCTTGAAACAAAGGTCCAGTCTAGCAAAGAAGATTCAAGACAAAAGAAGGTACTGTATGTTTTAAGCCATTCTTAGGTAAGAATGCTTTTTTCCACTATGTTTCTTAGTGCTGTAGCATGTTTCCACCAACTTGATGGCATCAGATCTACTGTATCTGTGAGATCCAAGTGAAAAGGTGGGCTAGGAACACCAAGGAAAGGCCAAGAAAACAAGACTACCTCTCTGCAGTGTGCTGTCAACAGACCAGACCTGCCAAATGAGAAACTGCATCCTGAGAGGACCGTGAGTTCCACCACCAGGCTTTCACACAGATCTGTGTGAAATAATGCAGTAATAACTGAGGTACCTTAATCTGTGTACGTTACCTAGTTTTTTTTTTCTAAACTTCTAACATTTTTTTCTTCTGTATTAGAGGTATCGAAGGCTGTCCATCCCCTAAGCTTTTACTTGAGAAATATCAGCAGAATCCTCTTTAACTCATCTCTGCCTTCCCTGAATGGTAATGTGCAATACAGATGTTTAGCTGAAGAAGTGAGAGTGAAGACTGATTTTGCTGCTGTTATTCACTGAAGAGACACTATGACCAGGAAAACATGTGCCAGACAGGATGAACGTACCATGGTACTCCTGTACTATTAATATAAATGGGGTTTTTTTGTAGAACAGTATTTTTCAACATTACCTAGTTTTTATTTAAATAAATTAAAACTTTTTACTTCTCAAATCTTTTATTAACTATCAAGCCCAGACAGGTCTTTTGATGCACTGAACAAACTTCCAGTAAAATGATGAAACCAAACAGTTGATTGTCCCTTGGTAATACAACATGTATTTAAAAGACAGCAGAGAAGTGCAAGTGAACCACACTGTTCAAGAAGAGGAAAAAACCTACTATTAAAAAAACCCAATTCAGTTGCATGCGCAGGTCCAAAAAAACATTCAATACTTTCAAACCCAAAATACTTAAATATACACCCTGCAAGTCAGTAACTCCCCTTTTCCATGGATACAGTAGCTAAGCAGAGTTTTATACCTGGTGGAGGCAGAATTATCCTTCGTTCCCTTTCCCAAGGAGGAGACAGGGATCCGGTATCTGACGGTGGTCTGTGGGGATCAGTTAATCTATCAGAATTCAGCTCTCCCCTTTCACTACCAGCTTCGTACATGGCAGTTGGTCCTCTGGAGCCTAATCCAAGAAATCAGATAGTTATTCACCCTCGTATTTTAAATCCTCTACCATGGCTTTCCTCATTAAGTCTGGAAATAGTGGAACAAATCGTGGAGTGCCAACACTGTCAGGACACGAGAGGCTGCACAGGACTCTCCAGCTGTGTGCTGATGGCCAGGTCTGTCTACGAGAGGTGTTTAAAAAGTTTGCAGTAAAAAGCTCTTAGTTCAATAACAGCACAACATAGAGGACCTGCAATGCTTTTTAAAAAACTAATAATTTTACAAGTTTTAGTTAATTTGAATCAGAAAACTAATACCCTCATGACAAATAATGTTCTCAGTGATAAAAACCTGCCGCTCGTCTAACTAAAAATTAGTGTGCTGAGAGTTAATACCAGTATCATAAAACATCCATCTGCATTCAACACTCTTCTGGTTCTTTCTAATTCTTTACTCGAGGAAAAAACCAAACCAAACAAAAAAAATCCTACTAAGGCCAGGTCAATACATAATCAAGTGCAATAAAAACTATAAAAATTAGTGATTTTAGATTGTAAGCTTCCTTTAAAACAGACTGGGTCTGAAAAATTACAGAAATACTGAGTTCTGTTGTCATTCTCTAATTCTCCATGCTAAAATTCAACCTAAAACTTGAAGCCATTGAGTGTCTTGTGCACTGTAAGATAAGTACTATAATTGCACTTACTGAAATCCTTATAGAAGAGACATTTGGACATATTTCCCACTAGTTAAGTGCAGGCTTTAATAGGTGTGATGGTAAAAATAACTTTAACAGTAGCTTCTTTATTACCTGTAACATGCTGAACTTCACTCCAGCATTTATCTACACCACTTCCATCAACATCAAAAATATGAATGGAGAGTATTTTTCTTCCCTTACAACCCATGCCACCCCATCTTACTTTCACATACTCCTGAATCTCTGAATTGTACTCCTTACACACAAACTTCCTGGTCCCTTCTACCAGCAGGGAAGAAACACTCTCCATGTATGATGAATGCCTCAAATTTAGAACAAAGGGAAGGGAAACAATTTACTGAACCAGTAACTTTCTAGTACCACAACCCCCAATAAAACTGCTTCATGTTTTTGACAACAATCTCTCACTGACTGTAGACCAATGAGATGGAAGGGGAAGTATTCTTTCTTCAGAAAACTAATTGACTCTTTTACTTTAAAATTATGTTTATTTCAGCAGAACCCCATCTGTCCAAGAAATAAAAGACAACTGGTAAGCCTGTCTTTTCACTTTTCTTAATTTATGCTTCTAAAGAGAATCCACTGACCAGCCTACCAATAACAACTAGATTTTCAATTGTACTGTTACACATTAAACAGCTTTGGAAGCAAGTGAGAAACAGGAAGAGTTTGTCCAATTAACTGTTTATGTTGAATTGGTTGTTTTAATACTTTTTGTCACCAACAAGAGGAAAAGGTGGGACAGGTTTATAGGAGAGGAGAGAAAAATCCAGAATAGATAAATTTGCAAGTTTAAGAATTGTACCTCTTCCTCCTCCACCACCTGGAAGCATAGGTGAAAGCCTTAAAGGACCCTCCAATAAAGTTGGAGGGGAAAGAAAAGCTCTTGTTTCAGATGAAGGCCGGCCCATGGGTGAGGGTCCATATGGGGAATGCTCTGGAACAGTTAAAACAAAATACTCAAGTTCACAATACTTAGCAAACTGTATAAATAACTTCTCAGGTGAAGTTAAAAACTAAACTGTGTAACTGAAATGAAAATTGTGCTCCAATTACCATGTGTAACATATTCCCAGTCTACTCTCATCAATACTACAAATGCTCTTAGTTTCAACAAAATACTTGATGCAACCTAGAGTCACTTATGACCCAATTATTTTGTTTAAATGACTGGTATTTGTACATACACATGGCCAAGATAGTTTTCAAACAATTACATATGTGTGGTCTTGGGAAACAAAACCATAAACCAAAAGAATCAGGCTCTATTTTACAATTCAATACTGTACCTCTGCCAAATGGTCTCATTGGAACATCGAGAGCATAAGGGTCTTTTTCTAAAAGTTCAAGTTTAAATTCTGCTTCAGTTAATCTGCAAAGAGACAACAAGTAAGTAGTACGTGACCAAGAAATGCAAAAGCTTTACCAGACTACATTGTTTACTGCCAGGCTTTCTACTTAACTGGTTAATGCAGCAAGGTATTTTATTCCCTAAATAAATGAGAGGATGTCACAGTACTCTGAACTTAAAAATGCCTGAAAATATTTCTCTATGCTGCTGTGTTTAAACTATAATTAAGAAGTTGAAGCTGCATTTTAGATGTCACATTCCTAGCATGACATCACTCTAATTGAACTCCAAGTATTAGTTAACCTCACACCTCGAAGTTCCTCTTAGCTACCACCAATTGTTAGCCCAGCACCAACTTCTGAGACAAGCTGTAGGTAACCATGACATCTGGTTGATACATTCTTACTTAAAACAAAAAAAAAATAACACCCCCCCAGCACTGGTGTTCTACAGTACTACATTCTGCTTCTTTCCTCAAGTATTTCAATACTTTACATAGTTTCTAAGTTCTTACTTTCTTGCATGTCATAATTACTGGAAAGCTCAAGTGACTCCCTTTCAGAACTGAAATTGAAGACTGTGATCTCTCTGCCCTGTTTGGGGCACAATTCTTTAACAGAAAACATCAAACTGCCGAAATCCAAAACATGTCAAACTGCATTTCTTTAGGAGTAGGTAAGGACTGCACTTACTTTTGTCTGTTATGTGCATTTTCTTTTTTTATATCACTGAGGTGTCTTTCAGCTGCTCGGGCTGTTAGCTTTGGGGAAGAACAAAAATCAGATATTTAGATATTGCTATTTATTGATTAAGTGCTTCAGAAGTATGACAGCTCCCAGGTCCAAGACATTCTACGTGAAGTGTATGGACTGCATTTTCACAAGATATGACTTGTGTATGGAGCCTCATGTACATCAGCAAATGACATTAGCAGCTCTACAACCCAAATTTTTGAGGAACAATGAGGCTTTCCTGCAGGTTCTCAAAACTCCAGAAATTAAATTCTCTGGCTATAGCTGCTTTGAAGCACCTACAGAAGATTTAAAGTCTCAAAATCTATCTAAGAAAGCTTTATTTTAAAATCAGATACATAAAATATCTGGAATTATGACCACAAAGACCTATAGCTTTTAGCAGGATTTTATCTCACACATTCTGTGAAAATGAAGAATGTATTAGAAGATATTTTAATTTTTTCTGTTTGGGAAAAAGAAAAGGCAAAAATGGATTTTGTAGAAACGCTCTTAGGAAGCTGTCAATGGAACATACTGTTCTCAGAGGACATAACGTCTTCTACTTGGAGATAAAAAAGGTGAAGTACACCCAAAGAAAATATCAAAATGGCATTGAAACAAGGCCAAAAGCTTTCATTATTAGCAAAATGTCACACATTTGTTATATGGTGTCATGCTCTTCCAGCAGATTTACTGATATAACAAATGAGATAAGATTATCATTCTACTGTGTTCATAAGTAACCAGTTTATTTTTTCCAACTATTTTATACAACAGAAGTATTTTTAACATGCTTTTGTGTATTTCTGCAAGAAATCCATATGCTCAAAAGTGAAAGATTAGAGATAATTTTGATGAGCTGTTTTTAGTAAAAAACAAAAAGTGATAAAGCAAGCTTTTCAAATAATGAAAAATGAAGACACACAAAACTCAGAAAATTCAGTATTTGAAACTTACCCAGTTATCATGAGCTTTTTTCTCATGAGAAGTAATCTGCGAAAGAGAGATTCATTATTCACCTAAAACCCCAAACTTATGATTATATGCTCTTTCTTATAAATTTAGTATGTGTGGATAATTTATAATGAGACACCTAAACTGAAAATTCAACTTTTCAATTAAATTATCTGATGATCTCTGCTGTGACATCGTGTCAGTTAAAACCAGACAGCATTAAGAAGAGGGAGGGGGAGGCAAAATTAGACACCCAACAAAGCCAAGCCAAATACAGTTCACAAGCTAACAGCAAGTGGTACTCCAGTTGCAGTAACATCCCTCCTACTGGCACAGATGTTGTCAGAATGCACAAAATACCTGATTCTCGTAAGAACGAATGGTTCTCTCCAGCTCTTCCTCAAGATCCTTTGCTCGCTCTCTGTAACAAAATGAGGATTTATGATATTGTAATAAAATATGCAGGCAAGTTTTGAATACAATAAACTCAATGGTAGCCACAAGGAGTAATTAAGATTTGCTTTATCTAAAAGCCCATGGGATACATAAAAACTATACTAACAGTGGAAATTCTAGGCCTTACATTACTGCCACAGGAATATAAACAAGAGTACAGAACCCAAACCCCAACACTGCCCCAACTTTTCAGTGGTTGGTGATGTTTCCAGTATAAAGGCTATCCTTCCTCACATGCCCTACCAGCCAGCCTCACCCAGCTCGGCACAGGAACCGATGTGGCTGGAGCACCACACTGTCCAAGGCTACCAGTCAGTCCTGAGGGACAGTCACCTGCACTGAAGTAACTTTAAGACCACATGTATGATACCACCTTTGCTGCCAGCTGCCCTGTGCATAGCCTCTCTAGGTTCTACACTCTCTCAGCAAGTGGGCCAAAGACACAGACACTGCTTGCTTATACTCAATTTGCAATTAGGATGCCTACAAAGTCCACGTCCTGAATAAATCAGGAAGGGTGAATTATGTCTTCCTGTATGAATACTGAAGAATGTCCACAAGAAAGAATTTATCTAATTAACTCTTCAGGAAGCATTGAAACTATTCAGTTAGACTTAATACTCCCATAAGCACTGAAGTAAGATTTCAAATATACATTACATACTGAAAAATTATGCCAGAACTAGAGAAAATGCAGAAAAAACCCAGAGGTACACAGTGTAACAAAAACCAGAGCAAAGCAGTTAAAAAACTGCTAAAGTAAATATTCACCCATGACAATATTTTAGTAAAGAATTTCTAAGCAACAGAACTACTTGACAAGCTTTGAGATACAGAAATGGAATACTCTAACTATACAGCATAAATGTTAGCTCTACAGGAAAACTGAACGTTCCATTAATTTCACAACATTCTTTTAACTTTGTGTTTTTAGCTTTGTTCAGTGAGATTAGAGACCCAATTCTACCACAGCATTAAAGCTAATGTATCGATACAATTAGCATTCTAATGGAAGAGAAGTTGCCATAATTTTCAATAGCCAAATGTTTTAAAGAAATAAAACCACGCTTAGTCTGTAATATTACACCCAAACTAGCATCTAACAAACACACACACCCCACCAAGAGACTGGAAGAAAATACATTTGCTTATGCCGTGTTTTTTTTAATTCTCTATTGCTCTTTCTTCACTTTGGAACAAGTGATTTCAGCAACTAAAATCTGCAATTACCTGTAACTGTTAAGTTCTTCAGCAGCATGAAAAATTTTTTCATCTACTTTAGAAAGCTTTTCTTCCTTCTGTAGACGTTCCCTCTCTTCTACTGTCAGCTTCCTTTAAACAAAATTCAAAAGCTATGGTTAATTGTGTTTCAAGTCAACAATTTTGAAAGCAGCCACAAATACTATCAAACAAACTAAAACCCAAACAACACTAATGGTCAATGATTTGTTCTAGTATTTTCTAAAAATAATTTTCTAGAGGAAAAAAAGATTGTTACTAGCTATTTAAAAAAAAAAAATCTTTCCAGGTCCCTCTTTTTTATCTTTATGCCTTACTGGGCACTACAGAAGAGAAAACTCATATACTCCAGTTGACAAATCATGCACAAGGTAGTTCTGCAGAACACACATGGATACTACTGCTGCATACAGCCCTTAATGGATAAACTGGTCATTTTCCTGTGAACAGCAGTCCTTAGCAATCATGTATCTAAATCACGGATCTTGTGAACATGATTTGAATTTCTTTTCTACTCAGTCTTCATTTCCTACTTTTTCATTACCCCTGTTTGAACAGACCCAGTTTTCAGAAGATGCCTTAATTAATTCGATATCTTTTTTGTGCTGCTACATCACCACACAACCTTCTCCCCACTCCTTTTGGCTTTTCTAAAATTCTTTGATTAGCAGTGTACATTTTCTGAGTTTTACTGAGGTATTTTTAAATATCATCCACACAGTCTTCTTTCTGCCTGCTCATAGTATCTTCTTTTTAACAGGTTCCTTCCCACTCCCTCCTTGCTCTTTCTTAAAAATCAAAATGTTAATGTAGTGATTTCTAGGATTTGTTGCATCTACAAAGATGCATCTACAATATCTTCACAAATATATATGCTACAGAGCAGATTACTGAAAGTAATACTTTAAATAGGTCCTGCATACTGTTCAGAATAGGATCTAGGCTTGTGCTGATTCTCTTGCTGCCTTAAAGATTATGCCCACTCTTCAAAGAAATAATTTCTGACTAGTAAAATTGTAATTTTACCAACATGCCCTAAAATGATGTGCCCTGCTGCCACACACACACACTTCTTAAGATTACTACATGCTCTGGACCAATCAACTTTAATTTCTAGTCCTAAACATATTTCTGATTTCAATCACTAGGTCATAATCCCTACTAATGCCCTGACTGTGAGGCAGATAATACAGCCTTCATATTCTGGTTTTCTTGGTGAGGAAAGTCTGATTCACAAGGGTTCTATGTTGCTTACCAACAAGAGCTTGCCTATGTTTTAAGTTTAGTTATATCTCTCATCATTCCTCTGACATTCCTTCCTCTCTTCATTATATAAAATGTATCTCACAGTTAAAGCACCGACTGATTTTCTTTCAGCAACTTTGACACATGTATTATGTCACATAATAAATTAATTAAAGAAAAAAATAATGAAGCTTTCCTACTTTAATTGCCTTATTTCATAGATTAAAAATCTGTTACTTCTTTGTTTCTACACTTGCTTGTGGAAAAGTCCTAAAATGAATTGTTTCATGGAAACAGCTTCTATAAACAACTGTAATCACAAATGTACATGAAAGTGTAACAAACTGTCGTAACAACTCAAAAAATTCTGGAAAGTAGTATTCAAACTTTCAATAATTTTCAGTCCCCCAAATCAGAGTTATATTCAAAACAAACAGCAAGCACTGAACTTAGGAAGAGGAACCAGTACCTGTGTAGTTTCATTTCATTTTCTTGATAAAGCTCAGTCATTACTTTAAGTTTCTGCTGAAGCTTTTGAACTTCACTTTCAAAACGTTCATTTTCAGACCGCAAGGAAGCTTGTTGACTTTGAAGGTTTTCTATGCGTTCTGTCAAATTTAGAGATAATTATATTGGGATAACACATTGGCAATATTTTAGTACACAAAAAGTCTGTAAAATCTTTTGATCCTATGTTGATTTAGTAACATAAGAAATAATGTTAATATATTTCAATATAAGACAGAAAATGAGAAACCAGCAACTATACTCTCTACCTGCCCCAAAGTGCAGCCCTACCTGTGTATCAGGCCTCTGCTCCAAACCACATAACTTCTTTGAAAACAATGCAGTTTGTAACTCAGAATCTAATATTCATTTAGGGCTCTTATTATTGTAATTATTTGACTAAAAGAGTAAAACTAGTACCATCATATGCTCTTGCAGATTTACCCACACCAGGTCTTCCCCAACTGACTGAATGGGTAACTCCGATTTGTCAAACTACCTTCATCTTTCCCAACTGAACTCAAAGTCATATTTCTTCTCCTATTTACTATTCCTGTGCCTCTTTTCAAGAAATATAACAAAACTTCAATTAAGTTTGAATATCTTTATGGGACGGAGCTACAGTCAATTTGGAGGACACACCAGCACAATGAATATGTTTGAAGGTCTGTAAGAAACTGAAAAAGACAGTCTTACAGAGCATTTCACCACCCAAATAACAAAGCAGTACATTCATATGTGATGGCTACTCTGCCGTCTATGATTATTAAAGCAATAGCTAATTACAGGTTTTAATTTGAATTAGAGTGGCTTTCATTTCATAAGGTTTAATTCTGTATGTCCTACACAACAAAGAAAAAAAAACAGAGCAAAATGCTTTTAGGTTCAATTCTCTAAATGCAGTACTTTATATTTTAAGGATTGAGCTTGTACCCATTACAAACTAACTATAATTAAACTACCCTTTTAATAGATGGCTTTAAAATTTCATGTCCAGAAATTATGTAAAGGAGGTATTAGATATTTATTAACATAACTTTGCTCTCGTATTTTAAGATTCTGTAACTTAACAGCTACAGAATATTCCAAAAGAGTACAACCAAATTTGCAACTTTGATTGCTCTACATCTAAAATCATGTATTTAAAATAGCCAAGCAACTTATAGCTAAGCAACTTAAAACATGAATTTAAAAAATCAAGTAGTTATTAATGTAAACTTAATTCAGTTTTTACTGGAATTAATATTTGCAGCCTGTAAAACCTTTTCACCAAAGCAGCATCTTATTAATCTTAAAGGCAAACTAACATTTAATTACCTGTAAGTTCTCCTTTAGCTTTATTTTCATCAGACAGTTTTGAATACATTTGGTCTCTTTCTGCTTCCATGGTCTTTAAACAAGCATTTAACTACAATCGAAATTGAGAAAAAAGAGAGCACTTTAATATTACCAGATTAAGAAATTGTTTGCATGCAAAAATATCTAATTAAACGTTAAAAGATGCAGAACTCTAATACTGGTATTACCAGAATAATTACATACATTCTTTCTAGTTTCCCCTCTTCTACTCACAAGTTTCTTAAAATCACATACCTTTGCAGCATAGATCAATTTCTTCACAGTTCTCTTTTGCTTATCATCTGGTTGAAGGAATAAAACAATAAGTCACGTAAAAAGCACAAAAAGGTTTGTGACAGAGCTTACTGCCTTCATTTTGTTTTTATACAAGAGCAATGCCAACACACCACAATAGGCACAGCACACTTGGAGGATAAAGGAGCAAAAAAAAAGCAGGGGTGTGGATAGAAGATATGCCAATATTGTACTGCTTCGTTTGGCAATCAATCACAACTCAGACTGGTCACGTTAAAAGTGAGATGCTGAATACACACTGTGAGATTCACAGCCATGTGTCCCATGGTATCATAAGCACCAGCATAAAAAGAAGCTGCAGCAAGAAAGAGGAGGAAGAAGGGCTTTTCTGTGTTGCTGTTTAAGGGGACCCACATCTACACCCATTTAATGACAGTGCTACCACACTGCCTGAAACAAGTAACACCTCTGTAAGGATAAGGAAGCAGAAATTAGGCTCTAAGGACCCCCAGTACTACTGTTCGGAAGCACTTGAAAGAGAAATAAAAGCAAGATTTCCACCTAGAAATGCCACAGAATCACTGCTTAATATTCACACAGGCCAATGTCATTCTGCAAAAGACTGAACACTGAGTCCTTACATTGCTCTGTGATAGCATGTGTGCCACACACTGCTGAACAGGAGGACAGGCTGCTATTCCAGAGATGTCCAAACATCAGTTAACTGTCCCATATGAATGACATCAGGTGAGATTTAAAAATTCTATAAAGCTAATCTTTCAACTTTTCTGGAAGTTAGTTAGTCCTGTATTTCTAAAATATCTGTTAAATATTTAAATAGGGAAACTACACAATCCATACCTAAGTGCTCTCCATTCTCTGCTTCGCCCTTTATATCTGGGTCCCAATGATTGTCTTCAGTGTCACCATCTTCTCGTATTGCTGAACTCCAGTCTTTCATGTTCAGTATATATTGCGTCAGTGACTATGAAAAAGGACACAAAACCCCCACAAACAATAAAACAAACACAAGCAATGAAAATGGAGTTATCATTAGAGTTACTTTCCAGCATTTCTGTTCTTTATTTAGTTCCCTTAGTAGATTAAGTCAGCCCCATGTACAAGATTCTAGATGTCTGATAATACTTCTTCTACCAAAGCATGTATCTGCAGGCAACAGGCACATCCACGTGAAGAATTTTCAGATAAGCATCCATGCTTTTAGCAGGGCTTGTATATGTAAGATACATAGCTACAAGAATACATCCCAACTGGCACACTTCAAACTGGGGGGCAGCAGGGGGGAAAGTCAATACTCTATCAGAATTAGAAGAGTTTTTCCTTAGTTGTCTTTATCAGACTGCTCCATTGTGCTGCTAAGCAACCTTTTTTTTGCTTAGTCAGAAACATGACATTAGAGAATAGAGACGGTAAACAAAAGCCCAAAATAGCATAATGCATATTAAGACAAGGAGAGGTTGTCAGGCTTTCTTGGAACTCTGTGATTAGCATCAGTCTGAATAATTTGATTCAAACCTAAATGGCATAATTTACCTTGATTTGGCTCTCTTTATTTTTCAAAACTTCTTCTACATCTGCTTTAGATGATTCAAACATCTTTGTTTGTTCATTTAGTTCACTGAGTCGTTCACCCCATCCTTCAGCTTCCTGTAAAAGCTAAGAAGGGAGATACCAGATTAGTGTGATTGTCTACAAAACCAAGAACCAAGGATGAACAGTACTGAACTGTTATGTGTATATCTATACGTAAGTGGAATTTAAACCTCTCACCCATCAGTAAGAATTAACAGAGATAAGATTACAAGAAAGTTACCTCAAGAGCTGAAAATTAAGACTTCTATATTATAGTTCTGTGTTGCTGCTGAGACATGCTTTAGCTGCTGTAGCTGTCCCTTACAATTAGTTGTTAGGATCTTCTAAAGCACTTATAAGAAGTGTTCAGTTAATATTCCACTCAGTTTAAAAACCCTGATGCGACAACAGCAATGAATATAAAATACTGATAATTTATGTAACAGTTACATACACTGGGGAATGGATGGAAAACACTCATAGCCCAATATGCACACACACTTTTGAAATGGTGCCTGAGTCTTTTCAACTTAGAAGTGGTCAGAGAACTAAGGGAAAACAGGAAGCTTTTATGCAGTTATTTATATTCATGTGACTTGCAAAACTGTATTATTTCTTGCATTGTTTTCCATACCTCTTAAAATAAGTTTAAAATTTTATTTTAAAAAAGCTGTCCTGTTAATGAAAGTCACAGCAGCATGTAATCAAGATCTACTAGTATGTATCTTTGCAATTAACTGTGCTTAACTAAAATGATAGGTAGGTTCCAAGGTTACATTTTACAGATATTCCCTAGTAAAATTCCTCATTTCATAAAAAGATTTTACAGGAGTAAAGGGATTAGAACACTTAATCACCAGCTATTAAAAATAACCACTACAACATACTAACTAATTATATTGTGAGAACAAATTGAACTGATGCAAATTTCTGTTAAGACAAAAAATGTGCTACAACAACATGACGTAAAGTACAAACAAATTTTCTTAAGAGTCTGTCAAAAACTACTGCTTCAAGTCATGGAACAAGCAATCAATTTAAAAGCAGTGAATGTACAGCAAAGAATAACCAGGCTGAGCAATGAGAACATAACAGCCAGTTATACTAAAAATAAAACCAGAAAACGGTAATTAAAAAGGGGAACTGCCAAGCAAATAGACAAGCAAGCCCAAACACTACTTATCAAAGATAAACTAGAAGGCATAGAACAAATGGTATGTGACTAGAATTGGATTAGCACCCATTGCTCCTTGGCACACAATTGCACTTTCCAAGCAATAAAAGCCATGTATGAATTTGCAGCATCATGCAAATAACATACTAGGGATTAGAAGACATACACAGACAACTCTTTATTATTAATTGTCATCATCAAAAGATGACTTTTAAGAGATTCCTTCTTCATGAAGCCAAAGAGAAAATAAATTTACATGACTTTATACGCCTGTAAGAATTAAAATAAAGAGAAACAGCAAGGATTTGCAATGAGCTAAAGCAATATATTTTTCTAATGTTCATGAATAAAAAAAAAACCAAACCAAAAAACCAACGAAGCACAGAAGATGATTAACAGTTCCTTTGTTCAACCTCAAACACCCAATCCTCTCTCTGACACATCATAAACCTGAAACAGCAAAACTCTTATAAAGTTTAAGCTATGATGCGCCAGAAGATTATGACCAATTTATGCAAATGGACAGAGGAAGAAAGGACTCTAGTTTCTGTGAACAAATAACACCTTTGTTAGCATTTGAACAAAACTGAACTGATGCAAATTTCTGTTAATACATGCTTTTGAGCATAATGAAATTCCATTTAAAAAAAAAGTGAGAAAGAAAAACAAAAGAAGGATATGGATATTCTGATACAGTAAACTAACTCTCACACTTAGAAAGTACCTCAGAAATGAGAACACAAATAAGCAAGGCAGACATTTCCTCTTCTTTACTTATCAGGTTCCAGCAACAAAAAACATTAGGTTATTTATCTACTAAAAAGCACAGCAAACTACAATATGCACAAATGTTCTCAAACTACTAAAAATTGCAACAAAGCTCAGTTAACAACAAAGGGTAACAATTAATCCTAAATAATATGGTTAAGGAACTACTTATACCCAGGTTTTATCTGGAAGAAATGCAAAAGAACTTTTTTTTTTTCCATCTAGGAACATGGCAATTAAACCCTGGGAATTGTTTTTACTTATTTTTTCCCTGGTTTTCCTTGACATAAAATGATTGACTATGAAATATAGGGCAATTGCCAGCACTTAGTATTATCTTCCTCCAAACACTATTTTTGTTCTTTATCAAAAAGGAAGGAAAGTGAAGATTTTTGTCACACACACAAAAATAATTGGATTTTGTTTGAACTCAAGAAATGACCACAGGGGAGAAAAAAAGAAAACTCCTCTCTATTAAAACTTTATGCATTGCTTCTCAAAATTTACTACATAAGAATACTGTCACATTTGAAACAAAGCACCGAGATCAGACCCTTCCATCTCACAAAACCAAAGAGGATGTAGAGATCAGACAAAAAAAGACTCTTGAAAGAAAATAATTTTCAAGTAACTTCATATCACAATGATAACAGTCAAATCAATCCACTGCTTCTCCACCCACAGCTCTCAACAAAATTGTCTTCCTTTTTTTGGTAATCACAAACATGGACTCCTTCTAGAATTAGAGAAAAGATCAAGTTTTACTAACAAGAGTTGTGCAGAACTGAAATATTCCTCCTGCAGAAGAATTTTTACTTCCAGTATCTCCTTTTTTTTTCTGAACCACTAAGTTTGATATACACCATGTTTTGACAAAGAGGACTAAAGCACTCTGTAACTTTTTATAAGACTGCTAAAAAGTAATAGGCCTGTACTCCCACCACCACTCTTTTCCCCCTGCAACTATTTATCAGGTTACTCCTCAGACAGTAAGGAGATCATCAGTCAGGAAAATAAGCATATATCCATTAAAACCACACCTCAAACCCCAAAACATTACACAGAACATTAAATGTTCACAGAAAATACCTGTTTGTTAGAAAAAAAATATAGCTTCACTGTAAAGCTACCTATTGCAGAGGACAACTATTGCATACGCTGAATATTTTAAAATAATCAGTTTTCTTTGTGATCTGGCTACAGTTCTGAGGAAAACAAGACAACTAAAATTTGGGAAGTAACAGTCATTTCTGCTCCTCTCTGTTACGTACCTGACTCTCAATTAATACATCTACAGTGGTATTAGAGCACGTTTTTCACCTGCCTTCTGAATACTCTGCAATTTCTCCAATTCTTTGGTTTTCCAGATCAAGCAAAAGAATTTTCTCTCGGTCTCTGTAGAGAATCCTAGCTGTGGACTTGTTCGGATATTTCTGCTTTCCTCCAGGTCTCAGCAAAGCTCTTATTAATCTTACATTACCACATGCTCTCCTTCCACTGAACTCTATTCATGATTCCCCACAAACTGTAACTACAGTATTTCTTTTAAAACAGGATTATTTTAAACAAAGTTACTCCAACACAAAATTCTTTTAAAAACCATGTCCTCTTCCTCATTCCATTCACTAAAACACATGAGAGGTATTAACAAACTTGTTGAGGATGAGCCCTTCTGAGAAATCCTATTTATTAGTACCAGAGGAAAACACAGTATTTCTAACTATAACTAGGAAGAGCCCACCTGTTTCTCACTTTCCTGGAGATGGTTGTTTTCATCTACTGCATCTTGAACAGATGTCTTGAGTCTCTCAGTATTAATCTGATACACTTTTAGGGTGGACTTGGCCTAAGTGAAATAAGAAAGTGTGTTGTTTAAACGGTATTGGTGAAGATAAGTGTGATCATGATGGTATTACTGGACTTGTCTTAGGTCTTCTGTGCTACACAGCCACACTCTCACATTTTCTCTACACTTTCAACAGTTTTTGCTGACTGTGGTTTTGCAATACTATATGTCATTGTGGAGTAAGAAGGAGAAGAAAAGACAAAGTAAGTACTTCGTATTAAATGCCAATCACTATATGAAATTAAAAGTTGCTCAATCAAGACAAACAAAAGTACTAAGCTTTATAAAGCTTTTTGGTTTACATGGCATATGATCTCTGCACCCTTAATACAAAAAAAATTAACAGTAAATACTGTTAGTAGGGGAATAGAGAAATTGCAAAGATTTGAAAATAGAAACTATAAAAGTTAGACATACCTCATCAATTTGTGACTGGAGAGATTTTTCTTCATTCTCTAAAGACTCCACTTTCTCCTGAATTTCAGCCACCTGAAAATTATTAGTTGTCATTATAGTTTCTTTCAAATATTTGCTTGAAAATGTCTAAGCAATTAACACAATTATTTTAATTTTCAAACTGAAAAGGTTCTACTGCTGAATCAGTAAAAACAGCTTTTCTTCTTTTGAGTATTTTCCTTTATAACTTTTCTAATGTTACAGGGAAGACAAAATGGAAAATCTAGTTTTTATTTCAAAACACACAAAGAAATTAGTTTGTCTTTTCTGCAGAGATTTTTTTCTGTGAGAATATTTTTTAAAATGAATGGAAACAAAGACAGGATTCTATTTATTCTTACCAACGTGTCATTTTCTGATTGCTTAGATTTTTCTTCTTCCAGTTCTTTTTCTAGATTCTCTATTTCCTCATTGAGTTTCAAGTTTGACTTGTTCAGTTTTTCATGTGTTTCCTAAATCAAGTTGGTTTGTGAGTTAATAAAACATCTGATATTAATTACATATGAAGACAACAAGTATGTTTTAAATATGACAGCAAAGTATGTTTCACTCAAATATTCCAGAGACTCTTGCATGTTAACAAAGTTGTAAGAATTAGCTCTGTAGGATCTGAGGTACAGACTGAAATAAACCTACTTGCTTTTTTTTACATGAATTTTATAGAGCCTGTTAGGTATTTGATTCACTTATCCAGAACTCTTTTACAAATATATTCTCAGTTTGAGGGATATAAACAATGTAGTGTTAATTTTTCTTTAATCTGTGCACCTGTAGCCTATAAAAAGTATCTGAATTAGATCAGATGTGAGAAAAAAATACTTCACACACGACCGTCTTTCCTAGAAATGGGAACAATTTACTTCTTAAAATTAAATATTGTCCAATATGCTATTTGGTCTAGTATCACTCATTCTCAGCGCAATTGTTAAAAAAGATTTAACATCTTAACACTAGCATCTTAATTTAAATGCCTAGATTTTAAGTCATTTTCGGTAACCCAATTAAAACGATTGAGTTGGGAGTTTTTTGGATTTGTCTGACTTTTTTTGCTGTTTTTATTTGGTTTGTTTGGGTGTTTTTTAATGTAGGCTGCATTTTCCTAAAATACTGCCGTATATTGTAGAAATAACAACTTCCATTTATCTTTTTACCTCAAAAAAAGATGCATCTGTTGATTCTTTCAAAATGTTACCATCTTTCAGAGACGACTGTAAATCTTCAAACTGAAAAGGAATTACGTCAGAATATATGTGAATAATTGATTAAATATTAGTGTTAATTTACGATGTTCTTGTATGAAACACAGACATCACCTAAATATTCACAAATGCATCTTGCTGGAAATCAGGAAAGTCTTAGCTCTAATTAGATTATCCCAGTGATATAAACCAAAAAATGACAGTTTGACGTAGCTTCCAGGGAAATACATTGTATTAAGAGTTAAACGCAGAACTTGCTAACACCTTAATTGCTCTTAAAGGCACTGACAGAAAAAAGCATTTGAAGAATCCCTTTAAAAGCTTTAAAACATCTAAGAAAGTTAATACTTTACGAGATTGAATCCATTTCTATGACACATCTGAAAGCAATAAATGAAGAGCGTTACCTCCTTTTTGCAGAGACTGAGTTTTTCAAGAATTTTGCATTTTTCTTCAACTAGTTCAGCAATTTTATTGGCAAGCTGTTTTTCCCTTCCTAAAAAGTGAAAGACAAACAAATGTTGCATCATCCAAATAATTAAAGGTGAAAAAAGAAAGAATAAAGCCATACTCCAAAGAAATAAGGAAGTATTAAAAATAAGCTTACCTACATAAAGTCGACTTCTAACCTGAAAAGAAAGAGAATAAACACTGAAAATGTCTGATCAATTACTCCCACATAGTATCTGAAAACGAACCTTTTAACCTGTGATTCCTTGCCAAGTTTAACCATGGAACTTAAAAAAGGAATATAAGTACGGGCTGCTATTAAACACAGGCAATTATATCCTCTGCTCTTACCCCCTCCATGTCTGTGTGTTTGCCCTGCCCTTCTTCCACTCTTATCAGACAAAAGAGGGGAGAGATTAGTTTTCACCTGGATCACTTTAATAACACACCTCTGTATATTCATTACATAACCACGACTGCCTATACAAAGTTGTTGTGGACATGCACAGTCAGAAGAGTACAAAACAGAAGGGAGGGGGAAGCTCCACACACGAGCTCAGATTTCCTGTTGGGAAAAATCTCCCACACAATGTAGCACACAACAGTTTAAGCTGCAGTAAGGTACTACCTGATGGGCATCCTGCAAGGGCCAAGTGAGCAGCTGCCTCGGGGGGTCTAGTGCCCTAGAATCAAAACCTAACAAACTGCAAGGCAAAATCTGTCACAAATGGCCTATATGAGAGATTCAGAACTTGGCTGAAGCCACAAAACTGTTACAACACAGCTCACTGAAACGACATTTCTTTTAAGGCAGGGCCTGGGTCATGTGCCTAATGTTACAATGGGTCCCTCAGATCTTCCCTGTTTCCTCCTCTTTCAAAGCCAAGGAGTCCACGTAACGAAGAAAGGGCAAGAAAGTCCTAAGTATACTCTTATTCTATCATCCCCAAAACTAAACTCAATTACTTTTAAGTAACCATCAATTCTTCAAGGAGCAGTCAGTGCTGTTCTAAGTATGGATGACTGAAGAAGCTATCAATATAATATAATAGTATAGTATAATATCTCATGCCTTAAATGACGAGCAGAAGGAAAACAATACCAGATTACCTACTTGCATGATTTCAGTTTAAATACCTTTTGTATCACCTAAAGGGATGTCTCTAGACAACCAAAGGCATGACCAATTTATAGTTACATTAACTTAGACACAGATCCCCTTATAGACGAGGCGAGCTGATGTTAAAACCCTAAAAATGCAGTTGTTCATATCTGAAAAACTAAACAACTATGCAACCAATCTTCAAACATGAGTATCAGTACATTTAGTACCAAATTCACACTGTCTGTATGAGAGGATGTGAAAAGAATACTGAATTACAGATACTGACCCCATTTCGTTAGCAGGGAAAGTACTGTAGGCAACCTGTATTAATCAGATCTTTACTTACTCACAAGAGAAGACAGGCATTACCTTAAAAATATAATCTGATTTATGCATTAAAAGGTTTCAGTATTGCAATTCTCAAAGTTATTAGATTAGCGCTTACAAAGAGCATGCAGTCAAATTGGTCCAGGGTTTCAGTGTTGCAATAAACAGAATCCAGGCGTCACTGTCCACAGAGTTTTAAAATGCCTCCCTTGACAGGAAACCACATGGGCTGCTTTTGCTTCCAATTACCTTGAAAGACCTGAGCTGCTCTAGATATGGCCAGGCTAGTCATAGAGAC
Source organism: Vireo altiloquus (assembly GCA_013396875.1). Taxonomy (NCBI): domain Eukaryota; kingdom Metazoa; phylum Chordata; class Aves; order Passeriformes; family Vireonidae; genus Vireo; species Vireo altiloquus. The sequence goes on from VZRF01008927.1 coordinate 202,974, forward strand.
ATCAATACACACAGCAATACATACAGCCTAGGAAGATATCTGTATCCTGTGAAAATAATTTAAGGCCTGACTTTGAAAACCTGGTGTAGAAATTAAAAACAAAAACGGAAGCCTTACTACAGTGAGTTTCACTGCATTTCCTCTTACAACAGTCATTCACTGTATGTCCAAACACTTATTACCTCGACAAAACAGACCTTTCAATTTCTCTTTTATAGGGATTCTAAATTCGATCACAACAGATTTAGAACTCTGAAGCATTATATATCTTGAACAGGAAGGATAACAACTTCAATGCAAACTATTAATGCACTCTACGTATCTGCAAGTAACTTGAACACTTCCTTTGCTTTTTTTTTTGCTTTTTTTGTCTGGGATAGAGTTAATTTTCTTCATAGTAGCTGGTAAGGGGCTGTATTTTGGATTTCTGCTGAAAAGCACCGATAACACATGATCTTTTAGCTATTTCTGAGCAGTGTTCACACAGAGTCAAGATCTCTTCTGCTTCTCATCCCATCTCACCCACAAGGAGACTGCAGATTCACAAGAAGCGGGAAGGGGACACAGGACAGCTGACCTCGACTGACCAGAGGGATAACCCACACCATGTGACATCATGCTCAGCACATGAAGCTGAGGGGAAGGCAGAAGAGGGAGAGGATGTTTGGAGTGACAGAGTTTGTATTCCCAAGTAACTGCCACATGTGATGGAGCCCTGCTTTCCTGGAGACAGCTGAACACCTACCTGCCTATGGGAAGTAGTGAATCAACTCCCTGTTTTGGTTCGTTGCATGCACAGCTTTTGCTTTCCCTATTAAACTGTTTTAATCTCAACCTCTGAGTTTTCCAGCTTTTAGTCCTCTGATTCTCTCCCTCATTCCAAGGTGAGAGAGGGAGTGAGAGAATGGCTGTGTGGTGCTTAGTTGCTGTCTGGGGTTAAACCACAACACTTACTGATTGATAACTTCTGTACAGGAACAAGAGAATTGTCAAAGCTCCAACAATGCCAGCACAAATCACTATTTCCCACGGGAAACCATACAGATCAGGGCCAGGTCTCATATCTTCAGGCAGTGAAGCCACAGCCTGAAAAGTAAAGTAAAAAGCTTCAGCTAAAGGAAAAGAGACTAATATTTTCAACATAATCAGACATTACATGTTGACGTAGGCTTCCAAGGCTTGTATATCTATTTTTCTTCCAAAACTTTGAGAAAAATGGTTAACAGAAGCATTTGATTTTTAAATGACAGATTTACCAGATGAAGAAAAAAAAGGAAGAGAGAAGTTTCAACAAGATATGAAGATCAACAGACAAAGCTCTGAAACTTCTTCTTCCTGAGCCTACCAATAACCACAGAATCATAGAATGATTTCAGTTGAAAGGGACCTAAAAGGTCATCTAGTTTCAATCCATCTGCCATTGGCAACAACACTTTCCACTGAATCTATTTCCTCAGAGCCCCATCCAGCCTGCCCTTGAACACTTCCAGGGATGGGGCATCCACAGCTTCTCTGGACAACTTGTTCCAGTGCCTCGTCACCCCCAGAGTAAAGAATTTCATTATCTTATCTCATCTAAACTTATCCTCTTCCAGTTTAAAGCCATTCTCCCTTATCCTATCTCTACATGCCATTTTAAAAAGTGCCTCTCCGGCCTTTTGGTAGGCCCCTTTAGGTACGGAGAGTTTACTATGGAAAATTCCCTATGAGTAGTCTACACAGTTCACTGCTGGAAGAATCAATAGTAGTAAGTATTTTTTGACTGTCTGGTAGAAAGCTTGTTTGGTAGAAAAACCTGTTCAACCAACCTCATGCTAAAATAACATACTGAACACACCAGTGATTTAACATATTTTAAACACTTTGATACACTCATATTTCATTTGTAAACGGATCTACATATTTGCTCAAAGATACGACATGCTCAATGTAGCTCAAATTTACTACACGTGACCCGTGCTTAAGAATATGCTACTATGCAGTTAAGTCTTAATTTCGATTTCTCCCCTGCCCAAGCCCCTCGACAGCAGCGCTGCACAAGACTCCAGCCCTCGCGGGGGCTACGCCGAGCTCCGCGTCGCTCCCTCACTCACCCAGTGCAGCCCTTCCCAGGCCAGCCCGCAGTAGCGCCGGGCGCTGTCCCGCAGCCCCGGCCACAGCCAGGCCGTGCCGGTGCCGACCCCGGGCCCCCCGCGCCCACCCGCCGCCATCTTCCCGCGGGCGGCGCGCGCCCCTTCCGGCCCGCCGCCTGACAACCGGCCCGTACCACTGCCCGCGCGGGGGGCGGGGGAACAACCACTGCTGCCGCGGGTGACGGGGGGGGCGCGGGAAGAACCACTGCTGCCGCGGGTAACGGGGGGGCGCCGGGGCCGGCTGTCCCGGCCCGCCCGGCACGGCTCCGGGCCTCTGCCCGCAGACCCGCCCCTGGGCAGGGGGACCGCCGGCGGGAAGGACCGACAGCTCCCCTCGGCGTGCGCCCACCGTCCCGCCCCCGTTCTCCAGCACCGACGTGCCCCCGCGGAACCCGCTCCTGTTCCTCCCCAAAGTTACCCTCAGAGAAACTCACGTTCCGTGCGGGGCTGGCCGCCTCCATGTGCGCGCGGGCGGCAGCGAGTGGCACGGAGATAAAAGTCCCCGGCAAGGCCTGGCTCGCGGCGGGGCCGGCAGTGCCCGGCGGGGCGGGGAGGGCCGGGCCGGGCCGCAGGTGGGTCCCGGGTGCGCAGGGCTGGGCGGGCCCGAGCTCTGCCTGTGCTAAAAATGGTCCTGCCGGGCTGCTGATAGCAGACGTAAGGGCAGATGCTACATAGCAAAGGATTCTTCCTCGTCTCATTCACTAGGATTAACTCTTAATTTTGTTTGGTTTGGGCTTTGTTATTTAACTACATTTTTCTAAACGTGTGCTAGCAACATTCACAACGCAAGGTGAGCGACTCGCCTGTAAAGCACCTAAGGGAGCGGAATAGAAGGTGGAAATGCCTTTTTTAGCTTTTTTAGCTGTATCAAACAGTACAAAACCGAGTTTGGGCGTAGCAGTGAACTATCAGTGAGTTGCAGTCCAGTCTGGGTCACGAGGGACAAAGCCCTTCAGTTTCATAATCCTGTACTACAATTTAACCATACTCTATATGCATACACTGGAAATTAGGAACAAATTTATGTGGTTAGTAAACTTTAATTACCCAATCTAAACAAAGTTCAACCAAAGCACCGAAGTGAAGTTTACCATATGGCACTTTACCTGCTACTACTGTTTTATTTGGAGAAGACAGTGCAACAACATCTACCTTTTCTTGCGTTGCTCAGGCAGCGTTGTTTCTTGTGCAGTTGTGCCCCTTAAGGTTCACCTTCACTCGGCGCTACGTTTTGATGTTTAAGACATCCCCAGAGCAATAATAACCCCATTTTCTATTTTTTATATTTGCGTAGAAAAGTATTTTTAATGCAATTACGAACTAGGGGAAGATTTGTGAATCAAAGCTTTGAAAATACTCTTAAAAACAATGGAAGTATTCTGGTTATTTTACTCATCATAACCCAAGTTTTTTAAGTCCAAGCAAATTTAATGACTACTGTTCTGAGAACTAGAGGGAGCTATTAGTTTCATTCAGAAAACCACAAAGAAACAAAACCAAACAAAAAATTTAAAAACACCACTCAGGTGTTTCCTGGCTGTTAAAAAACCCCACAAAACAAAACTCCAAATCCTCACACCCTAAGTTCATCAGATTCTGCACTGCAAAGAGGCAGATGATAAGCAGATGACCTGATATTTTCTTGTGCTCTCTATCTCATTTGGCATCAGATTACCCTGGAAGGAAGGGAATTGCAGGGAGTTTATTTAAATTTTTTTTTTCTTTTTTCATTGCAGAACATAACTTGTAGCTGGCTTAAATTTGCACTAATGTTAATGTTATATCATAGAAAGAATTCTTACCGTTTTGATGATAACCATCACTGTTGATGATGCAGATTTTATTGTTTCTCTGATCTCAAGAGCATTCAAGCACAGAAGTATCTGATACATCCAGCCTCCTTCTGGTTTGATCATAAGGAATAAAACAACAGGTTTTACATTACTATTGTCAACTTCATATAATTCCAACTGGTTTTGTTGGTTTTGGTTTTTTTTTTAAGATTGCAAGTTTATTTTCCTTAAAATTAAGAAACTTAGCACTTACCATTACTTGGAACATAGCTCTGGATGGCATCAGAGAAAGACTTTTTGACATCAACTTCAGAGTCGGCTACTGAACTGTCCATTTTTACTTCAGAATTTACTGAAGCAATGGCTGTTGCTTTTGAATCTTGGTCACTGTCACGTCCACTTTGTACAGCTACATGCATTTCGTGTTCTTTCTCTGGTGTTTCTTCTAGTAGCTTTCTTCTGCCTACTCCTGCACATAATTGTGAAGGGAAATTATGGTTATTTTTAGACGATTCAACTTACTCCTGTAAGATATTAACCTCTACAGAGATTGTAATTTTTTAATTTTTATTTTCCTCAGTTTAAAGCCAAACACAAGAGTATCACATTAGAGTAAATGTGGTACAGATTTATGATTTAAGAAACACTATACAAATAATGATCTCAGAATTTGAAGGATAAAGCTTTAAGCAAAACTTGTTGTTTTAGTAGTCAAAAACAAATCAAAACTTGTTGTAGTAAAGTAGTCAAAAATCAATGTTCAGGAAAAAATATGTTTAGTTTTGATAGTTAGTCTACAGATTTCCTGGTCAGGATTAGTAGATCTCTTTCTTGTATCCACATACAAAGTGGATAAGCTTTAGAGGGAGAAGAGTTTAAAATGCCATGATTAAAGATTAACAAATTCCCACAGGGATATCAAGCTTGCAAAATACAAGAAAGCACAGTCGTGTTCATGTGGAAGTATGACTGAAGGCACCTGGCTGCCCCAGTTTTAGTGACTTGGAGTAAATTGCCTGAAGCAAATAAAACCCTGCTTTCAAAAAAACCTACACTGTACTTACCCACAAAGAAAAAAAAATTACACATTGTTTAATTTAGTTATGTGCTTCAAGACAGTACTGGCCAAAGATACACATCACAAATAGTCCAGTAGTCCAAATTCAAGACAAATAATTTGCTCTTAAACTATTACCATTATATTAACTCAACTTGTATTATCAGATCTCAAAATATCATAAATCAGTCATTAACTGGTGTGAGTTATGCTCACTGCCTCTTCATTTTAGATCACCAGTAGGAGACTGTGTTGGGTCTGTTGCATTTTTTTTCTGCAAACAAAGGATATTTTGTTCTTGCTTAATCTCTGTTAGTGAAACATTACTCCAGTAACTTTAGCTGCAGTTTGGACAGCATACTTGATTGTTATAGCAGATAAAAGTTCTGGCAGCTCTAGAAGAACATTTCTTTTTTCTGTATATTTTTCCTGCTCAGTGTCCAAATTGTGCCCCTTTTGTGCAGACACAATGACCTGTTCTCTCCACATAGCATAATCTTTATTGTTCCCTCCACAGAGCATTATCTTTAGTTGAGTAAGCTGTGATTTTGTGATGAATCTTCTCAAATTGCTGGTGCTGCTGCAGCAGTTTGCTTTTATCACACAGATACTCTAAGGGTTGCTTAATGTCTTGTTTTAATTGAAATAAAATTGTCGAAATGTAATTAACGAGTTTGGTAAATCTGTTTATCATACAATATTTGCCTGGTTTTGCTTTTTTCTGTACCTTCTCTATATTTAGTAGTATCTTATATTGTACAGATTCTTTTCCTTTTAACTCCCTCTCATTCTTCTGTGGAGTATTCGAGTGTACTAGTCCTAATGTCACTTCTGTTTTCCTTTGAGTTTTTTCACCAAACGTATATGTTTAGACTTTTTTTGACAGGCTTAATTGTTACTTTTACTAAATATATTTGCAAAGAACTGTGACGGTCTGCTAAAAATACTACTGAAACCCTTTCTGATAGAATATAATTGCTGTTATTTGTATTTCTGGATTTTGACTCTTATTTTCAGAATCTTTCTTTGTTTCTTCTCCTAACTAATTTTAGTAGCAGCAAATTTTGTTCAGCATTGTTCATCCTCTCAGTTACAACAGTATCTTCTTTTTCAACATCTACTCTATGAGCCAGGTTTATAAGCAATCCTAGGTAGCCAGGATTTAATTAATCCAGTTTTTTAAATAGCAGTCTGGCTTTTTAGTTAGATGGCTTTAGGAGACACTAACTATCTATTTTTTTTTTTTTTCTTTTAAAATGTTCTCTATTTTAGAGGACTCCCAGAGTAGAAGTTTACACTTGGTCAGACTAATATCACATGACTGTTACTTCTATTCTCAATAAATTTTCTTTATAAATACTTTTTTGGACTTGGATTCAGCTGAAGAATGGTATTACTTTGTCTTTTGAAGCAGTGTTTGATGATGCCTTTCAAAACTCAGATTCGTTTTCTATGCTTTTGTACCTTTTGTACCATGCGCTGTCATGGTGGCTCCACTTGATAGGCTGGAATCTGAGGATACAGATTAATATTTTGTTTTGCCATATCACAGGTGATTTTTATATTTCTTTCTGAGATCTAGATTAAGATTGTCCATTCTCTGGTACCATAAGCTGATGCTGGGAACATGAATCTTCCTATGTTAGTTTTTCTCCACCTTCCTTGTGATGTTGCGCATTTACAGGAATTTGTTCAGTTTGTTGCTTCTCTCTGACAAGCTATAAGCAAGAGCATCAAGAGTTGTCTAATCTTCTACTCGTTTGGTAGATTTTGTTGAGGTTTTTTCTCCACTGCCCTGTTTGTTACTTTGCACTGTCAGCTGACAAGGAAAGATCATTCTCTTTGGAAGTATTTGCATTACTGTTACCTGATATGTCATGTTTAACCTTCTGATTTGAAGTGCCTTCAGTTTCTTTTCCCTTTGGTATTTTATCAAGGCTTACCAAGTCCTTTTTTTATTATGGAAGCTTAGTTCTTCTCAGCTAGCAGTTTTTACCTTCCATTCTGTAACTCCATATGTTGTCCAAATGGCCAGTTTCTTTGGAAGTTTTGGTACCTGTTAAACTGAGGCCATTGGATGAGGGGCGAGGAGAGAAAGATTGGTCTGGAATCAGTTTTTGGGACTCCCCAGATTTCTGATGATATCCATCATTAAAAATATCCTGAATGAAATATTTCATAAAAACCCTGTGGGACATTTTTATTCTCTGATTTGTGCATTTCATCTTTTACATTACTATCCATTTTGAAATGGCTTTTAGATGCTGAATTTTTTTCTGCATCACAACCTTTGACTAGTTTGTCTTTCTTGGGTGTTTCCAGACTAAGACTCATTTCACTGTCACATGAGGTCTTCTTGATGCCCAGACAATTATTTGCAGTTCCTGGTAGTTCCCCATAACTCTGCACTTGCCCTTCTTTGGCTGTTGAACTCTGAAACTTCAATATGTCCACAGAATGACTAAAAGACAAGCAATGGCTCTGTTCTTCAGATAACTCAGACTTTTCTCCTGTATTTTTTATGCTGAGGGATCACAATTCGAAGGTGGTTTATGAGAAGAAGAAATTTGATGCAACTGATTCATGTCCCTGTTGATTATCACGTTTGTCCATATTATAATTAATAAAACTATTATAGATATTTGTATACCAACCTGATTGGCCATGTCTGCTTTCTGACTCCAGATTTTTCTTTTCAGCTTCAGTGTTTTTCAGCACTTGGCTTTCTGATACCAAGTGTTCTTCTGAACTGTAAGGATCAATTTGTTTCTCTTTGTCACATGTTATTATATCAAAAGGTGATTCTGTGCTACTTGAGGTGTTTTTGGTGTCATTAAGAGTATGTACACTTGCCCCAGGACTTGGCCTTTTACTGTTTGAATCTGTTATTTGTGCGTAAGTCTCTTCATTTTCTTTGTCTGTCACTGCCTTAATTGTTTCCTCTGATTCTTTGTCCACATGTAATTCTTTCTGGTCTAAAATCTGCTCTTCCTCATTCTTATTTGCTTGATCCATTGTTTCTCTGCTTCTCTGGTCCTCTGTAGCAACCGTAGCTTCCTCAGCATGGCCAAAAAGAACATCACTTAAAGCCAAATTAAACCAGTTTGATTCAGATTCTTGGCTTTCACTCTTTTCTTTTTCTGACAATACCTCAGTGACTGGTGTTTCCTGTTCAGTACTGGAATGCTCAGGCACACCAGAAACATCATGGATTTGTGGATCATTTTTTTCTGATGCCAAATCAACATCTTCATTCTCTTCACCGAAATACAGAAAGTTTGTCAGTCCACCTTGAAACCAGCCAGATGTGGGGGGTTCTCGTTTCTCCTTATCATTTGACTCCTGTAAATAATTTTCAGCTGTTACCTCTGTTCTTTTGCCTTGGTATTTATTTTCTTCTGCAGATTCAGTAATGGCTTTTAAGGGCTCTTCATCAGTTTCACTTTGTGTGGTGAACCATCCTGAAATCCAACTGGACTGAGTTTGAACATGTTCAAGTGGGAGACTGTTTTGCATTTGTGGCTCTTCAGTATCATCTTTTCTAACCAACTTTTTGTCTACAGACTCCTGAGTGCGAGATTCCTCTGAGTCATTTTCAGAAACTGGTTCAGTTCTTTCATCACTTTGTATGGAGTTTCTTGTGTGTTTTAAAAGTTCGTTTTCATGCAGCTTTGGTTCTGCATCAGACAATGGATATTCACTTTCTTTGTTGTGATCATATAATGTGTTATCTTCATTTTCAAATGTGTACTTATCTTCATGAAGACAAAGGAAATCAGTTTCCTAAAAGAATAATATTACCTTTTAAAATGTTTTAGTGTGTAATTTTCTATATCACCAGGTAGCACAGCAATATATATTGTCATTCTTTCTGTTATAACTTTACACAAAGAACTGTAATTAATTATGTTATTTGTAAAGGTTTTATATCTTTAATTATATAGAAATTACTTTAGAGGAGAATAAATGGAACAATAATAAAAACACATTTTGAATTATCCAAAATAAAATATCCATCGACAGTTGAATTTCTAACTAATTTCTAACAGTTGAATCTATTAGATTTTTGATTGTTATAAACTACATTGGAAAATCTGGTGATGTTAGTTTACCTTAGTGAGCACTTCAACTTCTTCTTCAATTAAAACTTCCTCAACCTTCACAGTATCCCTTGGGAAATATCCAAAATCCTTTCCTTTCTGTAAAAAATATAAAACTAATAAGGGCATTTAAACTTCAGTGATATATATGTTAGGTACTTGCATATGTGCTGGAAAAGTATGGATGAACAGTAAGTTTATAGAGCTGCCTCCTATCTCCTTCATTCTGTTTTGTCAGAAGATTGGTTTATTTTTCCTGCACAGAAGTGTTGTGCTTGCCGTCTCAGAAAGCAAGGGGAAGTATATTACTCCATACTACTATTTTCTGTATTATTTTTATGAGCATATGTTTGTGGAGAACCAAGCAGTAGTCTTAAAACTGCTTCAGCTGAAGATGGTGCTGTGTGCACTGATGGTCACAGCCAGCTCCTACTAAAATGGGCTGCAAATTTCCCATTGTCTCAAATGGAAAAAAAGTCATGCCTTGATAACTAATAATAATAATAATAATAAAGTACAAGAAAAGTAGGATATGAAATTCAGATATGAGGCCAGCTGCAGCTCAAGAGAAAATTACAATGAAGATGGCAACACTACAGAAATTAAGTTAATGATAGTGCCCAAAAGAATCAAGTGCCTCTGGCGAAAAAACCACCATTGGCTTTACATCAAACCATTGCAGAAAGCCTTAATGGAGGGATACATTTTGTAAAGCAAAAAATAGTGAGGTACCTGCAAAGATACTCCTGGATGAAAAAAAAGACAGAATTTCACTTTTGAACAATAAATGTGACAGATTATTTGCAGAAAAAAAAACCCAACCAAAGGAAAATTTACTAATATCTTGTAGTTTTGGAGCACTTACACAGTTTTACTAGCAGTAAAACTTGATTTGGATCAATTCATCCATTCCTTCTTAATGACTGTTCTAACTTCATTGACACTTGTTCCGAGTTATTAAATATGCATGATGTTTTCTCTGGGAGCTTTCCTTAAGCACTGAATTGTGAAGTCAGGTCCAGTACTGGATGTCTTACCCACAGATCTGTAGGTAGGAACCTGACCTGATAGACCTGAGTGTTTTCAAGGGAACCAGATGAAATCCTTACAGTCTAATGATAAGATGAAGGAAACAGAAAACTTGTATTCTGATCTTGACTTTGTTCTCTATGAATGATCTTTGCCAAGATTTGATTTTCTCTTTCCATATAAAGTAACAATGATTCATCTCCCAAATACTGTATTGATCCATGACTGGTTAATATTCCAAAAGAGATAGAAGATCCTTAGAAGCAAGTAGACTACAGTTGTTATGCTGTTATTATATCTCAAATATTTATGGGGAAAGTCTTCCAGTTTGAAGTACTTACACTTCCTGTCCACAAGTTTTCATTTTCCCTTGAAAGTTTGGAGTATACCATGATCTCTTCCCCTGTTTTGAAGTTGAGATACCGGCAGTCAGGCCCTAAGTAGTCTGTAGTGGCTTGAACTCGGCTCATTGCCTCTGGAATAATATGTGGAAAGAAATAAACAAATACAGCATCGATTTTGTCTGAAGTCAGGTTACTGCAGAAATCTGATATATATCAAATACTGATGTATTAGCAAACATTTTAACCTATGTGCTTTGTTATGATACTGATCCATTTATATCATCAAGTGGAAATCAACTAACACAAAAAGCAGCCCTATCTTGTTTTCTTTCCTGTGTACTGCAGACATCAAGGGGAAAAGCTCTTGTCCTATATGGACATTTTCGAGTGCTTGTTTAGCCAAGGTTTCAGTGCTTAAAAGTGTATGCAGGATTACTAAATTCAATTACTAAACCAGACTTAAGCAGCTAAAAAGTATTTCCCACGCATGTTTAAAATTTTATATTTTAGAAATTCTAAGTTAAATCTAGTAATTATTTCAGGCATTTTGTCCTGTATTTTGAATATGTTTGTCTTCTGACAAAAATACATAAATTTAAGCAATATAAACCTTAAACCTGTTGTTAAAATGAAAGTTTCCAATTCACTTTGAATTATTTTAAGTTTTCTTTGTCTCCAAAGTTTTCTTTCTCCCCAGAGAAACCACTACCGATGTGCTCTGGTCAGTTTGGAGCCCATTTCACACGCTGTTCCACAACAATAGACATCTCTGAACAACTAGAACCTACTGAAGTTGGTATGGCTCCACAAGAAAATAGAAATCCATCAGCAGAGGAAATCTGAGGTCTTTTCCACTTCAGGAGAAGCTATCCACATTGAAAATACAACACTTAAGTCTGCCAAACCAATGGAAACAGCTTAGAAACAGCTTCAGCTATAATTATGACAGGTTTCACAATGGTAATCAGTGGATAATAAAAAGAACATTATTTGCCCACTTGTGATTCAGTGGCTCTGCCTCCCGCAGAGTTATTTACTCTTTGAGAGCTACATGACTAGTTACAGCACACACTTCACCTTAAAGAAGAAAAAATAAGTAAAGAGGAAATACTAACAGAGTGTTTTGTAAGAAGGATTACAAAACCCATCCCAAACCAGTTTGCTTACAGTTGAAAAAAAACAGAGTTCTGCAGAATGGGCTATGAATGTACTATAAACCCATGATAAAGAATCTTCTTTCTCAGTTTATAACCTGCCATTTTTATTTTATTTATATTTTGTTTATTTTATTTTGTACCTCTAAAGAATGAGTTAAAAATACTTTAAACCATTTCTACTGCCCACTTTGGGGACACCTGAGAAAAAGTAGCTATTCAAAAGTATTTTTACTGAACTTTGATCTCTATGTCCTTACACAACAGTCCAGCAAGTATTTTTTTTCTCTTTTTGTTTTAAAAGTTTAAGCCTATTGCTCATAAGCTTAGTATATTAACAACAAACATTTGCTAGGGCTACTCATTTTCAGTCTGTTTCATTGCTAATTTGAGATTATGATTCCTAATGGCTGCATATACACCACAGACTCCCTTTGAAAAAACCAAATTTTTACTTACTCTCACATTCCAGATCACCGCACTTCTTCCATTCTGAAAGTACCTTTGTACTCTGCACACTTGCTGAAAATGAAATTATTAACAACAGAATTCTCTGATCCAAGATTCTTGACATTTTAGATTAAGTCCAGAATGCACTGAAACTACTAAAAACTACATTTTTCTTGGCCTAACAAAACATTGCAAGTAAACTTTCAATCCTATTTTCCTTCTCTGATCTGCTTAAACAGAAGTACACTATGCTAACCTGCTAACAATCTGCAGAGTCAGGTGTCCTGATTATACACATGCATTAATTATTAACTATGTTCTGATAGCTAGGCTGATGTTTTGAATACAAAGAAAGTAGCTCTGGTCAAATCAAAATTTAGCCTCTATCAGAATCTTGTGTACTGAGTTTGTAGAAGATTGTGCCTGGGAAAATTCACCAGGAGTTGTATTAGGATTATTTCTGGATTATGAATGCATTCTAATGTACTTCTTTCATCTGATTTTAAGGTGGTGTAGGGTGATGACCAAGAAGCCTGGCAAGGGCTAAGACAGCCTATCTACAGCCTACACCACATTCTTTCTACATTATCTTTGCAGATTGAGTTTTGTATAGTTGGTGTCAAGAAAGGATGAGTGGGCCAAAGGAGGAGGCCCTGTGGAGATAGGATGGTCCTGTTTTGGCTCTGAAGGACTGAACAGAACAGAACAAAGTCATATGACTACAACTTTGAAGGACACCATGGCCAAAAAAGTAACTTTTGCCTGATTAAGGGTTTAAGTATTTAAATATTAAAGCACACACCCTGAGAATGCCAGTAAGATTAATGAAGTATGTGCTACCACATACATGACTGTATTACTTAATCTTCCACTAAGATGATGCTACATGTAAAGAAAGAGGAGGAGAATGAGATTGGGCTATATATAAGCCAGGTAGAATTTTCATGTACTTTGCAAAAAACCCAGGAAGATCTTGGAGTCAGTTGGTGGGTTACTCTCTTCACGAGCAGGGATGCCTGCTTGGTAAGCTTCTGCATAGGATTATTGTTATTATCCAAGCTAACACAATATTATTGTTATTGTTAGAGCTCTGTCACATCTAGAGCTGTTTATCAACAGCAGTTCGAAGAGTGTTTCTGTTGTTTCAATACACAAAACTGGGTGTGCCATGCGTGAACCTGGGACGGTGAAGGTTCTTATTCAGCACAGCTTGACCTGTAGTTTTGGATTGGTAAATTGCACTATTTGTGAATTTGTGCTTGTGAAAGTTCTTATTGAACACAACCAGACCTATAGTGCCAGATTGATTATAATCATAAATCAAGCCCAGCCACATTCAGACTCTCTGATCTTTAAGGACCAGCTGGAATGGAGGGGATGTTATCTTCTGTCAAATTGATAGATGAACTGTCAATTTTATGCTTATATTGATTTGCATTAATGCCAACATAGCTACTGACAGCGTTCTAGCTTTTTTTTCGTTTGTTACTTTAATAAACTATTTTTTTCTGTGCAATGATATGTTTTAGATAATTTATAGCTGGTCATTGGGAACTTAGAACAGATTTTTTTCCACATATTCTTTTGCAGCTTTCTCATGCTCTAGGTCTAAGTACAGTCTATCCTTTAGCATGGGGAATGCTTACTTGGCTCCAAAATTTTAAAGGTGCCTGGCAGTTTTCAGGCTTCTAAGACAACTGGAAAATCCATATGCTATCTCTGCATCATATATTAGAGAGCAATATAGCAAAGCTAAGCAAATGACATGCCCTGCTTTTTAAAGAATACTGTTTCTTAGCAACCTATTTTCCAATATGTAGTTATAAATAATTTTTTCTCAAATATGTAGTGCTTTAAAGTAGTAATTATGCAGGGAGATGTACAATAGTTATACAGGCATGAAATTGTGCTATAGATGAAAACCTGCAGAGAATCAGAATACCAGGTTGGGAAGGGACCTTGAAGTTCATCTAGTACAACTTTTCTTGGTAAAATCATGGTCTAGACAAGATGGTCCATATGAATCTTAGAAGTGTCAAAACATTTGAGCACCACTTTATGTGGAGATTGTTCCAATGGCCAATTGCTCTCACTGTGAAATATTTCCCTCTTGTCTAATCAGAATCTCCCCTGGATTAACGTGACCACCTGTGACTACTTGTAAAAAAAAGTCTCCATCTTCTTCGTTTGCATTAGAAGCAGGCTTTGCTTCAAAGGTTTCACATCATTGTCCCACACTTCTTTGGTGACCTAAACACAATATATCTTATTAACCTATAAAAAAGCTTCACTTTTCCTTTCCCACTGTCCTGCATGAGGGAACCTCTTCTCTCTGCCTTCTTGATAGCACCCCAAGAATCTGCATTCCTTCCCAACCTGATCTTTGCAGTCATATGGTTCCTAGGAAGTCTGCCCCTCCTTCAGTCCCGAGTATGACTCATGCAGAAGTCACTGTATTCTCTTTCCACAAACCTAAGCTGTATCCTACGTGCAGCATAGTTTCCCCTTCCTTCTGCTCCACAGCTCAAACCTGCCAGACACTGGTGTTTACCCCGATCTACAGAGCCAGCAATGAAAGGGCACAAAGTGAGCCAGGGTCACCCTAACCAGCAGTGGCCTGCAAACAAAAACTTCACAGAGATGACATGTCCCCCAGTTGCAATCTAACACTTTGGCCCCTTCCTTTGCCACATGACCTGATAGTCAGGCAGCCTATCCCATGACCTGTTAGACCAGCTGTCTCTGCTGTTAGGTAATCTGCCACAGAGCACCAAGGAACACACCAAGGATCAGCACCCCGTTACTCCTGACTAATGCTGCCCCATTTTTTTTCATTCTCAAGTCTCTACAAAACAGATTGGTGAGAAGGAATATACAAGTAATTTATATTGGAAGGACTCTCTATATACTAAGTGTTGTGCAAATTAAAAAAGAAAATTAAAAAAAAAAAGGAAAAAAAGGACATTTTTATCCAACCATTTAGAAGTCTTTCATAGTGTTGCATACCAACCATAGAAATGGGACAAAATGCAACAATGGGCCTAGAAAGGTCAACAGCCCCTTTTTGAGCCTGGCAACATGGAGCCCATACCACCTAAAAATGAAAAAGTGAGGTATTCTTATATCTAAATTTATGTACTTAAGTAGGTTTGTGGGGGAGAACAATCAGACCCACATCTCGAGGTCTGTACATTATTGCTGAATTTGTGAAAACAGCTCTGAAAATGGCTCTGACTTCAGTTTCATAGATACCAAAATTAGTCCAAGTCATTAGGGTAAAATAAATATCTCAGCTACTCAGTTGAAACTGCATTTGAAATTTTCAAGTTATTCTGGACACTGCTCATTGTGTTGGTTAGTCTCAGCAAGCATTATTCAAGGCTTAAGTGCTGACAAACACTGCTCTGATCTCTGTTCTTTGTTATTTGTTCCTCTAGTAACTTCAATAATAAATCATATTCATACCAAATATTCTTTTCTTTTGGGTGCAAATCCTATGCATAGCATATGCTATACAAGCATATAATCTTCTAATCACCTTTGAACTGAAGTCAAAGATACATGGAGTTTATTATAGCTAGATTCGAAAGGACAAAGTTGAAAGCTTTATAGCAGATAGAGTGAGACTTCAGTTAATTTCTGTTCTGCAGAACTGAAGCAATGAATGTGAGTACTACTGCACATGCAAAGACAAACAACAATAATGAAAAAGATCTATTTCCAACAACTTTAATTAGAATGAAGCTATTTTTATTTGCAATGACACCTTAAATCGCAGTAACTGTGACTACTGAAGGAGAAAGGCAGACATCTCTTAAAGCATTCTAGAATTCAAAGAAGGATCAGAATGAATTGAATTTATTAAGTAGTAATTGAAATAATCTGAGTAGTATGGCACACTGGATGACTCTTCTAAGACATGGCTTTGTAGAAGTGAAGATGTTGCATTTCCCAGACCATTCAGTATCTGCATTAATAATAAAGATCAAAGCAAATCAGAAGTTGGTAAAAGTTCTCCTAATATTTATTTCATAATAAGAACAGAACAGCTTCGGCCATACTCTTTTGATAGCACCAAAGGGCTCCACACAGAATGTAGAGTTCTACAGTGTAGAATATTGCTCAATATGTGGAAGAATATAATCCATGGCAAAAGCACTTTTAACAATACAGTTCTCTTGACTTTGGATGTTTGGATGAAAATACAGATCAACTTTTACATTGAATCAAATGTCATGTCAGGAAAATTTTATTGTTTTAAACAAGTATCTTTTAAGAAATAAGTCAAAGGAAGAAAAGTAACACTAATTCACTCTTCCAGTTAGACAAATCTAAGCAGGTAACAGTCATTCATCACCCAGATGTAAACCAACTTTTTCAAGCAGGATAACAAGTAGCAAGGAAAAGCCACTATTGCTTCTCTATTACAAGAACAGTTACAAACATGACAACTGAGAGTGCATTTCTAAAAACTCATGGAAGATGTGACTTCTATTCCTTTGAATCTTGGGGGTACATTGACAAGCTTTGAACACCTCACATTTTGCCATATAATAGAACACTCTCACCTAGTAACAACTGCCTGAACCAGGAGAAAAAACCCCATGACTGAAAGAGCAAAACTGTATCTTCCATAACACAGATATTTATACGTTACTAATGCACCACTGCTGCAGCATTTAATCCCACCATAAATACACATAGTTTCAGAGTTCTTCTTTGACTAGACAAACTCATCTTAAAGATGTTGGACGTACATTAAATGAGTATGTTTACCCTGCTGTACCACAGTAATTGCTATAAAATCAGCAGCTGAACCTGAGTCTTATGTCTGGGACCTAATAACAAGACCATTGCTTTCCTGAGAAATAAAAGATGTCTCAGAAATCTATTTGTAAATTTACTGGTTTTGAAATTAACTTTGCTGGAGGTGGTTGTTCGGTTCTCTAATATCTACTGTCTGCAGAAAAATTATGTTCAGGTTTCCTTTGAATAAAATATAAAGCAGCTGTTCCAAGCACAAAGACAGCACCTTAAAGAGTAGGAATTTGAAGAGGTATGCCTTTTATCAAAAGTCATGTTTTAGCTTATGCTTAATGAACAATCTCTATAACATCTACTCTGACAAGAAATCCAAACAGAGTGTTGTGGAAAAAACACGTTCTTGGAGACTTGCAGCTTATCTGTGCATTAGGACTGAAGAAAAAAACCAGAAATTAATGGTACAGAATCAGTGCAGAGAATAAAGGTTCTAAAAAATCCAAACCACCAATTGCCTTCTTAAACTATTCTTTAAGCTAGAAGGGACCACGTGATGGAAACACTTCAAAAGACAGGCATAGAGCATACATGGTATGCCCCCTACTCACACAAAGCACCTCTACTTCATTCTTAGAAAAGGGGAAAAACTGTAATTCCTTTGTCTACTTTACTTGAGTGAAAAGAGAACAAGGCATTTTTCCTTTGATCTCCACTCATTGTTGGGAATGGACATAAGAAAATGTTTCAATCATTTCCTACCCCTATGCTATCTGCACTAAATGCTCAAAAAATACAAACTGTTCCATCAAATTTAGTCTTGAAGTTGCCAGCTATTTTCATGGTCTCATTCCTATCCACAGCTGTGATACTGTTTCAGGATAAGAGGGGACCTTGAAGGAAAATGTAACAACTAAAACAACCACTGTTTTATGGTGCTAATAGTACACTACTATCTTATACTATTTCTGTAGTGGAATATTGGTTGGAATATCTAGCTTTTAGAAAACTTCAGGCTTACAAAGTAATCACACACTGAGCTACTTAGATCTAGGAATGCTAACAATGAATGGCACTGCTTAACTATGGTAGTAAATTTCTTCTAACAAACATTAAACTATCAATTACATCACCAGCTTTGTACTCAGCAACAAAATTCCTGTATTTTCACAGTAAAAAAATACACTGCTGCCCGGAATATAACCTGATACAACGTAATCAATCCAGTCCTTGGTTCAGCTACCAGGACAGACCGTCCTGTTGTTTTAATAAACCCTGTTAACACACTGCTCCGAAACAATGGTCAGAAGCTTTGCACACTGACTCCAGTATCAGCCATTTAAACCTGTGCAGTAAATGCACTGCAGCAGTGAATCACACAAGCTCAAAACAAGAAACATTAAAATTACTCAACATGGAATTGACAAAACTAAAATGGCTTCCAAAGGCAATTTGAAACCTGAAATTAGCCAAAACATGTAAACCAGTAACATTTACTCAGTTATTCAGTATTAGAGGTTTTTTTAGAACATTGTTTAACATCTTCAATAAGGCATTTGAACTTTTGTTTGTCCTTCAAAAAAGATGGAATGTTAAACCACACTCTCTAAAGGGAAGGAAACATTGTTGGAAACTACTGACAAGAACAAAAATTACTCCATTGCAGAGGCAGACAGGATATTGAATTACCAAATGGACTGAAGAACATGAACTCCTTGAGAAAGGGGGAGCCTGCATTTTCCCACTGTCTATTTGTGCTGCACGCCATCCCTTACTAGATACATTTCTTGAAGTCATGACATTCAGCATTTCAGAACACATTAATCTGTTCCTCTTGAGTTCAGATGAAAACTGACACACTCCAAGCTAGAACTCGGCAACTACATTCCAGAAAAACAGGGTGTATATGGCACTTCATACACTAAACCAAGCTTACATGTCCTTCCATACTGAAATCTGTCTAGGTTTCCTGGTCTGTGATTTGGCATATCAGATAACAGAATTCTCCTCCTGTCAAGATAGCATGGGTTACAGCACTATAGTTTCATACTCAGTTAATTGACAATTAAAGCCCTTAAGAATAATTTTGGATAGAGCTTGTAAGGTACAGCCACCTGCAATTACAATTCATACTTTAAATGTAGAAAGACGAAAGTAATACACCTGTTAATAGAAAAAAATCATAGGCATAGAGAGAGTAATCTACAAAGCCACATTTATTTGCACGTGTACAGAACAAAGCAACGGATGTTATTGTCTTCCATACAAAATTATATAAAAACAGTATTCACCTTCATAGATAACACTATACCACCTTAAGTTTTATTGAATACATTCAGAAAGCATTCTTGCACGCACACAACATTAGTATTAGGTAGTCCCAGGTAACTCCAACACTGCAATTTAATTATTCCTAGTGGTATGAAGGGATTAAAGATTAGTCTGCAACTAAAATAAAAATCCTCGTTGAGAAGAGGCAAGCTGAAGTCTTTCTTCCACTGGCCACCAAAACAAGGAAAATCATTGAACAGATTAACTGTATCTAGAACATAGATGTAAATATCACCAAAGCACCTGCAGAAAGCAGGTAAGAGTGGTTTTCCAGACTGATTGAGCTATCTTGGCCAGTGTTAATGTTCTCATTTAACCACTGCTTGCCTACGGATAGGAAATTTTTATAAAACTGGAAGATAAACAGAATTGACTAAGAGCTTGAGGTTACAGAAGAAAACAAAAAGCATAGATTCCAATCAGTTACTTTCCCTTCCTAACCAGCACTGGAGAGATTATTTGCTTTACTAGGTCTTAAAATTCTCATCCTTGCAAGGAATAGAGGGGAAAGGCAAAATTTTATATTTCCCGCAATACTGCCTTCCTACATATAATCTAAAAAGGGGAGTTTAATTGTCAACAGGACATCTCAAACAATTTATTTAAAATGCACATTTATTTCTACAAAAAAAAAGTGTATGATACAGAAGAAATGATCACATCTACTTTAAAGGTTTACCTATTAAAATATACAGAAGATCTTAATGACTACAGGGTATTTAAAAAAAAGATGCAAAGGAGTGTTAATCTTTTATTTTTACATTTTCAGGAACTTCACATAATTTTGGTAAGTAACCTTTTACAAAATTATGTAAAAAGTACAAGAATGCCTGGTAAACAGTCTGCATTTTTCCAAAAGATTTTTTACAGCATGCAATTCTTAAGGCAGCCTTCTCTTCCTCTTTACAAGGAATCCTTTCACTCAAATAATCTTCTGCTGCAAAGATTAGGCTAAGGAAGCTTGGTCTCTTCTGTTAACGCCTTTTGTCTTTCCTGTCTGATTTACGGTCTCTTTCACTCCGTGAAGTTCTCTTGCCTGACCGACTACTTTCTGATATAGATCTCTTTCTGTCAGACCTTGAACTTTTATCCTTCGAGCTTTTGGTATCTCTACTACTACCACCTTTTGAGGACTTGTGACTTCTATCTACTCCTGAAGCATCCCTTCGCTTCCTGTCTGTGCTCCTTCTGCGTTTTCTATCTCTGTTATGCCCTCTTCCTCGGCTTCGACTCCTACTTTCACTACTGCTAGAGCTACTGCTGCTACTGTCCCTGCTCGTACTGCCACTTGTAGTGCTGCTGCTGGTGGAACTGCTCCGACTGGTACTGCTGCCAGTACTGGAACTACTTGCACTGGTAGTACTGCTCGAAGTACTACTGCTACTACTGCTGCTGCTACGGTTATGACCAGTTTTGTTTCCTGCCCTACCCCTGCTTCTACTCCTAGTCTTACTCTTACTTTCTGCACTCGGTGTCTGATTCTGCTCTGCCTGGGCTTCAATCACCTTTACAGACACCACGGCATTGTCATCCTTGTCTGCCTGGGGCTCTGTATCCTGAGTGGACTGAGACAACTGAGGTGACTGTGCTAGTGGCACAGACTGCGGCTGAGATAGAGCCTCAGCCACAGATTCTGTCTGAGCTTCAGGTGTTTTCTCCTGTGTTTCTTCAAGTTCAGCTTTATTTTCTGTTTTGATACCTTTCTCCTTTTTGGGAGAAGGAACACTACATATTTTTTCTGGCTGAGCATCACATTCTGTTTCTGGTTCTATTTCTTTGCCATTTTCATTTTCTACAGGTTCTACACTATCTGCCTCATTCATTTCAGCCACATCCTGCTCATTATCCACTGGCTGAATGTTTTCACTTTCCTCTTTTGCAACTGTGACCTCTTCATGCTGACTATCCTGTTGCTTGTCATTCTCCCTCACCTCAGTAAGCTCCTCTACTTTCATCTCCACATCATGTTTCTGTTCATCCTCTTCCTGTTCTTTTTCAGCATCACTATGCCCTGAACCTGAACCTATTTTTCCCTTTTCCTCCCCTACCTCCTCCATTTCTACATCATTGTGCTGATTACCTGTCTCCATCTCTTCCACCTGCTGAGCCACCTTACCCTCTTCCTGCTCCTTGTTCTGTTCTTCCTTCTTTTCTTCATTCTGCACCTCCTGATGTTCTTTTTCCTTCACAGATTGTCTTCTGGGCCTGGCCTCCATTTTGTTAATCTGCTCTGCAAATTCATTTCTCCTGCTTTCAAAGAGCGCTAGAGAATAAATGCATAAATAATAGTTAAAATAATCTACAGACACTGAAGTCTATTTACCCTTTAACTATGAGCTAGTAAGTTATCAAACTGTTCAACTTATAAATACTGCATCCTTGTTCTTTCTGAGTAGCAAGCCATTCATACATAATGAAAAAAACTACTAGTTACCTTAAGAAAACAAAGCAAAGGGGAGAGTAAGCTCAGCTGAGTATTAGAACAGTAAAGCCTAAATCTAAGCTAACAAAATGGTTTTGACTTCATTAAAATCAAACCAACCAACAGTACATCAAAATAATACCTTAATTTCCTGGTATTTATCTATTAAGGTTATACTTCCTAAGGTAAACAAAAGACAATAAAAATAAGCAAAAAGCTGGTTAGGTATTAAGAAAGCTTAATTACTGTAGGCTATCCAGACAGGTGAGCTACCTTCTCTTATCCCCCAACCCCACAAAATGAAGAAAAGCTCCTAAGAAAAAAACAAACCAATACATTCTTAGTTTAATAAAAAAAGAATAGTAAGACTACCATCAATCGGAGTATTTTAAATTGTTTTCCAAAAGAAAAATATAGTCATCCTGTGAAACAGAAATGAACACACATTGAGGTAAAAAAATCATCATAAAGTTCTAATGCTATGCTTAAGAAAATACTTCTCAAATGCTTTGTGTAAACACCTGCATTTTCTTGGGTCTTCACAGAATCTGCTTTTTCAAAAACTCAGTTGCTGCACTTGGATACATCTGGGTACTAAAGTTAATATAAAGGACTGTTTTAAACACATACCTCTGAAATTATGCATACACATCTTTTGACTTCTTGTATGAGAAGCAAATACCATTCAATATAGAAATAAGTCACTGAAAGAGTAATGTCCACTTATGATGAACACCCGTGTAAGAATATAGTTTGTCCTAGGCATGGAATTAAGGTATTTAAGCAGAGACTTAAAAGAAATTTGTATGGCAAACAAAGGGAGGCAAGAACAAGGGCCTTTGTACCAAAAAGACCGCTTACCATTCATTTTTTTCTGGGACTCTTCCATCAGCTTCTGTGTCGCAGGACACATTCTGCCAGGTATGTAGAATAAATGTGGTTTTGTCTTCGTTCTTATGTATTTAATTATTTTAGCGTTATGTTCATTCCATTCTTCTTGCTGAGAAATGAAAGAAAATAACCCTGAGATACACAGGAATAGTTTAAACATGAGAAAGATAAAAAACAAAACAAAAACTCACCAACTGGGCAAGCTCAACCTTCTGCTCCAATAACCGCAGCTCTGTCTGTTTAGCACGTCTTTCTTCAAACAGTTCTCGCCTCTCGTTTTCAACTTGCTTTCTCTCTTCCTCTGCCTGCACTTCAAGTTTTTGTTCAATTTCTTGTCGTCTCTTTTGCTAAAATAAACAAAGTGGCATCTTAATTTTTTTCTACATCAAGAGAAAGTGTTCTAGTTTGATCCACTTAAAAATTTTGAATTATTTACACCATTAAAGGCATTCCTAAAAAAACCATTAGGAAATACCTCCTAAACTACAAGTAATGGAAGAAAAGAGTGTCATTGTTTGCTAGCACCTAATTTTTTGTTAGTTGAACTATATAGTTATAAGGCCCTGTGAATTTCTGTCTGCTTTAATATCTTTCAGTTTGGATTTAAATTTTCAGTATAACTTTCAACAAGTTGGGTTTTTTCCCCAATGGCAGAAAAATAAAAAGAAATATATCTGAGGTATCAGGGAAATCAGGTAAATTTCCCACTTGGGAGAGAAAAAAGTCAACTCCTCCAGAAAAAAATGAAGGACTGCTGACTGGTGTTTGTATCAACAAAAATTAGATTGTGAATACTTTCAGCATATTGATTGCTAATTAGATATATTACTACAGTCCAGGAATGCCCTGTTTGTATGCCCTAGACTGCCATGTGCTCAGATTGTACAACAGTTGTCAATAAGAAAATAGAATTTACTGCCAGGACAACAAAACAGCTGTGTCATAAAACTCCTCAGGCCTCTACTGTGACTTATAACAAGTTTATGTGTATGAAGAAGACAATCTCTATATGGATTCTCAGAAAAATTTTGCAAGGAGCAGTAACTCCTCAAAGTCTCTTTGTGCAAACACAGACTACTATAAATTAGACAGGAACTCCATGTTTTTAGACCATCCTGATAAATAGGTTTTTGTTCTAATGCAAGCAGGAAAAAGTGAACTTTGGTCTTATGTGCCACATGACAAGTTAGCTAAACCATCCAAATACTGAATAGTAATCAATACCAGCACTGTGAGTCAACTCTGCTGACACTATAAAGAAACGGCTTTAAGTTTAAATCTTTCTATCTGCTTGAACTGGACTGCTCAAATTAGAACTTTCAAACACTGTTTTTAACCTAAAGGTTATTAGTATTAATGGAATAACCCATTTGGAGCAACAGTAAACAAACACCATAGCCTCCACAAATTAAAGGGGTATACTAGGAAAAAAGTTACCACCATTCCATATACAAGTTGTTTTCCATATACTGAGCAAGTTTGCAGCATCCATGCACTCTCACCAATTTGCTGCACCTGCAACTTACACTGTAAGGAATTTTCATTCTTACTTGAAATAGCTTATCCACACAATTTTGCTTTATTATTTACAATTTGATAGAATTTAAAATAAGTACCCTCTCAGTAGCAATAGCAACTGTGGACTCCTGTTTAAATTTTTGAAGAGTGCCCATCAACAAGCCAAATATACGTCGATTCCTGAAAAAAAAAAACCCACAACAATAAGAAATTTGAGATTCAGTTCAAGTACTAAGATTTTTATTTGCATAAACAATCAGAAACTTTCCACCTCAAAGATACTTATTTTTAAAGGCTCAGTAATACGCAAGGCCATTAGCAATAGAAGACATACTGACTGTGCCAACAGTCCAGGATATAATTTACAGCAACAGATCATTTTGCTTACAAGTAAGGCACAGCTCTTATCCATAACATGGAACAGTTAGCACTGGCAAAATCGGAAGCCTGCACATTTCTCATCTGGAAATACTAACACTAAGGAAATATTTTTAAAAAACTTAAAGCAGAGAGTACCTAAGAAAAAACAGTCATGCAAACACAGTGTGAGCTATCAATAAGACAACAAACTGGATTTCCAGAAAAGCATACACTACCCTCTCTACAATCTGCTTAGACTATTAAGGAGAAACGGAGCCCCAGGGGAGTGAAAGCTTATCTATCACAGTTGTGCAACAATGGGACACTGCACCGTGGGATTCAATCAGAACTAGTCTCATCCAATTAGGTATTGTTTTGGGAAAAATAAGTAAAATTCTTCAACAAATCCCCTTCTTCTGAGCAAGAACTAGTTTCTTGACTTTCACCTTTTCCGTCACTCCCAAATTAAGTCCTTACAACAAGATGCAGACTCTCTTACCTGCCTTGAACTTTTACGTGATTAAGAGAGAAAGGAAATGCTACTGTCTTCCTGAAGTACTACTCTATGACAGTAGCACAAACCGCACATGGAAAGGTAAAAGTATATTAAATACCAGAAACAGGAACACCAAAAAAAATTGAAAGCCAGAGACCACTGAAAGTGCATTTGTATATGAATGACATCCCAGAAGACACTGAGCAATATCAGGAGCTCAGGGGATGTTGTCCTCTTAAAGAACCTCCTTCCACCACAAATCAGAGACAAATACTGGTTTTCTCACCACCCTAGAGACTACTGAACTGAAAAGCAGTAAAACTACAATGTTGAATGAACAAACTTTTAGTGCCTGAAGCTCTAGAAGTTTAGTAAGAATTCTGGAAGTCTTCCTGTGAAGGAAGTGATTAGAACCTAGTAATGGAAGCAAGAGTAGACTATAAGAGGGGTTGTAACTAAAAGAAGCAAGCAAAGTGCCAGTCTTCTGTGCCAGTTGATCTGTGGGAACTTATCCAAGCAGCTTTCTATAGTTCCTTATTCCAGTTCTCATTCATCTGTTTATTTGAGGTATAATAATTATTGTACCAGGTAACTTGCAGTCTGAAGTAGATGGAGTCCAAGAGGTCGAACACAGTTGCAAATTTGCTTTTCCAACACCTCTTACCAATAGAGCTGCATTTCAGACAGAATTTTAATGAGCTACGCCTGAGACAAATAAAATCTAGGAAAAAGGAGATATACATGGGAGGAATCTAAGCAGCAGACAAAACGAAGGTAAGACTGTACACACAACAAGTCAAAGTACTAAGAGAAAAGAAACATGATGGAACTATTGTGTTTAAAAAAAGAGGCAGAGGGAGTGAGGAACCATACCCAAATCCTCCCTTCCATCAACAATATGATGAGCCAAGACAGCTGTAATAATCCAAGACATTAAGCAGCCAATGAAGATACACATAACAGCACAAGCAAACCTGCTCCTGTAGGTGGCCTGAAAAGTAGAATCCCTGTCAGTTATGTGAACAATGCACATGTTGCTGCTTGTGAAGTATTTTGAGAGAATATTTTTTAAATTAAATTTTATATCATTATGGTAACTCTTCTACATAATCTTTGATACACAAGAGCCTGTGTGCAATAATTTTTAAGTCTAGAGCTACTTCCTACGGTAGAAGTCCAAGTACCACACTAGTGTAAAAGGGATTTCTGCATACCTTTGTTTTCCTTTCTCATCCATATTTTGGTCTTGTATAAGGTCTCGACGTGTTCGCTCTTTGGAGGTAGCAACAACAGAAGATGGCAACGCTGGCTACAACAAAGAAAAACAAACTACATTGTTCATCGTGTTGCAGGTAGGTTTCTTCTTGCACAGCTCCATTTACTATATATTACCTTTTTAATATCATCATCCTCTGCGTCGCTTTCTTGGCGTGATTCTCTTCTTGTCCGACGTTCTCCACCCAGCCTGAGGAACAAAGTTAGTGGTCATTAGAGAACATATATTTAGGAGAGAATCTCTTCCAGCAGAAGAAAAATACAAGCATATCTAGTCAGAAGGATCAATACTTTCAGTAAAAATCTTACCACTGTTCCAACAACCGGTAAATAACATTTTATGGACAGAATCTATTGTTGGTGAAAATCAGTGAGACAGAATAGTTTAAATTTTAATACAACCTGCAGAGTAATAAAAACAGAAGAATCCGTGTAACTACCATATTTGACTTTTTAAAATACATTTGGAATTTATTTCTTCTTTTAAATGTTTGTGCTTTTCCAGAACCTCTAAAATGGCTACTGGTATAAAGGGATCATCAGACAGATTTAAATGCGTTGACATGGAAAGGCTGGTACAATTTCTTAAATGGGAAATGCTATTTAAGTTACCTACTGAATACCTATGGGAGACATGGATGAACTAAGGCTTTAACAAAGAACAACTTAAAATAAATAATTTAAATAAAATAAATACTAAAATAACTAACTTAAGTTGAAGTCATTTTAAGCCTTCATTTTCATGTTTATGGCATAGCACTTTCCTGTTTCCCAGCTTCATTTTCTGCTAACTCAAAAATTCCAAAGCAAGCTTTGCTTTGGTCAAGAACAACTATTGCATGTTAAGTGCTCACAGCTCACTATTATCAGTCACATCTGATGGATTTGCATCCAGATGTGAAAGTTCAAAACCCAAGACCATTGTCACATTGCCTGTATTCCATTTATTGAACAGGATACCTCAGTCAGAATTCAATTTGTGTTCACTACAAACAAATGTGACTACTAAGAAGAATGTAATATAGCACACTGTACACCAAATAAAACAGAAAATCCAAGTATCCTTATATTGCTATATCTTTATATTATTGCTACCACCTTTATATTACTCTAAGGTATGAAAAAGATTTCACCCCAGTGATTTGTTACCACCCAAATTATTTCCAATAAGTCTTGAATATGAAATCTCCAAAGAAGACAGTGAAAGTCACCAGTTATTAGCAGTTATTAGTTTACTGTCACAAATTCTCATTCGGAAAAGCAAGTTTGCAGCATCAGTTTTTGTACTCACCTACTGGATGCACCTTCAAGATCCCTCTGTTTGGCTGGGGGTCCTCCTCCACTATCCGAGAATCCACGCCTAAAAAGAAAACAGTTGTGGTCTTAGAACAAGTTGGGTTAATCCCTAGCACACCTAAAGTCTGCACAATTGAACTATAATTTGGCTTTATGGTCACGATTAAACATAAATTTTACTCAGCTCTATCATCCTTTACTGTTATTGCTGCAGTGAAGTGTTCAAACATATTGCTTGTGAACCAAGTGAGAACCAACTAATTTCACCTTGAATTTCTGCACTTATTTAACTGAGTAGCTACACTGAAACAAGGATTCCATTATGTTCAAATGATCTTATCTGCAGTAATTTTCAAGATATGATTTTATCTACATGTATTTTAAAACCCCTCCTGGAGCACCTACCCGCTTCTTAATCACCAAGAGTCTGATCTTGAACGCTTTCAAAGACAAGGTCCCACCCACCACACAATACCTCCCTTCATTCTCACGTTTCCCCTTACTTTGCAGCCCAACAGCTGAGAAGATCGGGGAGAGCCACCCATTTAAACTTATTGCAACTCAGAATGAAAAGGCACTTTAAATTCAACCCCCAAAGCCCTGCAGGGCAGCTGCGGTGTTCATTCAAACAGCACCGCAGCGAGAAGCGGAAGCAAACGAGGAACACGACACCCAGCGCGACGGCACCAACCACTGCCCGTGGAAGGATGAATAGAACCCCACTGCCGGTTTTGCGCTTCCTTACCTTAGCAATAAACTCCCGCGCCCTCTACCTCCACCGGGGCCTGTGAGGGCTAAGAGCCTGTTTTGAGGGGGCCTGAAAGAGACGGTGGGCGCTGTTAGTGGTGCCTGCCCGGACCCCGGGGCGCTGCTACCCGCCCGGCCCGATGTGCCCGCGGCCGTTCCGTACCGCGGTCCGCGACCGTGCCCCACGCCACGGGCAGAGCTCCCCCATCGCCGCAGCAGCGGAGCGGGGACGGCCCGCAGGCGGACGCGGGGACCCGCGGCCAGCTCTGCGCCGCCCGCCCTGCAGGCCCGACGCGCGCTCCCCACCCCCC